>JARVLU010000599.1:1603089-1613890 GCA_031762415.1 Simpsonichthys santanae | reverse complement strand
GCGACAGACAGCTGATGCCCTTGGTACACATTACTCAGGAGAAATTTTGTGCACTCATACAGGTCCTGCCACAGTTCAGCCAGCACCAAAATGCACATAATATTGTGCCGTATCAAAATATGATGAACACTTTATCTATGATGCATTGAATGAAATATATGAAGTATAATTCTAAGGAACAGCAGAAAAGCCTCAACTTTTTGCTAATTTCCCTGCATGCTATCAAAGCTACGTTTAATGCCAGCTGGGAAATCCTGATATCCAAACATGGTTTGAGTTTTATTTTTATTTTTATTTTTTTCCCAGATTAACAACACAAATCAAGCCAAACCTCAAACCACTCATCTCAGGATGAATGGGGCATACAAATGATCCAGGAATCTGAAAATACGCTTGGTTTAATTGAACTAAATGGAGTTGAATCCCTGATTTGATGTGATGAGTCACATACTGCACTTCAGCAGGTCACAAGTTCAACAGAGGACAATGGAAGAGATGGCTTTGTGGCGGAAGATGACATATCTACATGGGGTTCACGATTCAATCATTTTGAATACTTGTGATCGAATAAGGTTCCAGGAAACGCCAATGACCCGAGCGTGCACATGAAATGCTCTTTTCCGTTCAGTCAGAACATGAAGTAGTAGTGGAAGGGCTTGGGCTACGATGTGATTGTACATATACATGATATCAATGAAAACGTGCTGCTGGTGAATACAAAGTATGTGGTGAGGGCACAGGAGAATGTGTCAGGGGTGTGTAAAAAATGACTGGAAAAAAAATTATTTGAGTGCAGAGGAAGAGTTTCTGCTATCCAGTCATAATAGCTCGTAGGTCATACGTGGAGAGGATAATGGGTCTTCCTCCTTTTGTGAAGGAAGCCTTAGACAGACCTAATCTGATAAAACACTTTAGTTGAAGCATAATTATAAAGTGATTTTTATCCTTAATTATATTTTGGACAGATTTAAATTTTTGTGATTTTCAAAATAATAGTTTTCTACAACTTCAAACAATAAAAATATAAAAAATCTTATGAAGCAGCATTTTTCTTGCAGCTGTTTTTTGCCCCTCTCCACATAAACCACAGTTAATTATGCAGAGCCTTCAGATTAATTCCTCTCTTTTGGTTAAACAATATCTGCAGCGTATTTAATGACCTATAAGAAGTTTACGGATGTGAAAGTACGGGAGAAGACATATGTGCTGAGTCTGATGCACTCTGAGACGCTGGCGTGAACAATGATGCTTTGGCAGCTGGAAGTGATGAGACAGAAAGTGTCAGAAGGGATTTGCACAAATTTGATTGACAGAACCAACTCTGCCCCTGCCATCAATTTAATGGCAATTATTTTTTAATGCATTTTACTTAAAAGCATATGCAAAATTAAGATTTAGGCACAAAAAACACATTTATGTGGTATTTAAAGAATAATATGCATAATATATTGCTTGTTAATATTTATAGCAAAGAAGTTCAAGCATTTCTTGTCAGAAGCAGTCCTCCTGAAAGCGTTAGCTCTCATGATCTCAATTAATAACTAACAAACTAAGAAAAAGAAGAAGCAGCACAAAACTGCAAGCTTTTTGCACCAAGGAGAAAAACCTGTCAGGGGGAATCTATCTCACATTCAAATTCGCTTATGTGTAAAAACTAGAGACTGGCCTGCTTCAGGGTCTAATTCAAAAAAGTGCAATAACAAATATATATTCAAGCCAGACGAAAAATAGTTCATTACCTAAAACATTGACCTAGTCCAACAATTTTTTTATTAACTGGATGGGAAAACAAGTTTTTTTATTCATATTTATCTAAAAGGTGTTTGTCCTCCTTAAAGCAGGACAACTTCTACACCAATTCTAACTGGAATAAAGAAATAACTTCTAACATAAATACAAATCTTGTTTCAGATTTGCTGCATGATTTATAGTGTCTCATAATGTCGTGGTTACATCTTTTTGTGCAGGAGGTTCTTTTACACGAGAAAAAAAAAAACATGCAGCTGTGAAGCACATAAGAAGAAGAAGAGTGCTCATTTACAGTGACAGAGAAAAAAGGATGAATCTGTTTCCTTTGGATGTGTGAACAGTTAGTTCAAACTGGTTGATCCACAACGAGGAGGTTGCTGTTTATAAGACTGAGTTTGTTGCATGTCCTCAATCTGACAATGTTTTTTGGATAAAAGATGAAAATAGCAAAAAATAAATAAATAAAATAAAATAAAAAAATCCAGACTGAACTTTATTATATTTTTCTACCTGGATTACTGAGAATGAAACAGGATATTTGGATGTGTTCATAAATAATAATAAAAAAAAAGACATAGCATTGTTTTAGCTGTTCAGAACTAAGTCTGTCAGTGGATTAATCTGGAAAAAAAGCGAAGGAAACAAACAAACAAACAAAAACAACAAACATGCAAGAACAACATTTATTCATAACTTAAAAACTAATTTATTTCTATATTGTTATGTAAACAAGTCACTGAAATCTAGCATAAAATAGTCCCCTAATTTTACGTTCTTATATAAGCTGTTAAATTTTAAAAGGTTTAATTACTTTGCTTCTCCCCTCTGTACTGTAGTTGTTGATGACTGTGCACATTAAGGAAGGGACAATTACATGATTGGTACCAAAACATGATCAGGTAAAAAAAAAAAAAAAAAAAAAATGAAATAAAGAAAGAAAGAAAGAAACCACATTATGATTTAGTGCAGTTCTGAAATAAAATCAGAATAATTTAAAAATAACTTTATGTAACTTTACATTGATACAATCTGTTGGTTTAATTATTACTTAACTAGAAGTCTGACACCAACACTGTGATGCTAATTGCCCCCTTAATTGATTAAGGGGTGATATGTGCACATATATATATATAAATGTGTTTGGGCCATGCAAGTGTGCATGTGTCCCATGCAACAAACAAACCAGTCAAGGAAAGACCCGAGCATGTGACTGATGATTACTGACGATGATTATTGAAGATGATTACTGAAGACTGATAAATTCATGCCAGGGGTTGGGCACAGGCAGGAGTGTGGTGCTCAGTGCGTTCTACTCGTTCTCCTCTTCTAAAACAAATAATGGATCTCCCACTTCTTTGTCAAAGTCTTTATCTCAGACTGTTTCTTTTTATCTCTGCCTCTGTCTGAAAAGGTTCTGACTCTGCAGCTCCATCTCCCACCTCAACTGAAGCTGCAGCTTCACATTCAAAAATCGCCTCATTTGGCCTCAAACACTAAAACTGACTAAACGCACTAAACTGCACCCTGACTATTGAATACAAACACTTATTAACACAAATTTCTCAAACCTTAATCAGTCCTGCTCTCCCTGTGTCTCTATCGCCGCACGACTTCCTTCAACTTCTGCGTCTTTTCTTCATGTAGATTTTTGGTGCTTGACAAAAAACTTTGGGCCTTGGGCATAGATAGGGGATTTTTTTTTTTTAATGAAACGGCCCATCTTTTCAGCTGCCTCCAGCCTCGTGCACTTGAAATCTGATGGTCTTGCATGATCAGGTTCCTGGTGTGAGGTCACATCCATGGATATACATGGACGTGCAGGGGCTGTTTTCAAAGCCACAACTGAAACAACTTGAAATTGTCAGAAAAACATTTTAATCCATTTTGCATTACTTTTTAACATTCACCTCAGAACATGGGTGTTTATGTCAGTCATATTTAGCTAGATATGTAATATGAAAAACAAATGGTTGGGGTTGATCTTTAACATCACTTTTAGTGATTAAATTTGTCAGTAAAAATGCTGCAGTGACTGAAGATCAACGGATATTCCTGAAGGAAACATGAGTCGAGTACAGTTTAATAATAAATTCTATCAAAATTAGGTGTAATGCATAACTTTTAGACAAAGTGAATAGTACAAAAGTTTCTACACAGGAGGTACACATGTACAGATAAAAACATAGGAGGTGGTTTAGTTGGAGGTAAACCACAGGCTGAAATACATTCTGAAAGGTGACTTTGGTCTTTTAACAAAACAATATCTGAACATTAAACCTACACAGAGTCTGCTGAAAAATGTAATCAGGTCAACTGGCCTTAAATGTGTCATTCTCATCTTTTATGCAAAAACAAGTCCAGGACTTGGCACATTGGAAATACAGTACAGCAGAAAGTGAAATCTAACAGTAAATATTTTCCCGATCCTTTCTTTGTTGTCTTATTGCCAAGATAAGATTCTGCTGGAGTTTGTGATTGACACTTAAATGAGAGTTTAATGGTCTGTCATCACTCTCAGTGAAACCTTAACTAATATAATTAAATTATAAATGAGTGCATGAATATTATATTAGTATCTGGGGGGCTGTCAGGGAACTGAGTGTGCTCTCCAGCATCAACAATCCCACCACTTTAGTCACCCCTGTTCTTTTGAACTCGCTTCATAAAGACAATATGATGCAGGAAAACATGAACAAACTTATGCATTTTTATAAAACCAAATTATAGACACCTCCCAACGGAAAAAAATATGGAAAAAGGGTTAAAAAAGACAAAGACTGAGGTTCTAAAATTAGTTCAGTATTTTGTTTTGACCCCCTGAGGGAGAGAGACCAATAACTGACAGGCCCCATGTAATTCTTGACAGAGGAAAACTTTGTGCACAGAACGTCTCAGCAACATGTTATTAAAAAGATGAGCGTGCCTGCAGAAAATAAATAAATAAAGAAAAAATACTGATTAAATTTTAAGCAGCCGGCGGGCCGATAGTTTGCCTGAGGCATATTTGTCAGTTTCAAAGGGTGTTTTTATTAATTTTGTATTTTGCATTTTGTTAGTGGAAAGAGCTTACTCCACCGGGAGCACCACAAGCTATAGCCAGCAGAGCCTATAGTGGGGGAGAAAAGGAGACGCGGAGCATGCCAAGCAGATCCTGCACATTGAAAGAATGAATTCATCTCTAGATCACCAGCGTTACCACAGAACCCCAACCCCTCCACACAAAACACTTGTTCACATAAAGAACACTAACTACTCGTAAAGTTTTCTTTATCGTACATAAACATCTTGTGAAAGCTGTTGGATTCTGTAAAAAATGTTCAGTGTGCATGTTATTGTATGCATTTCCTTCTTTTGAATCGTGATGCTGCTTTTCACATGAATCATCAGCTGATGAAGAGGATGACTGTTTACATGGGCTCAGCTTCAGTTACATCTTTTCCTTAGATAACTTTTACTAATTGGTAGTTTTATGTACATGAATGTTTTGGACAGTGCCCTGAGAGGGTTTCTGTTGTGAAATGGCTCTATATACAGAAAATATGCTAAATGTAATTTTTATTTTTGATATAGATGTGTGCAAGTGTGTATATATAAACTGAATATATTAATCATGCCTATTAAAAAGTGAGTTGCTGTAGGTGGTGAAAAATGTGATTGTCGATGTTTCGAAACAAACTCCTGCAGTGTTTTTGTATTTCTTCCAAAAAGGTTACACCTGCACCTACACCTGGACCTGCCATTCTGTGTTTGTCTCTACTTCCTGTCCTACCAAACCCAGCTGGTTGAAGCAGATGGCCACTCGTCCTGCTGGAGGTTTCTTCCTGCTAAAAGGGAGTTTTTCCTTTCCACTGTCTCCTTTGTGCTTGCTAAGGATGGGAGACTACGATGAAGTGAAGACTCAACGTGTCTGCTGCTTCCTTAGAGAACTTCACCAACTGGTTTATGAATGTCCTGTATATGAATGTTTCTGTACAGAGACCGGAGACGACTTCTGTTGTGATTTGGTGCTATATGGAAATAAACTGAACTGAAATTATAAAATAAAATGTACATATTCTCATTGGCTTTATTGAATAGACTTCAATGTTGCCAGATTGCTGTCAAATGGTCACAATTAGTTTTCTTTGAGATTGTAATGATTTACTAAGTACTCAGATATTTGTGACTGAAAGGAACACACTCCAAGACCATGAAGAATGAACAAAGCTTTATTTACAGTGAACACTATTAATAATCATCTGCAATATGGCTGGAAGGGACTGGACCTCTGGAGAGCTTGGACAAGAATTAGTTTGGTGGTTCTAGTCTTTAGGATGATTCAAGATACAATTTCTCTCTTACAGTTGCAGTAAGGGGTCGTCGTAGGAATGGAGGTCCAGTGGTTCCGGTAATCACAGAGGAGAGAGTCCCAGCTAAGTCTCATATTGGTGGAAGGCGAGGAACAGCTGAAGAATCACAAGGAGTCCCAAGACCAAACCAGGGGAGTCCAGGCTCAGGAGGACCACGGGAGTCCGTGCTGAAACACGAGAATAAATAGGCTTTACTTGTCACCAAGAAAAAGTGGCTAACACAACTAGCGATTGCAGATAATGCACCAGCGTCGAAGGGAAGTCATCTGCTGCCATTTATATTCCTGTAGCTCATCAAGGGAATGGTCCACAGCTGTGGCTTGTTGGCACAATCTAATGACTTGAATCTCCTTCAGATAAAGTGTGAGATGTTCAGTTATCTGGGAGAGAGAGTCAGAGCAGAGCCACTGCTCCTACACATCAAGAGGAGCCAGCTGAGGTGATTCAGGCAAATGTTGAGGATGCTCCGTATGCCTCCCTTGGGAGGTTGTCAAGACATGTCCAACTGTGAGACACCAGAGAAGACCCGGGTCAGGACATGCTAAATAGACTGTGTCTTGGCTGGGCCAGGGAATGTCTTGGAATCCTGCAAGAGCGATGTCTGGGGCTCTTTGTTCAAGCTGCTCGCCTGATGACCAGACTCTGGAATGAGCAGAAGATGATGATCATTTGAAATAAATATCGGTTGAAAGTAAAACTCTTGACCATACAGTATACAAAAATGCATTTTAACTCTGAACATGCCACTCACTTCATGCACATTAAAGAAATTTGAAAATGTCTCATTTCAGTATGTAAAGTGGAGGAATCATGTTTTTGTAAACACTAATAAAATAAGTTAAAGTTACTATAGGTGCAAATAAAAAGAAATTGGTTGCATAAATGTGAATTCTTACAGAGCAGAGGTGAGCACTGAGCAGCACAGACTGCCCTCAGGCTATAATTTGCCAAAGTTTTACCTGCTGCTGGCTGAGACCAAACACGAGCATGAAGACAAAGCTTTGACTCCCAAACCTAACAAAAGCTTTTACTCATTTTTAACAGAAAAATAAGGGAAGTCATTTATGTATTTGATGCCTATTAGCGTTGTATGTTAAATCGTGAAGATCACCTTTCATTCTAAAACACCCATTAAGCATTTCTGTCAAAGCAATCAAGCCATGCAGTTTGAAGAAGCTGCTACTTTGTTGTGTAAAGGTGAAGGAGTTAATTAGGTGATATGAAGGCGACTGATGTCGACGCAGCTCGTGCGACAGGAAGAGGAACCAAGTGGGCTGCTGCTAATCATGCCCTCCACCCCTTTATTCCTGTATTCATCTCAAAGCACATGCTTTTGAAGTCAGGACTGTCACTTCTGTGACGTGCACTCGCTTTCATTGAATCTCATGAAGAAAGTGTGCTTTGTTTGTTATGACAGAGTTTGAATAATTCTCAAATAAAATCATTAAAGTACACCGAATGTTCCATTTTCAAAAGAAGTTCACTCTGAATACAACAAGTCAACAGTTTTATTTCTCTCCCTTTTAGTAATTTATTTTAGTGTCTTGTTTAATTATAAAAGTTTGAATTATCCATAAAATTGTCATAGGCTCCTCTATTTTCTGCTTATTGGATTTCAGTCGCTAACAAACTTGTTACATGTCTCAGTTCCAGCTTCTTTTGAGAAAGCCAAACATTGTAGGATTAACAGCGTAGAAATGCCGCGTCATCCGTTTGCTTTACTTTCTCTCCAGGGGGAGCAGGTGCCTGGACAAGATGAGGGACACCCTGTGTGGGTTATCAAGTCCATCACAGGTCCACATAGAGACAAACAAGACAAACAGCCACTAGTGTGGAAACAATTGTATCAATGTACATTTTGTTGCACAGCAAACAACTTTGATAAATGATCATTAGGAATGTGTGCAATAAACC
The DNA here is from genome assembly GCA_031762415.1 of Simpsonichthys santanae. Taxonomy (NCBI): domain Eukaryota; kingdom Metazoa; phylum Chordata; class Actinopteri; order Cyprinodontiformes; family Rivulidae; genus Simpsonichthys; species Simpsonichthys santanae. Next base: position 1,605,878 of record JARVLU010000599.1, on the reverse strand, counting down.
TAAGAACAATTACTAACAGCAGAACATTTTAAACACTTCAGTACCAAAAAACCCTCCAAAAACAATTTTCATGTCAAAAGTATCATTTTCATTTAATAACTATTTGGCAGCAAGGTGGAGCAAATATTTCAAACCTCTACAGAACATATTTGCAGTGAAGTCATGCTCAAACAGCCACAACTTCACTAAACAACCTGACTTTACAAAGTGTCAGCTAATCACAGCTTGATGCTGATGTTAGCTCCAGACACATCTGTTGAACTGATGCAGTTCTATTTCATCCCTCCTGACCACCAGAGGGCGGTGCTGAAAGCACTGAACATTCCTTTCGTGCATGCGCTGTTCGAGTGATAATATCAAAAAAGTCACACGTGTGTGACCGGATGACCAATCAGAGGCTATATAGCCTGGCGTCATCTGTGTATCTGCTCCTTTTTCTTCTCGCACACGTTAGATCCAAGGCTTCAGGCCTTTGGATTTTCCTTTCCCACCGTCGCTGGAGGCCCAACTGCTTGTCGGCCCAACTGCTTGTCGGCCCGACTCCTCTGTCGGCCCGACTCCTCTGTCGGCCCGACTCCTCTGTCGGCCCGACTCCTCTGTCGGCCCGACCGACTCCGTGCCCGCCCTCCGAGGGCCGCAATGGTTTAACCTTCATCAAGGTATTTCATTTGGGCTGCGGTGGCTTTGCCCGACTCCCAACTACAGTGTTGACTGATTCAACACTGGTGAGTAGCTTTTGCTTATTTCGCGGCACTGCCGCTTGTGGTTGCTCCGTCCACCTTGTGTGAGGCTACCGTGTGAATTCGACACATAAGTAGTCTTTACTTTGCCTTGATTGCTTCTGTTGCCATTGGTTGCAGCGCCGTCCTCTTTATGAGGCAATTTCCACATGAGGTTTGACACGTGAGTGGTTTACCTCTACCGAGGTTTAATTACGTAGCCAGCTGGGTTCTGGTCTTGTTCTCTAAGATGGAGGGTCAGCATTTGCACCCTCTTATCAATTATTTTTGCTAGCCTTGTTGATTTTTTGCCTTGTGTTCTGTTGGTGAAGGTTAGCATTTCGCACATTCTCCCAAAGCATTTTTTTCACCAACCTTATAAACGGTTGGACTGAGCTAGCGGTGCTAGCCTCTCCCAATTTGTCCTTGTTTTTCTCTTGGTGAAGGTTAGTGTTGTGCACCCTCTCCCAATTTCTTTTTTCTTTTGCCACCCTTATAAACGGTTGGACTGAGCTAGTGGTACTAGCCTCCCTCTCAGATTGGGCCGTGTTTTCTCTTGGTGAAGGTTAGCGTTACACACCCTCTCCCAAGCATTTCTTTGTCAACTTTGTAAATGGTTGGACTGCACTAGCGGTGCTAGCCTCTTTCAGTTTGGCCTTGTTTTCTACTAGTGAGACGAGCATTGTACCTCCCAAATCACCTTTTACCAGCATGTTGACGGTCAGGTTCAACTAGACTTACTAGTTCTGACCTTGTGATTGGTGAAGGTGTGCATTCCCACCTCCCCTCTTTCAATCATTCTCACCAGAACATCACCGCTTTCTCAGATTTCCCTATCGGGGTCGCCACTGGCAGTTTTGTATGCTCTCATTCGGACTCTCCCTTCCCCCAGGGTGTTCACTCGTGAATGCAGCCCTCTCTCCCCTGCAGGCCTACGGGTAAAGGTTCTACCATATCTACTTTGTAGATGACTGGATTCTTTGCGCCCCGTCTCGGGCATGTGCCTTTCACGACACGAACCGCCTGCTCACTCACGTGTCCCAGTTGGGCCTCAATGTCAATCTGGAGAAGAGCTGCCTGATTCCTTCATAGATGATTACCTTTTTTGGGGTGGTCCTGGATTCACCCTCCATGAAAGCTCGCCTGGCCACTCAAAGGGTGGGCATACTTCAATTGATCAGTCAGTTCAGGCTGGGCAGGCAGTTCCCCTATGTTTCCTTCTTACGACTACTAGGCAAACTGACCTCAGTCACTCGGGTGGTACCCTTAGGCCTGCTGTCTCTTCACTCCTGGCAGAGGTGGATCAACAGTTTTTGCCTGGATGCCAGGCCACACAAACATTGCAAGCTCGCAGTAATGTGGCCATGTCTTCATGCCCTGACTCCATTGAAGGACGAAGATTTGTCCAGGGGTGTCCCCACGGGGGTGGTAGTGTGTCGCAGGGAAGTGGTCACAACAGATGCCAGCTCCACAGGACGGGGAGCTGTGTGGCAACACAGAACGGTTCAGGGACACTGTGGTCAGAGGGACCTCTCCAGGCATATAAATGTGCTGGAGCTGCATGCGGTACATTTGGCACTCAGACATTTCCTATCCCACCTGGAAGGGAGGTATGTCCTCGTTTGGTCAGACAACACCTCTGATGTCTACCACATCAACCCTCAAGTGGGCACCAGGTCAGCACAGCTTCTCAGAGTGTTCAGGGTGCTCCTGAAATGGACCTCCCCTCGTCTGTCCACCCTGCGGGCAACATACTTACCAGGGTGACACAATCAGGTTGCAGATATTCTCTCCCGCCAAGGGTCTGCTCCGGGAGAGTGGTCCCTCCACAGCGACATAGTGCACATGATCTGGGACAGTTTTGGTCAAGCGGTGGTAGTGGACCTGTTTGCAACAGAGGAGTCAACCCAGAGTACCCTATGGTACTCCCTTACGGGGGCGTCTGGTGCAATGGGCCAGGACCCGCTGGCTCATCCTTGGCCAAGGGTCTTTCTATATGCCTTTCCATCCCTTTCTCTAATTTTGTCAACTCTTCACAGACTCCTAGAGGAGGGCCACAGAATGCTACTG
>JARVLU010000599.1:1492029-1510213 GCA_031762415.1 Simpsonichthys santanae | reverse complement strand
CATTTCGACCGCTACTTATGGGGCTGATAATAAGTAATAACGGCCATTGAATGGTTGATAACGTTCGAAGCGGGTGACGTCACTGGGGAGGAGGTCATAAGTCCGAAATGCTGTAAGCCGGGGGTGACGTAAACCGAGGACTACCTGTACATATATACATGTACCAAGCACAAAACAAATTAATCTAAGACAGAATATCGTAGTTTAAGAGTGATACCTTTTTGTTCTTAATAATTTTTCATATAAAATGTAAGTTGTATGTTTAAGTCTGTGTTAAATGAATAGTTAGAAATTTGAAGTTATGTGGTGAACCAGATGACAGAATTAAAAAAAAAGCATGGATCTTTACCAAAATACAGTACTTAAAGACCTGGTTTTATTTATTTACACTTATCCATTGTATACATTTAAAACATCACTTAATTACACATTTTGATTTATTAAATTTACTTAAGAGTTTATTAGAAATCGTCTTCAGTAAAATCTGACAGCAGTTATTGATGCAGTTTGGGAGATCTCATAATGTTCTTGCGCTCAGTCAAAGAATATTGTTTTACATGTGCAGGTTTTCATAAGTGGAGCCTTTAACAGCTGCAAGAGGCTGAACAGCCACTTCTGTCTGATAATGTGCAGGACTGGCTCTTGTTATATCACACACCTGGTATGTGGTAAGTTGTAGGCAATGGTTCAGACCACAATGCAGGCCTTTGTGTATCAAGTGTCAGTCACCACCGCGGTCGGTAGCTCGTGAGTGAAGACTGAGGGTCTTAGACTAAACTTCTCAACAGTCTGTCCCAGTCCTGTTAGAAACAAAGGCTGCACTTAGCCGTGTGCACAGCTCCTCACAGCTCGGCGCCTCATCTGTTTTGTATTTTTATTGTAACCAGTTGTAATGTTATTTATAGGGCTCCAGCTTTCCAGTAGTTTAGAGAGTTTTAAACTATTTAAATGTTAAGTACATCCAGCCTTGTGGTAAACCCAGAGGTTCTTTCATGGAGGCCGTCGGCTTCTTTTTTCTGCAGCTGTCCATTCGCTAAAGCTAAAGCTAAAGCAGCAGAATCAACAGTAGCAGCCACAGAAGTTTGGCATCTGTTGGACCGTCTCTCAAAGCTGAGGTGAAAACTACTCTCGTCCCAGGACGTCATCTCATTTCTCTGAAAAGTGGATGCAAAGTGGAGAAGAGGAAAATTTAGAGAAAACCTGTTTATGTAATGATAAACATTAAATAATAGATTCTTTTTTGTATCACATCCAAACAATTGCACCTATTTAAAGTTAATTTAGCATCTGAATCTCAGCTAAACGACAATTGCTGTGAATTTTTATTGAGACTAATTTGAGTCATTTTGTGTAAGCACGTTGATGATTTTATACACTTTATGAGTACAATATTATGGGATGTGCTCAGAAACTGGAATGTGTAATATTTGTCCATCTTAATGTTTCTGACAGGACATCTCCCTCTCTTCCACTCCGCTCACATCACTTGTGGTAACATCATGTTCTTTAAGGGTCTTCAGTTCTCAATGATCCAAAACAGTTCCCGGGGTCTCGAAGAGAAACTTTTAGTATGATCACGCTCAAATCTTAAAAACTGCAACACTGTTAAAACTTTGTTCTCATAAACACACAGCTTCCATCCTGCTCCAAGTGTTTCACTGAACACCATAAAGGTGCTTGAGGTGATTAATTTCCTTTTTCTTTGAGCATGAACTTTGGTGCCTAGTCTTTGTTGTAAGCATGACGTCGTGTTGAGCGCAGGATCATACTTTGGCCTCTTGGTAACCAGTCTCATTTATGAACTGTAGCAACAAAATATTGATTAAAAAAAGGAATCTGGAGACCTACCTCTAAATTACTGACAAAAATGTTTGATGTCTATAAGGAGGGAAAGACTTGACGTGGGACAGGATCCAGCACACAGTCACAAACACACTTTATGCACATTCTTACATTATTTTTATTCTTTTGGCAAATGGTAACAATTGCACAAAGCATTAATGTAAGCAATCTTCACAAAGCACTTGCTGGCTTCAGCCTGAGCCTGGGAGCTGAGCGTAATCTAATTTGGATGGGCAAACCCTTGTATGCCAAGGATTTACACTGCAGCCAAAACGCCTTGGTTTGCAATTTCCAAGACACCAGTCGAAAAGGAGCAGAAAATTGCTTCCAGGGCTGCAAAGCAGACAAGATTATAGTCAAAGTCTTTGTGAGGGCTTTGCCTGAATAGAGTCCTGGCATCACCAGCATACACACACTTGCATGTGGATGAATGTACACACACAGCATACACACACACACACGGGCAGAACTGAAGAACCACTACAACCAATAGGTTAGGAGTCTGGATTTTGTGGAGCACGAGTGTAATCTCCACTTGAATATTTACAGGCTGAGCTTTGGGATATGAGAAATGGACAATTGCAGCCATCAATACTGAGTAAAAGTGGCGTTGTGGGGCAGAAAGGGCAGTTCAATAGGTTAATACACTGACCTTTCCCCTTTTGATTCCATTTAGAGACTTGTCAGCAGAAGAATATATTTTAACTCACACAAGCTCTGGGGCAGTAAATAAGCTGCGTTTCATCAGAACTAACAAAAAGTTTTAAAAAATGCATTAGTGAAAATGAAACAGAACTTTTTACCAAAAAATACAAAACTAACAGAAAAGAAAGCAAAGCAATGATCCTGACGAGCAACACACTGGACCCACATGAGTTCACATCTTCAGAGATCTTCTGGTGCACAGTAACAGATGAAGTTAGAGAGGACACACTGAGACAGTTTGGACATGGACATGTCCAGAGGAGGGACAGTGGGTATATTGGTAGAATGATGTTATAAATGCAGCTGCAGGAACAAGACAAAGAGGAGACATATGGATGCAGTTAGAGAGGACATGGAGGTAGTTGGAGTGAGGACACAGAGGACAGAGATGGAGAAACATGACTCGCTGTGGAGACATATGAAGAAGGAAAAGCTGAAAAAAGAATAAGAAAAAGCAGAAGACATGTAACAAATTGTATCTAGGACTCTAAAAATAAATCAATGGTGTTTTAGGAGTAACACTTGTCGAAGCTGAGAATTGAATTTGTTCCTAAACGTTTCACTTGAAACTTTAAGGATTTGAGCCTCAGATGACCAGGCAGATAATTTACATTTACTGGTACAAAGAAATCCAGCTGCAACTGGTGCATGTGCAGGCAAAAAGACATTTTGCTCAGTCTTATATAAGATTAATAGGTGGTAAAATTTAAAGTGATGACAATAGCAACACTGTGTCTTTAATTGAAAACAGCATGTCCATTTATAGCTACTGTGCCTGTTAGAAAGTATTCAAGCGGTTACAAATGGTCTCAGGTCCTGTGACTTCAGGTCTGCTGGTGGATTCCAGGTAAAAGCCTCCACTGGTTGAGGGGTAGATGGTAAATAATGGAACAAAGTAATTGCCCTTCGGAGACAATAATACCTTTGGATAAATATTTTAGAAAGACAAATTGTAGAAGAGTTGTAAAAGGTTTTATTGTACTGATGGAATATTGTAAAAACAGACAAATAAAAAGAACAAGAAGAAAAAAAAGACTTGTAAACCATCAATTTTTTACATGTCCTCGGGTTAAAGGCTCGTATACTTGAACAAAGTCTTATCTGGCCGTGTTCTCATGTAGGTCAGTGGCAGGAAGGGAGGGAAGAAGAGTGAGAGTCGTGGTGATAAAGGCTCAGGAGAAACGCATTGTACTGTTCAAACACACTTTGTATGAAAAGATGAATTGATCCATCTGTAAGCAGCACTTAGACCCACTCCTCTGTCCGGTCATTACACCGGGATAAATCAATATTTAATATCCCCCTCTAACAGCCACACTGAATGATCTTAACCTCTCCTTAATCCCATTTATGTTACCTTCCAGAATCTTCCACATGTGAGCTCTCACTATGATAAACTTCCAAACAAGAGACTGGAGGGAGAGCTATTAAAGACCACAGCATATTTATGTCAGGTGAGGTGCTTTTTTAAAATATTAATATTGTGAAACTGACTAAAGTGAAAGCTTTTATCCGAGACATTCAAGTCGTTCTAGTCCTTTGGCTTGTTGTATCAGCAAAAGACTTCCTCCACTCTCATTTCACAGCTGAATTACAGCTTACTGCTTTATTTCAGCACAAACGATGAAGGTGATGAGGCAATTCTTTTAGCTGATTTAACAACGTCGCTACAATATCACATCAACTTTATGGAGCACTATCACTAAAACTAAAGAAAGTAGCTGCATATAAGCAAGAAAGTGGTTACCATATTTTCTGCCGGCGCACCGCCCTATAAGTCACATCAGACCAAATATGTCTAATAAAGTGGAAAAATCCATAGATAGGTTGCTTTGGTGTATAAATAATAGGGAATGCAAATTATGCAACAAAAAAAAACCTGCAACTTATGGGCTGAAAAAAACGGTATTTTGTTCTACGAGACTGTTTCTATAGAAAATAGGTCTTTGTAAAAATGTAAACACAGGCTGGCATGAAGGAACAGAACCTTAAGAACCCTGAGGTGCAATTTTTTTATGTTGTCAGTATTATCTTATTACAAATATGTTCTTGTTTCTTTTAAATATAATAAAATGTTTATTCCTTCTATGGTCATAACGGACCCACCTTCCCATTTATTCCACACAGACACACAGACTTTTTTTTTTTTTGTTAAGTGATGAATACAAACAAAAGGTAGATTACAGGTGAGGAGTGACAGACTCTGGTAAACAACAAAAAAAAAATCCCTGTGGAAAAGAAAAGAAGAAAAATGAAGGACATTCTTCTCCTTTGAGACGACGGCTGAACACAGGCCGAGTCCACAATCCTAAGAAAACAAACTGAGACGGTACAAAAGAGTGAGCTGGAAGTAAAGAAAGGGGCGTTGAGCTCTACTTGCAGAGAACAATGACGGTGTAGGTGTGCTGCTTGAGGAAATCACCATTGTTTAGTTACTGTTTTCATGTCAGGGCAGATTTGTCTGCACGGTTGACCACGGGCACACCTTAGCTGTGAGGACAGGAGACAGCTAAACAAACCCATTTGACTTTAAAAAAAAAAAAAACTATTTACTGCTAAAAGCTTTTTCATGTTAATGCCATTGTGGATAATGGCGTCAATTTCGACTTTTTCTTCTTACAAACTGGAATATGGAATTCAAAACCAGTAGCAGCTTGGTCACTGACAGGGTGTAAGCATCGTGCGCTGCTGATTTATTAGGATTTCAAACTGATAAAAGTGGAAGTAAAGGTTTTTTCACAGCAGCTGTTCACACTTTGTTGTGGGTGGAAGTCAGATTGGATTTTGAGGTTGAAAATTGTGTGAGAACTTATGGCTCCAGAGTCATATTTTTGACTTTTAAAAGTGTTGTTTTTTTTTTAACAGAGCACCACGTGTACCCAGGCAGGGCCGGAACAAGCCTCCATGGAGGCCGAAGTGAAATTTAGTCTGGTGCCGGATATTTCTGCTAATAATGTGGATTACTGCAACCAGATGATCAGATCATTCACCCACCTAATATAAACTCAATGAAACTCTGACAGCCCTGTTCACATGATCTATATGTATATATCATCTAACAGGGGTGTCAAACTCATTTTCATTTTGGGCCACATCAAGATCATGAATGTCCTCAAAATGTCCTCGACCTCTTTAAGAATCTGTTGGACTCCTGGTAAGAACCGATGCAGACATGTTCCTGTTTTTAGTTTTCTACATTCGCCTTATAATCTGTCTGTTTTTGCTACTTTTTTGACATCTTATTTTAACTTGTTAAAAAACATCTGTATGCCTCTCTTCTGATTGTCTATTGTTGCCGTTGTTGTCATCATTCTTTGTTGAAACCAGGTCTCTCTTGTAAATGAGTCCTCGAGAATCAATGGGATTAACCTGCCTAAATAAAGATTGAATGAATAAAAAAAAAAAAAAGACCAGACATGGCAGAATGTATTGATAAAACTTAATAAACTGGTAAAATCTAACTTTCTCTGTAGTCGATGACTACTTCGAGTAATTTGGTATTATAAACATAAAAACTGATTTGATTTGACTGATAAATTAATATTGAAGCACACAACTGTTATATTGAAGTTCTGTTTCTGTGGCCCTCTAGAGAGCCACAGAAAGGGTTATGGTGGGACAGATTTGGCCCTCGGCCCTTGAGTTTGATATATGCACTCTAATGGTACTATAAGTAACAAAAGAAGAAGAAAAGTATGCAATGAATTTTACAGCGAAAGTGTCATCTGGTTTATTATCTCAGAGAACTGCAACAGTAATATTCAAAATAAAATGAATTTAATTGTGCAAAAACAGACAAAATTAAATAAATAAAAAATACCAAGGAAGTGCTTAAATTATGTAAATTAACAATTACTTGAAAGCCCATAAAACGCTTTAAAAATAAATTTAAAGTAGAATAATTAGTTCTTGAAACTATGTAAATGTATGCTACAATCTGCAAAAGCTGAACTTGAAATATTAAACAACCTTTACCCACACATTTGACCTGTTTTATGTTACTTCTTCCTCAATGCTTCAAAATCTTCCTAAAACCTGTGCTTCCACTTCGGGGGGGGCTAGTGGCCTCGGGGCCCTAAGCAACCGCTTAGTTTGCTTATGCCTTGGGCCGGCCCTGTACCCAGGCGTACGGTAACCAAACAAAGCCATCCACCTAAAAAAGTTTAAATTCATTCATGTTACTGTTAAAAACAAGTAAAATTTAGAATCCACTACAAAATTAAGTTAATGAATCAAATCCTTAACTTGAAACATTTTTCTTTCTTTTCTTTTTCCTTGTTTTTTATTACAGGGTTTTGAGCGTGTACGTGCACGAGAGGCTTCGCCTCCCTCCTCTTGCTGAGCTGCACTAATCTATTTGCTTCACTTCAGTAAGAGCATAGTTGATTGCCACCTGCAACGACAGTAATCTCTTCCAAACACCAAATTAGGCAGAAATCAAAATAGATATTCATAGACTTTTTTACATATACATTGACCTAGTTGAGGGTGTTGGTTGAAAGTGTCAGGTGCTGAAATATTAATGAGCATCGCTCCCAGTTTCTGCCTGCTCCTCACAGCCAACTGGCAACGTGGCATCAAGCTGAAGAGAAGAGGACAGCTTTTTTCTTTCCTTGATTGACTCATCGATTGAAGATATTTTTAAAGGGAATCCCTGGGAGTGTGTGCTCCCGGTACAAAGCAGCCCCATCCCGTGTCAGGGGACGGAGAGGGTTGCAAGTCGGCTTTAATTGGGCAAAGACTTCAGAGTTTTCTTAACCCACACTGGGCACTACCATGGCCTGTCATGGCCCTCACACCAACATCAACAACATGGAAGCCTGTGAGCACGGACGCATCAACATTCATGCTAATTTAAGTAAACACACTCGCACATGCTCAGCCGTGCCAGCTCTTATCAATACGACCACCCTGGATGCTGATTAAAGAAAATGATTAGCCTTTAGAGTCCATTGCCACTTTTTTGAATAGTTTCTTTCTCTGACTTCTTCTAAGAGAGCTGAACACTCGTTTGCATACTTATTGATTCATGGAGAAAACTTGGAGGTGGAGAAGATCTGACTCGGGGATGAAACCGACAAAACGATTCTGACCTTGTCAGCTCGACAGTTGTTGAGGCCCACTGAGCTCAGGGCGGACAGCTTTGCATCCATGCCCTGCTGGTGATGTTGCAGCTGCTCCCTCTGGATCTGCTCCCTCATTTTCCGAGCCTCCTGGATGGCCTTCATCACCGTGTCCTGGTCCCCGAACAACGCAGTGGAGTTTAGGCTGGACAAAATATCTGTGCAGAGATGGCAAAATCAGTGTCACACGTGACCCTAACACCAGCATCATGAAGCAGAAAAGTTGCTTAACTTAGTGTCTCGTCGGTGTTAGTACGTTTGGAAAGATCTTGAGGTCTTACCGAGAGACGAGCCCCGACCGAGGCCTCCTCCAAGCGGGCTTGGAATCCCACCTTTACCGATCAGACTGTTAGGGCTGCTTTTACTGCCAGGGAACAGGTTTGGTGTTGGGGATGTAGGAGATTTGACTATTTCTGTCATTTTTGGCCGAGCCGACAGGTTGAGAGGCTGCGTGCCCTCCTCCTATGATAGAGAGAGTAAAAAGACAGATTTAAATAGGTCCCTCCTTTCCTTTTTGGAGGAGCTCTGGAATCCCAAGGATCACAGTTCTCCTCTGTTTCTGATTAATTATAAGACCCTGACCAGCAGCTCCTTCCTGATTCCTTCTCTTTTTGTCTGTCTCCCCCGCCTCCTGTCCTCACGCTCCTCTCCTCTGCGAGCGTCCTCGCAGTCGTCCAGCGCCTTTGTTCGCACTAATTAAAACAGATTCTGTCTCTCTGTACGTCTTCATCTGTTCTGCCTCTCTTCCTCCCTGCTCTGTGTCTGCACTTCGGTTCGAAGAATAAATAATGACCAGATAACAGCAGTAGCAATGATCAAAGACAGCTGTTCCATTCATCAGACGCCGTCTTACATTATCTACTTCATTAACTTGTTTTCTCGTTTTATTCCTCATTTGTGCATACTTGGTTTTTATCTTGAGCTTTGATCATCCATCCATCCATCCATCCATCCATCCATCCATCCATCCATCCATCCATCCATCCATCCATCCCAGGATCACATAGACAGATTCAACATCTCAGCCACACCTGGGGACTATTTAGAGTTACCAATTAACCTAAACTGTATGTTGGTGTTTAGGAGGAAACCAGAGTACCCAAAAAAATTGTGCACAAAAAGATTATTCAAACTCCACATCTAAAGGCCAGAAGGTGAACCTGCAAACTTCTTGCTGTGAGACAACATCTGTAACCACTGCACCTCATGCCACACTTTGATGTTTCTTTTTCTAAATAAAAATGCAAAGTGCAGTCAGTGAAGGTTAAAGGAGGATACACTTGTTTTATACTTTCTTTAACGCATATTTAATTACCATTTAGTAATTTTTAACCTTTTATCCACTTACACCAATTTAATTTTACCAGTGTGAGCCCTTTTGGGTTTTTTTTTTTTTTTATGTATTTTTTAATCCAAATTCTCTGTCATTAAAATAAAATATCATTAGTCCAGACAAGCTGATCGATCACGTTATATTTTTCAGCATAATGAAATACACTGGCTCAAAAGCACAATGTGCACTGACTGTAGAATCAATTTTAAATGAGACAGTTTCAATATTTTTTATCCCAGAAATATAATGTGATTTATGACACTTTGCAGTGAGTAAATCTCCCTGTGTAAACAGCGTACGGAATCAGATTAAAGCCCATGCTGACATTTGTTAAAGTGTCTTCTTGTCCAAACATCTGGTTCAAGCGCAGAGAGCCTCGAGGCCTCGCTCGCTCTGTGCCAACAACACTTTGTTACGCTGAAATCTGAAAACAGACTAAACTAAAAGCAACCGGAACCCCTTGGAGTGTGGACAGAAACAGGAAGCTGCCAGTGTCTGTTGGCCCACTATTTAATAATGTATAATTAATTTATTTATAGTTTTTAATTGTAGTGTATTTTAATTTGTTATAGTGTCCGATGGACAATTAAAAACTATTTATTGTTAAAATTATTGTTAATTTGATCAGTTTTAACATCCATTAATCCATATAATAAGAGAATTGTACTCGTGCTGAAATTGAATGAGTGTGACGAGGACGTGCTCGTGTGTGTGTGTGTGTGTGTGTGCGTGTGTGTGTGTGAGAGCAAACAAGTGAAGAAAAGCTCGAGTGGTTTCCCAGCATGATTTATGGTGTTTCTCCATTGTGATATTATTAAACTAAAATACTTCAAATGGACATATGTTTCTGATTTGGGTCAACGTGAGCCGGGATGATGAATGTGTCCTTTTCTTTGCGTGGAGCCTCAGTGGCGTCGTGCCATACAGCAGCAGAAAACACTTCCTGCATTTGGTGTGTTTACAGGGCAAAAAAAAAAAAAAAGAGAGACTGGTTTATGTTTCACTGTCGTAACAGGTTAATTTCATTTTAGTTACATAAAAAATATATATAGTGTAAAATGATGTGCCAAAGATATAACAAGCATGTCCACAGAGTTCTGGTTTGGAGAGTGGAGCTTTGTTAAAGCTTTTACAAGCTGTGCTCACAACCGGCTGCTCGTTACACTGAAGCAGTGACTGTTGTAGTTCTAGTTTAATCAGACGTCACCATCCAGGCTAAGCTGGGTCAAGTACCACTCCAGGTTTGGGCTGGTTCAAGAAACTGATGGTTGTACCTTGACTTGGGTGATGGGGCTCGAGGAAATCTTGTCATTCTTCAGAGAAGAGGGAGAAATGGGCCCACTTGCATTGAGGGGCTGGGGTAGTGGAGGCATCTTGGCTCCCGGAGACACCTGCATGCTGGCAAGCTGAGCGGCATAGAGTTGCTGTTGGGGGAGGTGGAGCAGAGAAACCCACAAGGCGTTAACATCTAAATCCAGCCTGCGTTCAAAGTTTTATATTCTGTTTTTTCCTCACCCTAGAATTCTATTTGCATCCTTCATCCCCCTCCTCTCTGTCTCTCTCTCTTTCTTTATTTCTTGTTTAACATCTTTCCTCTCTTTCCATGAGACTGGCAGCGAACCCCCATCAAAAGTTGTAACTGCATTTCAAAGGCTGAACCCAGAGAGAGGCAGCGGTCTTAAAAACCGAACAGAGATGGCTTTCGCTCAAAATACTTGGAGCCCCTATTTTCCACTCATCACAGAGAAAAGTTTGCTGCCTGGATGAAGTGTGTTAGCACAGAGCTCAAGAGCTGCACAGATTCCTCTTGAAGTTTTTGGCTTGTGATTTGTCTCCACGCAGCCACCAGGGATGCTCCATTCCACAAGCAAGCCAAGCAGACTGTTGCCATACAGAATATTTGTATTGTAAACTTTGAAGAACATGTAAAGAACCACACAGAACCACCAGTGTAACTGAGACGATGGTTGGAAACAAGGGGGAACAACTTCCATTGCACCACATGACGATAAAGCACAAGAATCTGTGGTTACAGTAACAGTTTATTATTATTGAGCAGCATCAGGATGTTACAGTAACAGTGTCGTGCATTTTTAAATCAGTGTGAAAAAGAAAACTTAACTCTTAGGAATACCTCAGTACTAAGACTTTCTGCTCCATATTTGTTATGATTGGGATCAGTTCAAGTTCAAGAATCTTTATTATCCCTGAGGGACAATTAGTTTCACACTCAGTAGAGATATGACACATCCAGACAAGACACTGAGACGTTAAAATAACTATACAGAAATAATCACTGTTCACTGAGAAGCCTGATCTCTACAGGGACGGATGAGTTGTTCAGTCTGTTCGTTCTACGTCTGGGCAGCAGATACCTGCGTCCAGATGGAGGACACCTGAACTCACCATGGAGTGGTGATCAGGATCTGCCAGAATCAGCCTGGCCTTGTGTAGGTCAGTCAGGTTCTGTAGGTCAGTGATGTTCAGTGATTGTTCCAGAAGCATTGAACTGCAGTCGTTTAACGTGTCAATGGCACGTGCCTGATGATATGTCATGTATCATTTGGCACTTTTAGTTTAGTTTAGTTTAGTTTATTTGTTCATTTAAAAAAAAAATACAATACAAAACAATCCCATACGTATTTTAAGTTGGTATACTGAAATTCTTAAGCTTTTCTAGTGCGTATACTACGTATACCCACGCATCACGTAGAGTACTACACCAGTGACTGGGATCAAAAGCCATAGAAGTTGAGGAATATTGTCTCCTGTTGCAAATGTTCTAAGAGATGTTTCACCTCTACCCATAGACCTCTCTTTAGATAGAAAACTAACATGCTAGCTTCCCCAGAGAAAGCTGGAACATTCAGTCCATTGTGTTGTTCAGCAGATTGTGCTGCCACACATGATTTCTTCTCAGCTGCACAGTGAACAAACCTCGTCTCATTCACTGGTTTGACTGGCTACAGATAAACTAACATCAACTTGCCTGATCCTGTCGTCCTCACCTTTGGTGGTTTAGATGAAACCATAAGCCAAATTAAACGCCTTCTGTTTATGCACAAATCCCCAAATATGAACAGATATGTGCTCCTCTAAGAAAGTGCCACAAGTGTGTCTGTACAAAAGGTTCATTCTTTCAGGGGACCAGGAATAACAAGAGCACATGGGCAGCGGAAATGACAGACTGATTATGTTCCCACAATGATAGCGCTGCCTGAACCACGATCACAAACAGCCTTTTGTTTCCAGCAGGAGACACGGGAACTGACCAGACGTCGTCTCATCTGAGCTAGACGCGGTTAATGTCAGAGGAAAAGGTATTTAGTGTGTTTAAATGAGGTGAAAAGGGGGAAAGAGGGAGACATATATGTTAAAGTTCAATGACTGTCACTCCAGGCTACACTGAAGTCTTAGCAGATGTGCACTGGACAGATGTTTGCTAACAAGCCGTTGATGGATCTTGAATGGAAAAGACTATTGTCCCAGAAAAAATAAGCATGATCAGAATTTGCCTGATATTACACCCCGTTGAGACGACAACACTATTAGCAGGTTAGTGCCACATATTGAAAAGCACTGATCAATAATGCTTAATGAGCCAAAGAACAATTCATAAAAAATCAACGGTGTAAATCAAAGTAATATGTTGCACAACAACCAGGGCTTTTTTTTTTTGCAGTCTGCTGACGTTCACCTAAAATAAATGACAAATGTTCTTCAACTGAAAATGACCCAGATCTTTAAATTGATAGAACTGATTGATGCTGAGCGTGTAAAAAAAACATATAAATTACATTTAAATTTTGTTTTCACAGCTATGAACTGGATGTAATATACTTTAATATGTAATATACTTTAATGCAGGTATGGTGCAGCCAGGAATGTTGTTGAAGCGTGTTGTCGGCTTTGCATGACCTTTAACATGATGAGGAATCTATTGTCATGCATGAGATGCACTAAGCTGCTGTGCTTATGGTAGAACGTCACAATAAACTTCAAGTGAAGTCCTTACTTCTGTTTTACTTTATTTTTATTGTTTTTTTTTACTTCACAGCTGAAAAACTCCAAAGTTTCATTTTTGACTTTGTTTTAACCCCAACATAATTTATTCAAAGTTCAGTCTTTTGCCCAATCACATTGGATTAATTATACTAACTCCTGTATTTAATATTTTATGCTTTATAATGTACATGTTTTAGTTTAGTTTTTATTTCATTTCTATTTATTTTCCATTTTATATGCTTTCTATATGACTGTATGTCTCATCTGTGTTCTTTGTTAAATCAGGTCTCTCTTGTAAATGAGTCCTCGAGGCTCAATGAGACTAACTGTAGAAATAGAGGTTGATTTAAAAAAAAAACTACATTTTTAAAAGTTAGCTGTCCTCTTTAGGTCCATTATCACTCCTCGCTCAGGTCTTGTTTATGCTGCTCTTATATTATGAGAACGATAAGACAGATACCATTAATTTCTGTTGACAATTGCTCCAGTTCTAAATGGGATTCTTACAACCTGCTTATGCACGGTGTTTTTTTATGCTCAGCATCTTTTATGGGTTGCACGAGGTCAAAAATCATTTTAGCTGTGAGCTCAAGTAAAATCCAAGAACATTTTCTAAATGAGGCTACTTGACTCCCAGGACTAAAGACATCTGCCCACATTACTTAGTCTGGTTTTTATTATTATTATTATTTTCATCCAACAACCTCTTCTTCATATATGTTGCCAGGTGGAGGCAGAAAAAAGTTCAAGGACATAAAGATAAGTTGAAAGTCAATGCTGTGACTCTGGGAAGTAGTACGATTAGCTTTAAAAGAACTTCAGAGTATTTTTTTTTATCTGTTTTTGCTATAAAAAAGAACAACAGCATGCCAGTTAACAATATTTAAAGTGTGCATTGTATTGTAATAAAATAATAATTTAAAAGCGGTATATTTAAAAAGAACACAAACACAAGACTGAAGGTCATTAACCTCATCATTCCTTGTTTCCCAGTAAAACATAGCTCAGCAAGCACAGATTCAAAGTGAGTGCAGGACACGCGAGGTCGCCCGTTAGCCCCTGGTAATTAAAAACAAGCCCTTTGGAGGCAGCAGAGGTCAGAAGAGAAGGTTCAGCCTGCGACACAGGACTTTGCTTACTCTGCTGATGTCAGAGATGTATGACAGCAGCCTTTATTTGTTTATTAAAATAGAGATTATAATTCAGAATATGATTCGTATCCATTCTGCAACAAGCCTCTGGTCAAAACTAAAAGTGAAGAAAAACAACTGTACTTTTTCAATGCAGTGTTACATAATGACAAGTGTCAGAAAATATAGCAGCAGCTTTCAGGCTGGCAGCAGAGTGCACATCCTTGCAAAACTACAAACTAAATAAAACCTTTGAAATATTTTTTATCAAAATTTATCATAATTTACATGACCAAAAATCTTGATTTAGATGAAAAAAATTGAACTCATGACACTCCTGTGTCTTCGCGTGTCCCTTGGCGTGTCAGTGTCTCATTCACCTCTGTTTAGCCTGGACACTGAGCACTAGACTGGATATGAGGGCATTACGTGCGCTTCAGTGCACCGCACCATTTAAAAGGCAGCCCAGCGCCAGCCCCGACTGCCACAAGGCTTGTACAGGCTCATTGCCCAGGGCGACCATGGAGGCTGACCCAAGCTAGGCCCAGATGTCAAGAGTGGAGGAAGGCGCCCTGGTGCACTGTGCCGATGCTTTGCAGTATGGCTCAACATCTGTTTCATCTGCTGGCACCCAACCTGCTCCACTCAGACCATCCTCCCTTCTCATGCCTTTTTTCTCATTTCTCCACATTACAGCTGTGGTGTATTATATATTTTTTCTCTTAGTGTCTCCTTGGCATGCACACAAAATATCACATTCTGTCTTGTATAAATGTGGGTACTTCCAGGCCGAGGGCCCCTGGAGCCAGCCCTGCCATTCACTGCTGCTCACTGCATTATCAACTCTGTCTGTCCATCTGTCCCTCTGTTCACCATCGCCTCAATCCAGCTGCTCACCTTGCCGTCCTATTAGCCAGCCTTCCTCGCACCCGAGCGTCGCTGCACTGCTCTGGGTTACCTTCAAAGACCGAGCTCCTCTGCTCATAAACACAGAAACAGCTGCTCTCTACAGTATGCCTCTCCTTCCTCCCCTCCGCCGCCTCCTCCTCCTCTCTTTCAAAGTCAAAAGTGCTTCACTTGTTAATGATAGAAGCCATTTCTTCACATCTGTACCACACAGGCATTTACATCCAAACAAAAGATAATGTGCAGTTTGCTGCTCTCCCACTTTCTTCCTGTTTGTCCCTGGCTGTGTAACACTCTTTCTTATCGCTGCAGTCGTCTGAGCTTGTGAGTGTACTCCTTCAGATGTGTCTGTCTGCTCGAGATGTGGTCCGGGTTGTTGTTAAGCGTATAGGCAGCTTCTTTTCATCTTTACAGTGGCAGCACGAGCTAAGAATGGGCTCAGGTTTATCAGCAGCCTAAAGAGATGCCACGGCAAATGTTCCTCTACGTCTCATCTCAAGCAGCTCAATTATAAGCACAGTGAAGCAAGAGGATGTCATGGGCCTGGATAATTCAAACACATTGGCAGAATGAGAAGAGAAAAGGATGGAGGTATACTGACAGAGAAATTCACAAACTGAGACACTTAGAGGTGGTTCACACAGTGGATTGCAAATTGGAAAAGCAGGATCTGAGCAAGGAGGAGATAGAAAATGGAGCTTTGACTGAGCGAAGGCAGAAGGTCTCTCTCCATTTATTTAGTCTAAGAGTGATACTACATAGAGAACCCAGATGTTCTGTTATATCCTGTGATACTTTCTTTAAAATGGCCTTAAGTCAAGTGTCTGCTTTCAGTGATACAAAACAGGACTTTGTTGAGGGCCGTCCACGCTGTTCATTTGTTTGGTTAAAAAGACGGGTGATGCATTAAGTTCGCGTTCTCCTTAAGTAAATAGTTTTTCTCTTGCCAACTGATCCAAGGAATAGTGTACGAACAGCAAATTAAATGCTGTCCCAGACAGAAATTTCTTTTGTGGAATTAGGAAAATCCCCTTCTAGTCTCCTCGCTCAATTGAATATAGTAGGTGTCCGATCAGATCGGGGCACAATCTGAGCACAATTTCCTCTTTTAGGTGAGATGTGCCAGCTGTAATCAGTGAAGGACAGGCTGGGATGGAGCTATTGTTTCCTGCTGGTCCTGGGCTCATCCTCAGCTCTGTGTGGGCACTAATGAAGAGAGGCATGTCGCGCTGGGATAGTTTACCCGCCTCCTCTCCTGTGAGTTGCGGACCAGAGCCAATCTGTCAGGAAAACATTGAGTGAAATTGCCCTGTTGTACAGCAATGCTCGGTGACAGCCACTTGCAGACTGTCAGCCACCGGAGTGATGCCACCACCCTGTATTGACAAGCAAATTACAGCCTCCCAACACTCAAATGCATCATGGAAGATTCATTTACATCCATCAGCTTTAAGCCTTTGTTACCTTGTTGGGTTTTCTTAGTAAGAAAAGGCAGGGAACTGTGGGGGGTGAGGATCCCAGACTGTTATGACAGAGGAGATTGTGCAAAGGCTGCGTGGACACCATTAACACTGACGGAGCGGCTGGCCTGTCTGGCTGATGGCTGATCACATTACCTCCGCAACATTGTTGGGAAATAATTCCACCAATAAGACAAGTTTTTAAGATTCATGTGTTGCACAATCTAAACTGAGTAAATTGGTGAAAATTATACCTTGCAGGGCAGCTGACAGGAAGAGGGATTTTAATTAGTAGGAGCAGCCAATTCAACCATATGTGTGTGGGATTCTGTGTCTGCTGGTGTGTGAGTGTGAGTGCATGAGGAAGATCAACAATGGGCTTGGAGTTGAAAGCTATTTCAATACTATTTAAGTAAAACTAAAAAGGAACTCGTGATTTATGAAACGTAACGTTCCAATAAAAGAAGGCACAAATCGTTTTTCAAATGCAGATTAAATACATTTTATCTCCAATCTGTTCATTCAAAAAAGGGTTTCACTATTCAAACCTCAACACAACACATTTGTCCTTCTAATTTCAGAGCAAGTCAAAAAATGTTTCTTACTGTGGTGTGGTTCATATTATTATTCTTTTACAATTTAGAACCCTTTTCACTAGTTTTTCTCTAATGAAGCGTACCACAACCCTAAAAGTGAGGATGCATCTTTAACCTGACTCCATGTCTGCGGTGGTTTCTTTTAATCATAGCAGACTCCTGGTGCTTTGTCGAGGAAGTGGCGGCAGTCACGTGGTTTGTTGATCCCAGCTATGTAGAAAAGGGCATGTTTGACTTGCCTTACTGTTTTGAGAGGAATCTCTACGTAGGGTAAATAGCAGCCAGCAGGCAGAATATGTGACGGGCTGACAGACTTCAATTAATGGAAAATGTACCTCTTTGTGTTTACTGTGTTCTGTAAAGGTCAGCCGAGTCATGGTCTTGGAGGCACTGTTTTTGCCCATTCCCAGGGTTATATACATAATAAGAATTAATGACTCTAGACCTGACTCCCCTTCTCACCCCAACCTCAAATATATGACTGTCTCATCTGACCTCATGTTACCCTATAAATAGCCTTGTGCTTGTCTGTCTAAACTGACACGCCCTTCCTATGAACTTCACCGTGGCACACCAGCCATCATTCACTCCACAAACATATTCACAAAAAAAAAAAAAATATATATATATATATATTTTTTTTTTTTTTTTAACTTTTACAGCCATGCATTTTGAAGCATGTGTAAACTTATTTGTTACCTTATATGCTTCTGACAGCTCACCTTCTGGCTGTGTAATGACACACAACTCTTTAAGGCTTTTTGCGTGCATTGTTGGAACCTGCAGGTTTGTCAATGTAGCTTGTGTTAAGATGAAAAGGACAGACGCCACGTTTGTCAGTGGGCAAAGTTTTGTCCATATTGCTAGGTTCTCTTGTTCACTCTTATATAATTTTCTTTGCTGTTAAGCATCATGAGTTTTGGCTTTGAAATAACTGTATACTGTCACCAGTTAGTCATGGAGTTCCTCAAGGTTCAGTGCTTGGATCAATACTCTACCTTATATGTTTCCATTAGGTAATGTTATTAAACAGCATGGGATACATTTTCATTGTTATGCTGATGATACACAGTTATATTTGTCC
>JARVLU010000599.1:1463321-1486948 GCA_031762415.1 Simpsonichthys santanae | reverse complement strand
CCATGTCTCTGTCTCCAGACCATACAACATAGCTGGTCTCACCACTGTCTTGTAAACTTTGACCTTTGACCTTTGCTGACACCTTTTTGTCTCAAATCACTCCTGAAACTTTTCTCCATCCACTCCTGGACTCTAATTACACACTAATATTTTCATTCAACCTTTTTTTAGGCAGGTTAATCTCATTGAGCCTCGAGGACTCATTTACAAGAGGCTTTTAACATATAAAACTTCTATATTTCTTTGTGTTTTCTTCCTCAATCTCACAGACAAATGTTCCCCCTTTGCATTTTCACTGAGACAAATAAAAACAGGAAAAGGGGAGGAGTGCAGCACCTCAGGAGTGGGAAGGGGGTCTCCCATTTGACAAAACACGTAGTACGGCCCTGACGTCATCACTTATGGCATACATGATGATGTATATCTGTACGTGATGACATCACTCGTTCAAAATTTAGCAGCTCTATGAATTGTCAAGATCCAACTCTAATGGAACTGTTCCCTCAGTTTCCCTCAGTCTCGTCCAGATTAGACATAGAACAGAGTCCATGCATCGTAAATCTCTTTCAAG
Organism: Simpsonichthys santanae; assembly: GCA_031762415.1. NCBI lineage: Eukaryota > Metazoa > Chordata > Actinopteri > Cyprinodontiformes > Rivulidae > Simpsonichthys > Simpsonichthys santanae. Next base: position 1,486,377 of record JARVLU010000599.1, on the reverse strand, counting down.
CTTTCTTTTTGTTTGTTTTGTAATTTTTTTAAATGAATATACAAGAAAACAACATATCAAGCTGAGCGTGATGGAAGATTTAGCAACGCAAGCATACCTGGCTTGTAAGACATCCCTGGGGGGAAAAGAAAGCCTTGCTGCGCGGCGGCTGCTGCTGCTAGAGTGCGCTGGTCGTGTGGAAAAATGGGGATCATGAGCGGAGGCATGTGACCCTGGACCTGCTGAACAGATAGGGAGCAGAGATCAGAGACAGGCCTAAGCACCGGCATGGCACATGGAAACTCAGAGCCTTCTCATGGGGAGGTAGATCACAGCTCCCCCTAATGCGTGATGACAAGGGGCTGTGCTGCAACGACAGCACAATACATGGTCAGACTATTACTGCTCCTTATCCAAACCCTGATTTCACCTTGGTGCATCAAAGTTCTCACATCAGTACATCATCATTTGGAGGAAGTGCCATGCAGGATAGAAAGTGCACAAGTACTGGAGCGTTTGGTGGCTCCTGTGGAGCAAGACGTTGAAAGAAACGTTCACAATGTTTCACTGCACCGTGTCAGCAACAGAGTTTTACTCAGTGGCTGAGATGAAACTAACAAAAGTTCAATGGAATTTCAAAAATACACATTTTTTAAAAAGACAACAATCAAATGTATAATCTTTGTTTAATAATAAAAACAACTTGCTAATCTTATTTTACTGTTATCTATTTGTTCTCCCGCCCCCATACACATACATGCACACTTTTTTTTAACGTTCAGCAAGGACCCTGCTGCTAATTTACCTCTATAAACTATATAAACTATGTAAACTTTATAATCAGACCTCCTACATTTGGTGTGTCAACAGCAGTTGAGCAGTGCACGTTCTCAAAGTGGTGTGTGGGGTTTTGCCAACATGTTGCAAGTCCAATTTTTCTGTCATTCCCAGCTTCCTGAGACCCTGTGATTGGGAGCAGCCAGGGCACTGCGGGCTTGTGAGGGTTAATCCAGCATCGAACCAGATCACCTCAGGGGAGCCAGGCTGGAAAATGGGTTAATAAAGGTCACCCCCCCCCAAAATAAACACTTTACAGAATGTTTCCCCATTTATCCCCCCCTTAAAATCAACTCGCAATAAAACAGGTCTGGGTGCAATTACTGCTGCTGCATTGGGGCATGAAATCAACCTGTCCCATGTTCTGCTTGAGCTCTGCTGTGAACTCCACTTTCTTCAGCACGGACCCTTTACAGGAACGGTTGGACCCAGTTTTCCTCATAGCTAGCAAGCTAAATTCACTTAAGACAACTGTATTGATTTGTCCGGAGGCGCAAAGACTGAAAACTAACCAGTCATTTTATGTCTGCTGAGCTTTTACTGAAGTGCAGGTGCTGAAGCTACAAGACAGAAGAATAGAAAAAATATGTAACTCTTAAAAAAGTAATTAAAACAATCTGCTGCTGTTGAAGAAAAATAAAACCAACTGAGAAAACTGTGACAAATGTCCTAAAATGTATATACACTGTATTATTATTTTTCATGGGGAAAATGTTCCAAGTTTCCAGGCTGAATGAATGAAAGATGGAGTTTGGCCTTGCTTGTATGGAACATATGGAAAAACACAATAATTAATGTCACAACATGAGGTAGGGCAGAACAGGCGGGGTTCAGGGAGGACACTTGGGAACACAGCGTTTCTCTGTCCATTTATTTAGACTGGTAAAACAGATGGAATTTGTTGCTGAACACACAGCAGTCATAGAACAGAAATCCTTAAGTCTTTGACTTGTGATTAAAAAATGTGCCACAGCTTTAATCATTCGTTTTAGTCAAATACACCAAAATGTACAGAAACTGAGCTAATGAACTAATGCAACCAAACTGCATTAAACTCCATGCATTTACACGAGACTTCAGCTAAAAGCATCTGATACATAACTGGATTCTCCTCGTAGCACCACTAAATGATAAACTTTAAGTGATGCAATTTCATCTGGGATATCAGCTTTTATTACTGTTATTATTTTAAAATATGGAGCAGAATATACAATGTTCACCGAGGCGAGGGCAGAGAGGAAATGTGCGCTGAAGGGGAAATAAATGCATTGAGTGTGAATGGCTGTGATTTGCAGTAATGAGCTGTGAGCATTAAAGTTTAATTTACAGCAGCTAATGTCTGAGAGAGGCAAATCAAGTTCTGAGGAGCTTCAAGGTGTCAACAGAAAGAGGAGGCTAGGTGAGTTGTCAATTAACAGCTGGTGGAGCAACCGAGCAGCTTCGAACCCATTTAGTTTCAGGTGTTTTAAAAGTTATAGTATGAGAAAATTAAATAACATCTAAGAAATATTTGAGTTCAGCTTCCTCTGTTACTGCAAACCCGACCCTGTGCCTTTAAGAGTTACCCTCAAGTTCATCTACGTATGGGCTGAGTGCCCAGGACATTTCTACTGCCAAGATGATCTTGAGGAGTTGGAGAATGAAGTGGAGCAGATGTGAAGGGTGGGGGTTGGGTGGGGGTGCATTCGAGCAGCGTCCTCCCTTCTTCTCGTAAATACAGGAGCATTGTTCTGCTGGCACTGCTCTTCCTTTGTCTTAGCACTGCTAAGTACTGGATAATGTCATTTCACACCATCTGCCCCCAGGCTTCATTAAAAATACATGAATGGGCCATCTTATGAGGAACAGGTGCTATTGTTTGTCCCTCAAGACCCGGCACCAAGGATCTGACTCGGAATACTTGAAGAGGAGCATCTGTAGTGATCAGTCAGACAGACTTGGCCGAGGCCCTCGTCTCTGCAGCACGCTCTCCAACAGAGGTTTCCAGGGGAACTCAGCCTCCTCGCAACATGTATCATCAATTCAGATGACCTGATGAAGTCTGTAACGGGCCAGCAAGCTATCTGTTGTCCTCCTGAGAAGATGCTGTGTTTTCATAAATACACTCCACTTGTTCATCGAGAAGGATACTGTACAAATGCCTAATTGGAAGGTTGGTGAGGGCAACACAACCCAAATTAAACCTTAATTAATAATTTCCTCTGCAGTTTTCCCAGCTAATTAAAAATATTGTAAATAAATTATTTCAATGTGTAAGTTAAGATGCACAACAGCTGTTTGTTTTTTGTCAAATTGCAGATACTATTATAGACAGCTTACACGTCTGAGTCATACAATTTAAAAAGAGCAGAACTGAAACGACTTCTCAAAATTTGCACTCAACAAAACACCAAATATCTTCTCAAATGTAACCAGGTCATTGTTGTTCTTTTTTATCTGCCACCAGATTTTGTATTGCTCCTTTTACAGAACACATTATGTCTGAAAATGAAATATTTATAGTATTTTATGCAATTAAAATAAAACATGTTTTTTAACAAGCCTTTTGAGTACAACAAATACATGAGTCAGTGCTATTAGGTTATTGATAAATGCACAGAAACGTATCAGAAAACACATTTCTGAATCCAGGCAGCTAAAGTCTCGGTGCAAATGGAGACGTGCAGCCCGTTACAGCTCTCACTGGAACCCCTGTCAACACTCGTGCTCCTCGCTGTCTGTTTCAGGAGCTACAAAGAACGTGGGTGGTTGAGGGGTGGGGGCTGTGTGGGGTCAGAGCTGCCTCATGCCGTCATGCTGAAGTTTACTCCTGAATGAGTTATAAAAAAAAATAAAAAAATAAAACAGTCCAAGTTGTTTTTTTTTACTATTAGAATTAAATAGGTTAATTAGTCTTAATAAGATTAAAATGCAAAAGGACAGATATTTTGTTGTCAATGAAGTTTAATGGAACCGTCTATTTTGATTAATTGACTCATTTCATCCAATTCCCTTATCTTGAATATGATCTATATTCATTAGCATGAGGGGATTAATAAAACATTTATAAACATATACATACAAACAAAACTGAAGATACGTTTTAATTCTGAGACACCTCTTTCAAGAAGACGTCTTCTCATTTAAAAAAAATAATTTTGACACTTAAGTAGATGTTAGATCCATACCCCTGGATAAATTACTTTTACACATTTTCTGTCTGATCAGTCGTATCACAGCGAAGACTCCAGCTGTTGCTGTAAGAACTGATAGTTCGCACTTTGCATCCTCCTGTTATTCCTCCCTGCAGAGCTGCGCACCGAGTGCCGGCGTGTAGAAATCACCTTTTGTGATTTATTTAAAGCAGAAGGGATTCTGAGCTCGCTGGCAAATCTGGCCATGCACCAACACTTGCACACACACTTAAAGTGACACTACAGCAGGATACAGCTGTGTCCACAGTCTTATTGGGTGCACACAGTGGTGCAGTCTAACCAGGAGGAAAATTACCCAGCGGACGCATTTCTGCTGAATATTTAACGTAACCATCACCTCCTCTCTCTCCACTGAAACAATCATCAGTTCTTTGAGCGCATGTTATTGCTTTTCTGCTGCTCGCTTCAGTTTTTCATGTGGCAGACGCACGCACTGATCAACAGAGATGTGACGTGTTTGGATTTGTCTGTAAGTGATGGTAAGCAGACAAATGGATCAGTAAGGTTTTCACGCAGACTTTGATGCTCCAGACTCCTGCTTCTGAATGAAGGTCCTCATGTTACCACCCACTCAAGTGAAGCACATTATTCCTGCTCGTCTGCTCGGAGGATTAGAACTGGGAGGGCAAACGCACTGGAGGTCACCAACAAAGGGCCCTTGTCTTTATCAAGTCTCTGACCTTTTATCACAACTTCCTTTTGGATCTGAATGTTTTTTTTTAATGGCACAAACGTCAAAGATAAACAACAGGCGAGAACTGCTGGTTTGACTGTAAAAGGTTTAGTGCAATAACCACAGAGTCCAACAAAAAGAGTTTATTTTATTTTATTTTGACTGAGTCTATGTATAATGGCACATTATCTGTGTGGTTTATAAAGTTCTGTTTAGGATGAAATGCAACAAATCCAGACTCTGTGAAGTCAGGCCATCCAGAAGGAGCTGCCAATGACGACCTCTGTTTCCACTGACTCCTTCCACTGTACAACAAGCCTTTTTGGACAACTGCCATTCCAATGTGTCTATATTAGGTAGACAGAGGCTGGAAAGTAGGCTCGTGCAACCCTTTGACACACCCCACCCTATATCCCTCCACTTTCGTTGCCACTTCCTCGGGGCTCCTCTTGAAATCCCAGGACTCCTGGATAAAACTGTAGTGCACTGTGCACGTCAGTACAGAGCCTGGCATTAACAGGACGTCTGTCCACGTCTCAGTTCTAATCCAGTTAGAGAATCACAGTTTAAGGAAATAATCAAAAGATCAACTGAACTGAAACAACAAAAGAAAAAAATTGTTTAAAAAATTGAGGAATTTATTTCTTTAGACTAAAATTAACTTCACTTGTAAATAAGAGTTAAACTGTGCATGACAAAAAATATTTAACAGTTAAAAAAAAGTCAATGCGTTTGAGCATCTGCGTTATTGCCTTTTACATCCAAACTATATAAATGTACAAAAAGGGAACAAAGGAACTCCAGACAGTCTCTGCAATGGTGCAAGTGGTTCTGAAACACATCAGACATGGGATGTATGTCATATTTATCATGACATGTCATATGGGCAGCACATCCATGTGGTGTGAACTGTGCTTAGGGAGAGAGAAATATACTGGAGGCATTTGTGTCTGTGAAGCAGATTTAAAGCTTGGTATGTCCTCAGTGCAGAGAGAAAAGGTTTATATTTATTATGTTTGGTTTGTATAAATGTATGTTATCTCCGTGTATGTGTGGCGTTTCTCCAGATACTTTGGTTTCCTCCCACAAACCACAAACAAGCACGTTAGGTTAATTGGTAACTCTAAATTGTCCCAAGGTGTAAAGTTTTTTTTTTTTTTTTGTCTTGACTGTCTCTGTGGCCCATGAAGGACTTGTGACCTGTCCAGGGTGGAGCCTGCCTCGTGCACAACGACTGCTGGAGATATGACACCAGCTCCCTTCAACCCAAACAGAAAACAGCAGGTAAAAACAATAGACATGTATAGATGAAAGCAACATTTACTTCTCTGTAGCCTTGCATTGTTAAATCTTATAATAAAATGCAATATACACATTTATTTCAGAAATGTGGTCCAAACTTCTTCTAATTTTTTGCAAGACATGTTGTGTAATTATTAATCAAATGAGAGCCAGAGTTTAAAACTGTCACTAGTTTGCAAGGCTTGAATGTCCACACGATGGCTCGGTTTCCCCTGAAACTCCAACAGTCTGCAGCTCTGGCTCGAGTGTTGACCTCCACCCCTGCAGCCGGTGCACAACACCACATGCAGAGCCTGCTGCTCAGCAGAACATACCTGTCAGGTGAGCCAACGTTATTAGACACACAAGATCTTCAAACCTGTTCAGATACATGATCAGCTAGAAAAACCAAATCACTTGTAAAAGACTGAATGACAATATTAGGATTTTCAAGTGAAATTCACAGGAATGTTGGAGAAAATATATCATTTAGAGAATTGAGTTAAAAATAAAAATATATATGTATATATATGTATATATGAGGACAAAACGCCTCATTGTGCTCTGTTGAGGAATGCTCGGACACTCCTCCGCCCCCAAAAACAAAAAGCTTCTTTTTTGCATTAGCCATGGGCTGAATGCTTTTCTTTGCCACCCCTGCCCTAAGAAAACACGCGCCTGTTTCTTGCCGCTTGTACACAGCAGAGTCTGTTAATGCCGCTCCTTCTCCCTGTGAGCGTGCCCACTGCTGTGGATGACGACCACTCACAACCAGAGCAAAGACAAAACAGTTTGCACAACATTAGCAGAGAAAACAGCGTTCATGCAGCGAGGGAGAGGAAACCGAGTCAACCCCACACTGCAGGATGTGTTCGCCCTCAACTCATATTTTTCCTTCAGGGGTGGGGGTATAATGGGGATATGTGTTACTGTTTTTCCTCATTCCAGGGAGCTCCGAACAGGTGCAGCATTGTGATGTTAAGACGTGGGAGTCATTTAGAGTATTTGATCAGAAATAATCTTCAGATTTACCATCATGTGGAATTCAAAAGACAAATTTCAGTGATTAATCTTCTGTTTGGTGAATTAATTTGTGAACGCTGATAGCAGGAAGTTAGTGTGACAAATTAACTTGTCCCCAGACTGCTTTATGAACCTCCTCAGGTGATTAATTTGGTTTAATTGGAAGTAGACCCTCAGGTGTGATTTTTGCAGGTCCCAGCAGTTCATGTGGCACCTCTCATATGGAGCCGTTTAATTGTTGCTGCTTAAACTGTTGAGGTGTCAGAACACAAAAGCAAATTGCACAAGTGCATGTCTTTATTGTGTTATTTACAGCAGTAATTATTCTGTTTGTCTACACTCCTCGAGAGCACAAGCAAGAATGTGTTCTGAAGATACTCAGATGTTCATCAAGATCTTTTATTCTTGCCTAAACTTTATAGATGTGCTCTCCAGTTGTTATCAAACCATCAGCAGGAAGTCTCATGTTGAACCATTGACCTTCTTTTGCACGCAGGACCGTGATGTTTGCATTGTTCAAACTGCACGTGACCTGACTTCACGTCTTCTGCTGCCTGACGAGGAGTTTCACACTAATTAAATGAGTCCCTCCTGCCTCAACCTCCACTGAACAAATTAGTTGCATCTCAGTGTCAATATATTAAATGACAAAAGGCTAATGGGTCAGGTCACTGCTTTCTTTTATCTTCAGTCTTGCTCGTGCACATCTTCATCAGCTAACAGTCTCCTTAAGTGGAAGATGAACATGTTGGACTGAGTCTTCCTGGGGGAGAGCCAAGCCTGTCTTACCAGGCTGTTAATGCCCCCGACATAATCTAACAAGCAGCTAACACAGTGCTCCTCAACAAACACAAATGGAAGCAGGGTCTTATGCGCGGGCGTGCACACAACAGCACACTTAAAACACACACACATTCTCATTTCCCTACTCTATTATTCACTTATTATCATGCTAACAGTTGCAGTCAAGCTCTGCTAATTGGGGAGGTCTCAGATATTCTCTCTAACAATGTCTTCTTTTTTGTCAGTACTTTAATAAGCCTCACACTGAGAAAATCAGCTGAGCTGGGGAAAGAACAAAAGCATCTGAGAATACACAAATTAGTGCTATTATCTTCATGTAATTACCACACAGCCCTGTGTTTATTTAAAGTTGTTCAATTGATGTCAAATATTTACCATGATAGTGTAGTTTAGGATTTTTTATTGGCATCAAACAGAATAAGATTAAGGAATTACCAAACTGGGATGTGTACCATTTTTGTGCAGATACAGTTCATTACATAAGTTTAGACGGTTTCTGTGGGAAACTGCTCAGCAGTGGCAAAGACTGGTGTGATGGTGAGTGATGCAACAGGACTACAACCCCCAGCCTGACCCCCTTCAAGCTAACTCACACTGGAGTCTAAAACCATTTTAGTGCAGAAGCAACACCTGGAGTTTGAATTTGTGGGTTTGAGCTGATATTTAGTTTTATGCAATCCACCCCATTTCTATGAAAAAAAAAAAAAAACTCCAGAGCTTAATATCGTCTTTCTTCCAAAACTACTGACATTGTAGATTAATTGTTTATTACATATGCATCATTTGAGTGTGTTTGCTGACTAAATTTACACTTGGATCTTTGAGCAAAACCAGAAGAAAACATAATTTCTATAATATTCAGGAAAGTAAATGATTTTTAAAAAGAAGTTTAACTAAGTCGACTTTGGTTTTCTTGCAGAAAATAATTGTCTTTTGTGCAGCTGAGAAGAAAAAAATCACAATAAACTTTATCTCCAAGAGCCTTATAACCTTTAAATATCCAAATGCATTTTGTTAAAAGACAAAGTTGTTATAATCTTAAGGGGACAGAGATATTTGTAAAAACAATATACAGAACTAGTTTAAAGGGACGGTCTCATCCCAGGGAATTAGATTATGGAATGATTTGGAGAATGAAGTTAAAAATGTCAAGTCAATGTGCACATTTAAGAAAAGGATAAAAACTGAATTGTTAAATATATATTTAACAATTCAGTTTATATGTGAAGTAGCTTAATATGTATTAGAGTTAGACAAATTAGAAAGAGTTATTAATTTTGTTCTGTTACTTGAAGATTATTATTGTTTGACCTAATTGTTTGAAAAAAGGGGCAGATATAATAATTTTTTTCTTCTTTTTGCTGCCTTTCATTTTTACATTTTGTATTCTTATTGTTTTTTTAATGTATACATTTCTATAAATAAATAAATAAAATAATCTCCTGTCATAATGTAAAACATCAAAACAGTCACCTGACTGTGAGTTTTGAACCTGAGTTTGTAAAATAGTGACATATTACCTTAACCCAACGGTCCTGGGCATCTTTTTTTAGTTTAATTTTGTAGCTATAAATATTTCTTGTACAGTATTTGACTGTTATAGCCGTTCATCTGTGTGCACATTAAAATCTTCCTCAATATTCCTCATCTTTCATTGTTGGGCAATGTTAGCGTAATTAATTTTTCTCTTTTAAATCTTGGGACCTATTAGCATTGAACTCCTGAATGCCCCCCACTGGTTCTCCACCTCATTAAAGACATGTGAGAAGCCTCGGGGACTTTGAAGTGTGCAGTGGACAACAATAAACTGGCCTTTTTTGGCTTTAATCTGTTTTCCCTTTTGAAACAGCACAGATAGACACATGCTGAGTTTATGTGTCCTTGCGGGCACAAGGTTAAAGGTAGGATGTCCAGGCACAGATACTGCGTGTGCAGTAAGGTCAGAGTTTAAGGCCAGGTCACGAGCAGGAAGAGAACAGAGGGGCAAAGGGAGATAAACAGAACCAGACCCGTGTGATCATTAAAGGTTTCAAAAACAACCGTGGTAAAATTTAATCTGGCTGACAATGATGCACAGAGTCTTTTTTTTTTTCTTAGATCCCACATCTGTGCCACGTTCAGTGACAAATAACATTGTTATGATACTGTGGCTTTTAACAATGTTTAACATTTAAATTAAATGCTCTGGATAAAAAAAACTATCCCTCTATTTCATCTGTGAAGCTGCGCTGTTCTGTTTATGATGATAAAGTTCACCCTGACCTTTCAGCCTGTATTTATCCTCTTGATGTGTGTGTGTGTGTGTATCAGTGTGCATGTTTTTCTGCACACGAGCACCTCTGGTGTGTATTGCTGCAAGACGGTCATAAGAGTTTGTATCTCAAAATCCTTTAAATCAAAAAGCCTGAACTTTGATTTTTACCACGTGAGGTGGCATGGCTCCTCACACAACTGTAAATTTAGTTTAAGATATCTTCACATCATTTATTTTGTTTGAATGCATGCTTAGTAAAAAGCAAATCAATAAAGTGCCTTTATTAAACAGAGCCTCGGAGAGATAAGTAACATATCAGACAAACTAGTTATCAGTTAATATATATGTTAAACTGTCACTTGTGTCTTTAGAAAAATCTGGAGTGGTGTTTCAAATTTTCAACTAAGTCACTAAATCTAATCCTTGGATTGAATTGATGCCAAGATGATTTTGGAGATGAAGGGGTAGACTGAGGGAATACAAAGATACTGAGGGACAAATGCACAAAGCCTTGAGCTTTAATTTTTGATAAGCCTCTAACACTTCAATCTGCTATCTTAAAACAAGTGACATTGTAATCCTGCGGGACAAAGAGGAAATCTCTCTCCCTCTCTTTTAAGCATGACGAGAAAAGGATAAAAAGAAAGAGATGGCTATTCAAAATGGAAACTTAATTGAATTCCATGCTGCCTTGCTCCAAAAGCAACTAAACCTCTATATCCACACACTTCTGACAGATTTGGTCTTCATGCAAAAAGCCCTTGAAAGCAGACACATAGCGTGCCAGCAGCAGTCTCCTGTTGCAGTCCTCGTGCTTTTATTGTTCGGGCTGTTCACATTGTTCACCATGTGATCACTCACATCATCAATATGATGCTTTAGCAAGAGGCCCTCGCTTGGCGTTCTCCCTGAAGCTAAACAGAAGGACTTTGATAGCAGTAGGTCTCCAATAAAGGTTAGTGCTTTCCATGATAACAGCAGTCACTCAGTGCCTCAGCTCTGCTTATCTTGTAGCTAAAAGTCTGTTACACACAGACTGGAAGCTTATGTAGACAACTAATTAAGTCAGAGACGTTCTATAGAAAGATGGCCCGGGCCACGGTGGTAATGGAACAAGAGCGGCAGAAAATATTTCACTAATTTGGCCCTGATGCTTTTATCTGCTTGCCTTGACACTTCATCACCACTCTGGATATTTGGAGGAACTCGGTCAGAGGAAAAAAAAAAAAAAAAAAAGGACATGTGCTGTTTTAAATAACTTGTTGGATAAACAATGTTCCACGAGGTGAACCTTGGCTGGTATCCCTGCAGCAGAGTCAGGGAACATCGATGGGCAGCAGAGCAGATGGTCTGGACACACGATTCTTTTGGTTAATTGTGGATGTGCTCCTTTTTTAAAATCCTTCAAGATCCGAGGCACGTTTTGTCAAGGGAAAAGCTCTGTAAGAAACGACTTTGCTTGTATCTCTGTTCAAGTGTTTGAAAGTGCATTCCAATGCACCCTCAAATCTCCAAGCTCTTTTTAAACTATGCATCAAGAGGAATCTTCAGGTGTCATTTGCCTGTAAATTTGTGATAAAATCAAGAGGCTCTTAACGTGAGATTTTTAAGGGCTCTGCCCTTACGCTCACTGAGCATGAGTAAAGAGTCCTCTATGATACGAGTATTTCCAGCTCCTCAACAGTCTACTTCATGTGTGAGTGTTTTCCACACTTTGAGCTTGTCTTTAATAAACTGTAATGTCGAATCCTGTTTCTAACGACTTTTCTTTATCTAAGTAAAAAGTTATATTGACTTCAACAAGATGGTTAGAATACTCTTTATCTTTCTGAAAATGCAACTGATGTCCTGAATTGATAAATGGACTGCACTTATGTAGCACTTTTCTATCTGATCAAGATACTCAAAGCGCTTTACATCACAATCTGTGTCCTCATTTACCCATTCATACAGCACTAGATCTTTACTAAGAATATTTAGAGCTTTATCACATTCATGCACCGATGGGACACACATCCGAGGCAATGAGGGGTTCAGTGTCTTGCCCAGGGACACTTCAGCATGTGACTGCTGGTGGAATCGAACCCCCAACTCTCATGCTGGAGCACCACTCATCCACAGCCGCCCCTTCATTGTAAACTGATATTTGAACTGAACTTTTGTTCGACTCTGAGCATGTGATGCATGGACAAACTGCTACTTTGCAAAATACAACAGGTGGAGTCATAAAATGAAAAAAGGTTCAAACTACAATGAAAAAGCTTTAACAGCAAGAGAGGGAGATGTTTTGACATTGTTGCTGTAGGAACAATTCGCTGCAAATCAATGTTTAATGAAAGGAGAGAACAGGGAGCGTTGACTGTTGGAACAAGCGCAGGAGGAGGAGGCGAACGGAGAAGGATGTGCCTGACACCAAACACACCCAGTGGGGAAACATTAGCTTCAAAAGGTAGCCAAGTTCACAGCCTTGACCAGTGCAAGTGACCAACCAGAGAAATCTCTGTGCAGTTTGAACATATCCAGCCACATTCACTGCCTGGGTGGTCCTGTGCAGCTTCTCTGTGTTCTGCACCACAGTGCGCACAAACAAACATGGCTAGCATGTTAGAACCTGGCATAACAGCAGGAAGTTGTTTTAGTCTTATTTTAATTCATTTCATTTGGTTTATGGGTTAAGTCAAGCAGGAAGAATGCAGAAACAGTGCATGCTGCATGATGACGTCTCTTTCAGCAGGTTTTGGGAATCACCTTCACTAATCAGGAATGGTCTGAATTCAGAAGCATTCATCTTTCATGGCCCCCTTGTCCAGGCTCTCCTCCATGAGCAGAACAAGTTAGATTAGGATTAGGATGAGTGAATTGTTCAATTCCACATTTTACAACCCGTCTGATTACTGATGCATAACAGTCAGTTGGTATTTGATGAGAATAATGAAAGTTAGTGTGATACATAACTAGAGTCCTTGGTGTGCTCATATGCAAGAAGATGGATGGATGGATGGATGGATAGATGGATGGATGGATAGATGGATGGATGGATGGATGGATGGATGGATGCACTGACCTGGATCTGCTGCTGGAGGAGGTTGATTTTGTGCTGTTGCTGCAGAAGCTGCTGTTGTTGTCTAGCAATCTGGTTAAAAACAAAGACAAAGAGAAATTGTTAATTAAGACTCTTGTTAACTTCATGATCAAAATATTGGTCATGTTAAATGGAAGAAGGTCAGTGTAGTAAACGATGTGCGGAGACAATAAATTACATTCTATACAGTAGTCCCTCGTTTATTGTGGGGGATCCGTACCCTGAAGACATGCGATAAGTGAAAAACCATGAAGTAGGAATAGTAGTACAAGTAGTTTATTTTAGTATTTATATAGATGTACTGTATACAAAGGTGTTTTAAATCTTTCCCACACTCTTGCAATATTCTAAGCAATGTTTCTAAAAGCTCTAAAAGAGACAGAATGTCATGATCTCAGCTCCCTGCCTCATCTGCTCTTTGCCATCTGCAAGTGCTCTTGGCCACGCCCACTTTGCTGCACGGAGAACAGCTGATCAGCTGCAGCAGGAAGTTTATCCTGCAGTATGGGCTGCACAAAGGTGCTAATAATTTAAAATCATTTATTTAAAATAAAACAATGTCTTGTTGATCGTGCGGCTCATCCATCAATCATCCAGTTGTGTGTCATGTCCCGGATAAACAAACTGCAAAATATTGAGGGACTACTGTACCGCTAAAAGAAACATTGACGTTTAAACAAAGATTGTGAGAAGAAATATGCACATTTTAATAATGATAATCCATAAAATGTTCTTTATGAACATAAAGCAACCTGTGCATAAATGAGAACTTGAGGAAGAGGAGCCTGAATGATTTGCAAGATGACAAATGTGGTTACGATGAAGATCTCTGGTGCAGGCGGAGTGTGACAGACGTCCCTGCTGCCCCTGAGCTACAACACAATTTGTCTTATTCTGCCCCTGCCTCCTTCTACATGCTCACTTCACTGAGCATGACAACAGAGTTTTAAGTGTCATTTAATTTTCAATTTTAAATATAATTACAAAGTGTTCACTGTGAGATATCTGCTGTCTGCAAATGTGTCAAGATTAATTTGTGCTGGCTTCCTCACAAGTGTCAACAGTTAATTACTGTGTTGTGTCTTGATGACTTGATGACATTCTGTCTCTGCGGGCTTCCCCTGTCCCCAATTTATAAATATTCTTCCATTTTTTAAATAAGATCAATTTATTTTATAATGCTGCTTAGTCACATGTCTACAAAGTCTAAAGAGTAGTGTGTGTAGTTTGAACATGGACATCATTGATTAAGAACTAAATCAATACTCTTAATGTAATATTAGTGTACTTTGACCAAATGTATCATTCCAAGGTATGTGGTCTATTTCTTTTTCTGCAACAGGAAGGTCTCAGAGTGCGCTGTGAAAACTCTGAGTGAACTCCTTGCTGATAATTGACTCATAGCCATTAGAGTGGCTGTTGATAATAAAAGTGTCGCCCGTGTGGATAGTCCGTGTCCTTATTTCTTCCCAGGCATTAGCACACTTCATGGCCTGTGCTAATTTGCTGATTTGTACAATATGGCTCATTGGCCTGATTTGTGCTGCAAATCTAACGCCTAGCTTGTTATAATAGGAGCCAATTTATAAGATATAGAGGACTTCCCATGTTTAATATAATGTTTATTTCACACATTGGCTCACATTTGTTGGTACAAGTCATAATAACGTTTTTCCCACCACGCAGCATAAATGCATCTGAGAGAGCATGACTGAAATGTCTAAGACCGAGTGGGATCTCAAATTTATCATTCTTATGAATTTTAAGATTTTACTGGCAAACCTCAGGCATGAAATACAACAGTTAATGACGCTTAATAACGAGATGAAACAAAATCGTAAAGTGAAGAATATGAAACGAGGAATGGCAACGAATGTGGCAAATGCCGAGGCCCAAACCGTAAGTGGTTACCTGCTCCTGCTGCTGTCGGGCCAGCTCCATTTGCTGCCTCTGCTTCTCCATCTGCGAAGCGGCGAGTTTCTTCTGCTCGTCATGAGCAGCCAGAAGCTGCTCCCGCAGGCTGATCAGCTGGCTGATCATCGTGGAGAGCTGGTGCTCCTTTTCTGACAGGCCCTCTGGAGTACCTGGTGAGTGATGGTAGAAATCTAAAGTCAGGGCTGAAATGAATAAACACATAAACGTTCTGAACGCCAAACAGGAAAAAAGCAAAAGGGTTTCATTGTGTCTGGTTTACTAGTCAAGCTCCCTGGAAGAAAAGTGCTGAAGGGTCTTGAGTTTGTATACAGCTAAAATCAGAAAAGTGGTCATGCTGCACACACCAATCATCACATTGTGCCATTGTAGTGTGCACAATATTTAATACAAAGAAAAGCATGCAGGAAGCAACCAACTGCAGCGAGTTCACTAGAAAGTGTTAAGGTCACACACAGCCTGCAGTTGACGAGTTTCTGCTGTAGCTGGTGTTCACAGCTTTCAGGGGAAGAAAGAGAGGGCATTGTTTCCAACGTGTAGACAAAGAGCTGCAGGGAGCTGTCAGGCCGAGGTGGCAGACTTCCAGGGCTTATTGTCCAGAAGGTGTTGAGTCACTGGTTTCACTGGACTCTGAACCAAACAGGTTACGGATACGGCGATCCTTTTAGACTGAATGTTTCTTGCAGAATAGCCAACTTAAAGTTGTCAAATGAACATGAAAAAATTAAGACTTGCGGACACCAACTGGTGCATGGGCTTTGAACGCACGACAGCGCTTGGACTCCTGCACGTGCAAGGAAGATGAGAGAGCACTCTACAGTCTCTTGACCACTCTGTGTGTGACAGAGAGCAGCTCTGCTGCTCTGCTCTCTCTCTCTATGCCTAATCAATGCTAAGTGATCCTACCATTGACTTACAACAGCCAACATAATTGCCAGTGAGAGGCTGGACAGTAACTCACTCCCCTCCGTCTGCACGCCGGTGTGACAAGCTGATCCTGGTGAACACACAGAAAAACTGACAGGAAACCAAAAGAACAGACAATCAGATGGAATAAAAAGATAATATTGATGAGAGCCAGGTAATAGTTTGGCAAAGCATGGCCTGGGGTCAGTGGAAACTGAATTCCTTCCTGGGTGTCTTCCTCTTGTCTCTGACCACATCTGTCTTGAGGTTCTCCAAGAGCTCCCAGGGGTCCTCTCTACTCAAACTATTTTAATTTGACTAAACACCTGATTTATTCTATCTCTCCAACGAGGAAAGCCGTTTGTCTTAATAAGGCTTGTCAACCTTCAAAACCCATTCAGGGCAATTTACTGGCAGGGTTGTCTGAACTTCGGTTCTCCCCGCTCTGCCTTTGCTGCACTAGGCGGGAGCCGTAACTCTCCATTTATCCTTCTAACAACAAAAAGAACCTAAAAGCATCTATTCATTGGGCCTGTGGGCAGTCTCCAAGGCCTGAATTGACTTCTTATTCACCCGATTACACTTGTTGTGAACGGTTTATCTGTAAAATTGATACGATCAGTGCCATTTTTATTAACCTTTGGCTGTTTCTATGATGAAGCTGCTTTGCAGGAAACCAACAAGAGACATTGGGTGATGTGACAATAAATCACAACTATCAATAATGCTGCTGGAAGGAGGAAGAGGTGCACACACACAACAAAAAGGACAGAAGAAGAAATAGAAGAACACAAGATAAAGAAAAACCCCTTCTGGCCTTAGACGAAGACTGTGAGGCGAGAAAACTCAGCAACTCGTCTTCCACTCTACATATTTCTAAAAACATGCACTGGTTTACAAAAGTGCAACAAAAATATTACTAAAAATGTAAATTATATCATAGTTCTTTTGAAGTGAGAGCATTACTTTGCAGGGCGACATGTGCAAAGGATGTGATGGGCCGTCCTCAGAGCGGGTGCCTCATCCTGCCCAGGCACCACAAGAATACTAACAAAGTGCCCATTGTTATAATCTTCAACAGAACTGTGGGAACTCCAACGTATCCTCCTCAATTTGAGACTTATCTCAGTCAAAACCTTGGGCCAAACCTGTTTCGGGGTTTTGTTTTTTGAAACATGCACAGGACTTTAACAACAGTTCAGAGAAGTGAATGCTCAGGATGATATCTTTATCAAACGACAGAGAAGTATTTCACCTTAGAGACTGAACACAGCTGAGCAGAAAATCAGACGCATATGTTTTTTCTTGCTTGGATTGTGTTAAAATCTCTTTCTTCCTGCTTTAAATTATGGATCAGCTTTAAAATGCAGATAAAACTTTTATTGGGTGGTACAGAAGAGGGGAGTCGTGGTCTGTGTCTGACCAGCCTGCTGACAAAAGAGGCCGTTTCCTGCATATTGCATGGCTTTTAACAGCAGTGGGGATGAGGTCTGCCTGTTAACATGTCTCCTCACATTGCACTTCCAGCGGCAGACAGACAGCTCAGAGGTGCCATGGTGCTACATGAACCCCAGCAGCCAGGCCAAGCCTAACAAGTTGTGACATCCCTCTGGTGGACTACTGAGGCCTGGTACACCAGCCCAACACCATATACGAACAGCCCAGAAGTGAGTGGTCAAACTGCACAAGCACATTTCTGTTGTTTTCCAGGCCAACTTCAGACTTACTTGATGAACTCCTAGAAGGAGGAGACCATAAAACTGTGTTGTGCAGTTTCAGCCCATTTATCTTTCACCTTTTGAGATTCCTGCCTCTTCTAAACATCACAAAGTAGGGCAGAAAACATCAACGGGTGACTAAATAAATGATAAGAGAAAAACAAGCAGAGCCATGGTTGCTCTGGGATGGACTAGGGTATTTGAGCCTTGGGGTCTTCAGATAAAAGGCACTTTGTAGGGGTGAGATTTGTTTTGTCCAATACCCACATCTCCCTCTCTCTTGGCTCTCTCCTCACTGCTCTAATCAAGCAGTCTCTAATTTGGGTTCCAAGTCCAGTACCGGGGAAAAAAGAAGGAGGCTTGTTACTTTGAAGAGTCTCGAGTGAATAACACAGATAAAAGATTCAGGCACAAAAAAGAAGAAAAGCAAAGGGAGGGTGAGGGTGAAAAGGGGGGAAATCACAAGGCGCCCTATTCTCTACTCTTCCTTTTGGTTAGGACAGCTGAGCCATTATGACCAGGTCTGAATTGAGTTTTTTAGCACCAGAGGACTGGAATTTCTTTGTCTCTCTATCAGTCAGCTATTATGGATGCTTCCATATGCTGGAAACCCGTCGTAAGTAAATTTGGACTTTTCTAAATGCTGCAATTGTACCGAGCTGTATACGCACACACTGCGCATTGCTTGAATGCCTTGCGTGCTGAGCCTCTCTGTCTTTACCCCCAAAACATGTGAGAACATAGCCATGTGTGTCCACAGATGTGTGCGGCAGCCTGCTTCAGTCAATAAACGTGCGTGGCTTTGAATGAATGCAGGTGTGTGAACCCTGCCGTCACCTGATTCTTTGTCCATTATTTCTGTGAGACTCCAAAAGAGGCACAGAGAGCTCGCCGTCTTTACTGTTTAAATCAGATTGTTTTTCTGCAAACACAACTCTAAAAACCCACTGAATAATAACACTTCATGACATAATGGAAGACAGATTATTAAATCTAAAGGCTTTTTTTATTATTTAAGCATGTTTTTGCTAAAAAGCTGATAATCTTTATTGACAGAAAACATAAAAGTTCAGCAATGCCACATATGTTTCCAGTAATATGGTGTTAATGTGTCTCCATGTCCTACAACCAAGACAATATGAGCAACAGCTGCTTTACCTGGCGTCATGCCTTTGCTATGATACAAAAGCTGTTAATCTTTCCAATAAAACCTCATTAACGAGCAGAAGCAGTGAGTTGCAGGCGTGTCAGCAGTCACTCTCAGTCTTTACCTCTTCCTATACCTGTTCACAATCTGTCAATCATCAGGTTTTAAAAATCTGTAAAACCGTTTAAACTGACATGAATCTAGATATTATAGCTTTCCTACGACTTGGGTGTTACCTGCTCAGCAGCAGTTTAAGACTGGCATGTGAAGAGGCAATTAATAAAAGCACACTTCACCTGCTGTAATTCCACTGGTCATGGTGAACGTGATGGATGTTCGTATATGTTGACGATGAGGAAGCCTCACTCTTCAGCTTAATTATGCTAATGTGATAGCTCCTGCACTTAGCTGTCTATCTGCGACATGGTACTTCATCAAAGACAAGATAGAGGCTCGACCTGAACACGTCACTTCTGTGAAGAATGCAAGTGACCCTTTAATGTGAAAAAATGAAAACTCAACGTTGAGATCTAAAAAAGTTAAGTCTGGTCCTCTGGACATTCAAAAAACAAAAAACAAATTGTAGAAACGTTTCGTCTTTCGTCTGAAAGACTTCTTCAGTCTGAGGAGCTGCATTCAGCTCACTCTCATAAATAGCACCTTCTCATGGTGGATCAACCAGTTTGTTGCTGACAGACAAAAGTAGAAACTTTTCTTCTGTTCTTTGATTATTTGAATCCCTAGGATCTGCAGTGACAAGACGGGGGTCCTCTCAGCTCAGGAGATTTTGTATAGTGCTAATTATCACGACTAGATAAACAAATACTTTTTTTTTTCTCTTTTTTATCACTCACTCTTTTATGATAAAAAGTCTGACCTTTGTGCCCTGAAAATTAAAGGCAGAATGAAATGTGTTCAAGGTCTGACTCAAATAAAAGCCTGGAAAACGGTGATCAAGGTAAATGCTCATTGTCTGGAAATCTTTGAAAGTGGATTAGGAGCTACATGTTATCTCATTCTTTTCAAAGTACATTTATTCATGAGTCTTACACAACTGATAAATTCATTCAAGTGACTTTGGTTTATGATTTGTGCTTAGACTTTCAGACAACTGCTTTTGCTGAATAAGTCCATCGACAGTGGCATTTTGTCTGAGATTAATCCAAATTACAAGAATGAAAATGAAGAAATTACTGAATAAAAGGCACCTGAGACTCATACTTGTATACTGGTGATGCATACTGGTATATGCTGATGACGCCAGTCTTCAGGGATCAACACAGATATCTGTATAATTGGAACAAGTTTATATATCTGGTTTGTGACCTAACCACAAATCATGGATGCTTTAATTACACCTCAGCCTCTAATCTTGTAACAGAAGTAAATTTAATTCAATTCAGATTTTATTTAGCTCCAAGTCACAACAGAAGTTGTCTCAGGTCACTGAACTGAAACATTCACATGCATTCAACCTTTATTTCTACATGTTGGTCTCATTGAGCCTCGAGACTCATTTCCACAAGAGAGACCTGATTTAAACAAAGAGGGATGACAACAGTGGACAATCTAAAGAGCTACGTTAAAAGTAAGTTAATAATATTATTTATCTGAGGAGCAGAACTCTCATCTTGAACAATGAAGGCGACAGTGGAAAGGAAAAACTCCCTCATGAGGAAGAAACCTTTAGCAGAACCCTTTTCAGTCAGGTGGTCAATTGACACAAAAGAAAAGAGTTTGCATGTACTGTATGCAGAATTGACAATATGTGTGAAGTTGGTTCATAAAACCTTGAAAAATATAAATAGATGCAATATCATACATATTTTTTAATAATAAAGCATGTTTTTTACTCACGAACACCATAGTGTGACCCTCAAAACGAGCAAAAAGCAGAAAACAGAAATAAAAACAGTGTATTGACAAAGTCATGTGTAAAAATGTATTTTGTAACATGATTAAAGCTTAAGTGACAATAATGGAAAGTCATTTCATTTAATAATCTCTTGATTTGTTTCTTAAAGAACTGATGGTTGGACAGACTGGATCAGGAGCGCTGGTTCAGTTCTGGGAGTGGACCTGCAGTCTCTGACAGAGGTGTCTGAGCTGAGGAACCTGCTCCAGGTCCTGAACAACACATCACCCCCTGCATGACACCCTGGACTCACCACAGCACCTTCAGTCATAGACTGAGACCACCAAGGTGCTCTACAGAACAGGAAGTCCTTCAAACTGTTCAACTCCTCCCCCATTAAACATGTAGGACAATAAAATTAATCCTGTTTTGCAATAATCTCTTTAATGTTTGGGTCTGCACCTGTTTAACTGTTGGTATTTTTATATACTTTATTACACTTATAGCCTACTACGACTTTATCCGTGCTGCTGATTATCCATGCTGCTGATTATCCATGCTGCTGATTTCTTGCCTTTATGCTGATTTATACACATCTGCTCACTACAGACTCGTGTTCAGGCTGCTGTTTAACACACTGTATTATTTTACATTATTAGTGTTTAGTGTATATCTTAGATCATTGTATACTGTTCCTTTTTATACTTTATATTCTGTTGTTGTTGTTGTTGTTGTTGTTGTTGTTGTTGTTGTTGTTGTTGTTCTGGGTTGTAACTGGGAACCTGAGTACACAATTTTGTTCCACCATATGTGATGTGAATGACAAACGTTGAACCTTGATATTCTATGTTGTTGTTTTTTTTAATTATCTGTTATTTTTTAAATTCGCTGTTATTTTTTAAACTTCTCTGTATTTTTTTAATTCTCTGTTATTTTTAAAATTCTCTGGTTTTTTTAATTCTCTTATTTTATTTTTTAAATTCGCTGTTATTTTTTTTTTTAATTCTCTGTTGTTTTTTTAATTCTCTGTTATTTTTTTAATTCTCTGTTATTTTTTTTAATTCTCTGTTATTTTTTTAAATTCTCTGTTATTTTTTAAAATTCTCTGTTATTTTTTAAAATCCTCTTGTTATATTTTATATCTTGTGTGATTCCTTGTGTGTGCTCCTTCGTACTGAAACTCTGGCACAACAGTTTCCTGTGGGATCAGTAAAGTTTTGTCTGATCTTTTCTTATCTTATCTTGTTATTAATATACAGTACTGATAATAAATGCATGCACATTTTATACACTACATATAGAGACCAAAAACAATTATATATTCTACCATAGGGCTATGTCTTTACAGTTTTATTTATTTATTTACTCATTTGTTTATGAATATGGGAGGGGTGGGGTTCTAAGTGCCTTCTGACCTTCTGGACCTTCAGTGACTTGAAACAAATGAAAATAAGCTGTGCTTGCAAATATTTCAGTATTTCCATCATTAAAATATTTTACAGGTTAAAAAAAATCCATTTAGTGTATAGTTAGATTCAAGATTGATTATCTAATTCGACTAGATTCATTTTATCTACCTGTATTACTGAGCATGAGGAAATAGAATTGATTATATTTTATTATATTTATTGATATGTTTTGTTTACCATAATCATTCAACCTTAACAAACATGAAAAATTATTCTCCATTAAATATTATGTTTCTATTTGTTAACAAGGATAAAAATAAAAAAACAGCGTATGTCAGAGTGCTGCAGGTTTTACCGTGTACTGAGACTTTGAATAAAGAACTTCTAAGAACGTTCCTTGAGTCGTGTGAAGAAAACAGCAGTTTTCATTCAACCTTTATTTCTACAGGTTGATCCCACTGAGCCTCGAGGACTCGTTCACAAGAGACACTGGTTTCAGCAAAGTTCACAACAGTTTGCTTCATTCTGGAGCATTCCACACGTTTCAGTGACTCTCTGGATGGAGGAGCGGGGCAGCGACCCATGTGACCTTAACGACCCCAGAATTATAACGCTGTATAAACCTGGAGCTCCAGACCCACGATCTTTACCTTCTAGATGAAGTACACGGCCTTCAAGAGTCAAGAAGTCCAGCTGCTTTCTACTGAACCACTTCAAAAACCAAAGGGATCGCATCCATCCAACCATCCATCATGTATCCATCCATCCATCAAGTATCCATCCATCCATCATGTATCCATCCATCCATCACCCATCCATACATTATCCCTCCATCCATTCATCCATCACTCATCTATCCATCATCCATCCATCCATCCATCCATCCATCCATCCAACCATCCATCATGTATCCATCCATCCATCAAGTATCCATCCATCCATCATGTATCCATCCATCCATC
>JARVLU010000599.1:1419826-1429850 GCA_031762415.1 Simpsonichthys santanae | reverse complement strand
CATCTGTAAGTGTGTGTGAGACGGAGAGAGTGAGGCAGTGGGAACACGGTGTGTGTGTTTCCCTTCAGGGGCTCCTCGTGTTCTAACAGGTGTCATGGTAGGGTTCCTCTGGGTTCTTCACCTGCCATAATGAGATATAACTACCTGACAGCTCCCAGCTGGAGCTGCGCCGACACACAATCCACCGTTTAGCACAATTAAATTATCACCCTCCATTGTAATTGTGCCATGCTGTGCAGCAGCCAGGTTTCTGGGTACATAATCGACTCATGATGCGGGCTGTGTATTGCGCACGGTGTCTTTTTCACTCACTCACAGTGTGCACGCTCACCTGCTCACACATGTTTGTCTATTGTGTAACGCCTGCGATTTCAAAAACAGCCTGGAATAAAATAGAGCTGCCTTTTTTTTTTTTTTTTGTTCAAACCAGTCAGTGATATAGAAACATATTTAAATCTAGAAGATAGAAATAATGAGTCAACAACTGCAGCGAGACAGGAGACTTGTCTAAATGAATTTGTTTAAATTGTTGCTCCATTATTGTTGACCTTCCCCTGCAAAAAGTCAACTCAATTACAGCGCCACTTTAACTTCACTTCACATTCTCTAGTGGTGCCTTCTCCATTAGAAGCCGCCGAGGCTGCTGCGGTTCGAAACCACACTCCAGTGACAGCCGCCCAGAGCAAATTAAGCAAGCCACCTGAAGTGCACACTTTACATACTGAGCAGGGCATTGATAATTACTTTGCAGGGCAAATTATTTTCAATAATATGTTGCTGGAGGAGTTGCCTTGTATCTCACTTTAAACACTCGTGCAGCTGCCATGGCAGCGTGGTTGGTGTCCTTGCCCCCCAACCAAGGCAAAGGCTGATGCAGGTGTGAGGGTGCTTAAAAGTCACCGCCTAATCGAGAAGGGTCGATGAGCACTCACAAACTGAACCCTTCCTTTTCTCCTCCTCTTCTTTCTATCGCTTTTGCCACTTGCACTCGTTTCCTGATCCTGGAACACAAGCCCAGACCTGGATGGCTCAACAGGCGTGGAGTTCCTCAGGGCGCATGTTTTACTTGTGTGCATGGACACAAACATGAAAAAAAGAAAAAAATTGTTCCAAAAAAACAACACCACCACTTTCTTTACAGCCCATTTTCTTTGGAAATGGTCAACAAAAGACCGAGTTCTGCTTGTTGGAGTAAAGTACCAGAGAACACTGACACAACGAAACAAGTTCAGAAGGCTACTGTTTATTTTAGTTTAACTTTCTCTTTTTCTTGGCAGCCTAGTTTCCAAATAAGCCTCAAGTTGTGACTGCAGCACTTAAGCAAAAGTCCAATCATCAAGCAACACGGTGTTTGACGAGAGCCGTGGAGCCTTGTGGCTCGCCTCGACTTGACGTTAAGTTATGAGGCCTTTGTGAGCAGGAGAAGGAAAACAGACGCTGGAATTTGGCAGGAGCGTAATATACAGAAATCATCTGCTCATGTGATCTGAAATTTTCATGGAAACAATCAAGCATTGTTGAAGGAAAGAAAAGCAGGGGTGACAGATGACATATAGAGCGGGGCGCCGTTTTGGTTCAGTGTTAAACAAAGACCTATTCAGTCCAGGTCCGTTGTGACGTTTGTAAAGTGAAGTTTCTCCGTGTAGTTAAAAACAAAAATCACTTCAACAAATCCAGCGTGATGTCCGGTACAGTTGCCAAAATAGTTGAGTTGGTGCACAAGTAGCAAGACGCCTCTGAAATCAGAACAGACTCGCAAAGATTGTGAAGGAATTAAAGAAATTTTAAAAAGACAAAAGAATAAAGAGGAGGCTAACACTGAAATAATTTTATGCCGATATCTCCTGATTCTAACAAATTAAATTTTACACCAGCAGTGCCCTTTTGTCTCTTATTTAATTAGGAAAGGTTCTGGACATTAATAATTGGGTTCACTGCCCCTGGGCTATCCCTCACAGCTAAAGTGTCAAACTGTGGCTGAAGTGCAGTTAGTGCAGCTGCCATGTGCATTATAACACAAACCATTATCATATCTGTTGTTTGTAACTTTTAAAAAGAATAAAATTAGTTTAGTTTTCTTTCAGTCTAATCACATCTGACAGCAAAATTAAAAAAAAAAAAATGCTTTTGACCGTGCAGTTGTGCTCGAGTATTTTAATGGATGAAACAGAAACAGCTTTAATTTCCTAATTTTGTCACAAAATATGGCGTCCACAGACAACTGGCCCTTTGTTTTCTTTTTATTGTCCATGAGCTCTGATGTAGTTTTATGGAGTTTGAGAGGAAAAGCCAGGGCTGGTGGAGCGGCACACTGATTGGAAAATCAAAACGGGGCTCGTTCATTTGCTCCGCCCCGATGAGGCCATCTTGCTGAGCCATGATGAATAGGGGTCAGGCAAGACACACCTCAAAGATTTATGATTAAGGCTTATTATGTTGAGAAACTGACATTGATTGCTGATTTAAACTGCTGAAACCAATTAATTTGCTCCGGCTGAATAGAAATCATGGTCAACAGTGTGTGTCAGTCTGACAGGTTGAATGGGAAGAAGCCAGGCAAAAGGGCAGGAACCAAATGAACGGCTGGTCTCCAGCTCTGTCTGAAGGTGGTTCAAACTTACCACGTGTGATTGACAGCTGATACAGGAAGAAAAATAGATTGGCAAAAGAGAAGGATGTGAAGAGCAAAACCCGGCTCCAGCCACTGATCTGAGTAATTGCCCCAAAATCTGGTTCACAGAATGCATGTACATGCACTGTTTCAGCAGCGCTAAAGTGGTTTCATGCACTGAGCGGCGCTGAGGAAAGCTGAGTAAATGAATGTGAAACATGGCTCTAATAAAATCAGAGCTGACAGACATGAGTGAACAAAAAAATGCTGTTTCCACGCAGACAGATGAAGCTTTGCAGTGGATGAAACTCAAAATGTCGACTCTGAATTCTCACGTTGTGCTTCCACTCGTTTCTGCCTCTGTCTGCCGTCAAGACTAAAGATGACCCAAGTTCATTAAAGGGATTTGGGCATTGATTCACGTGTTCATTTTGGCAGCCTTTTATTTTTTTGCGTTCACAACAACCTTTTTGTTTGTGGTTTTTTTTTTTTTTTTTTGCTGGCTCACTCAGACGACACATGCATCATGACACCGTTCCAAAATGAAATCATTAACAAAATTGCTTTCTTAAAAAGCCACAAGTGTGCAGCAGGATCTGCGAGTGTTTGGCTGCGGGCCAGGGGCTTCTGGTTCTCAGGCAGCCTCTGTTGTGGTTTCCTGCCACCGCACTCATTATGCTCAGACTCAGCTGACAACTGTGCACGGATGCAGCTCGCTTTGCTTCACTCCCTGGACTGGAAAGGAATAACGTGGTAATCGCAAAAACTACTTTCCCACTTTGTACAAAAAAACATGTCTCCTACTATTTTGGACCACCAACAAAAGTTCAATAAAGAAAATCAGCTGAAACTCATGAAACTGTTTTTCTATATATTCAAGCAAAACATGTTGATGTGACTCTTCAAAAGGTAGAACTTGAAATAAAATAACTATTTATTAATATGTACAATGGAAACTAAAAATGATCAATTGATGCACAAACAGACAGTAATTCCACACAGATGTTATGTAACAAACTTTCTGGAAACTTTATCAATCTGCCTGAGATAAGTTTCAATAAACAAAAAGACAGAATAGAAAAGCAAACAGAGTGAAGGACAGACAAATATTTGATATGATGATAGGGACTGTCGCTAAGTGGTGTTGCAGGGCAGCTTTGTAACCATAACCCTGGTCTGCTCTCCACTGAGCTAAAGGGAACAGATGTGCTGTTCACACAGCGTGGACCCATTCTGCAAACAATAGATGGAACCTGACAAAGGTCGGTGCACACGCAACACGTTTTACAGTAAAAGGCAACAGTTACTTCAGTCAATATCTTGAGACCAACTTTTTCAGGTGCCACCACGTTTTTAAGTCTCAACTGACCTGACTGTTGGGAGACAAGTTGGGGACAACAATCTTTCAAGACTGCAAGAAATTAAAATATTTTTAGCTGAAGACCAAGTTGTGACCAAGTGATGCGATATTTATGATCAACACTGAGACAAGGATGTTTGCCTTGGTTACTTTGAAATGAGTTAGAGACGCCTGGGGCAAACTTCAGACTGATCTGAGACAGGTTGGAGATGCCCACAACAACTTTGCAACTATTTTGAGAGAAAAACTGTTGCACAAAGTTTTTGAACAAGCTGCATCTCTGCAGCTCGAGTGAGGAAGTTGAGAAACCTGCTAAAGTTTCGAGACATTTTGGAGATATTTAAGAGAATCCTTCATGAACGTCAGCTGACAACCAGTCACAGCACAGTGAGATGCCACTGTAAGTAAATGTGACAAGCATGTAATAAAAATAACTGACCACCAGTCTTTTACACATGCAAACTGCCTTATAATAAATGGTTCAAGCAGCCATTCCTTTCTTTACATGGTTGTGTAGTGAGGATGAGGATTCAGTGTTTTATAAAGCCTGGTGGGAGCAGGACATTTCAGCTATAAATGGCAACAACATTATTACAGTACAAACTACAAACTCCTGCTCTAACTCCTCCCAGATGTGTGAAACTAAACTATTGCTCGTTTTGTGTGAAGCAAAATAAGAATCTGCTGAAAAGCAACAACTTCCACCTAAATGCAAACCAGAGCACGAGAAACATTTTTGTTTCTCTTCTTGTAACCAGGGTTTTTGTGAAAGCTTTTTAAAAGCTATCAAAAGTTTAAACATTTCCCACATCCTTCTCCTGTGGGTGTGCCTGTAAAGTGCTCCACTCCCTCTCTTGAGAAGCTCTCAGAAATTGCATCATGGGATGGCGAGTATGATGGTAGCAACATACTGTAACATGGGGGAAATACCTCATTTTACTTGATTCATAAACACGTTGCACGTGGGCCAGCTGGCTCCTCAGACTCGTCTGAGGGCAGAGCTGACGGTGAAGTTCCTGCTGAAGCAACATTAACACAGACTTTTAGAACAGTCTTTATTTTAATTCATCCTCTAATATCACGCCTCGCCCCTCTTTTATTTTAGGAGTGGGTTTTTATCCAGAACCCTTGTTTGACACAGTTCGAGTTGACGCATTATAAACTGCACACAAGAGTCAGCAGTGATCTGCATATTCAATAACTTTCGTAATTATATGCGCAATTCATCAGATGGGATGTGATTGCAGGGGAAGTGGAATAGAGTGGAATAGAGAGGAGCAGAGAGGTCTGATTCCTGGAGGACTAAAGTCTAATCACAAAACTAACATGATAATTGAAATCTAAATTGAAAGGCTTTGCTCTCAGGGAGCGTGTGTCAGACGTGGCGTGTAGCAGCGCTTGTCAGAGTGGAACAAGGAAAGAACGTGTGCCAGAAAAATGTTTGAGTCAAATGGGACGAAACCTGTGTGGGGAAAAAATAATAATTAAACTAATACTTGAACAAGCTGCAAAGATGCTACGGAAATAATTTACAAGTGAGGTAAGTCAGGATAAGAATAACCTGATATTAAAGCTTTTAGATGGGTTTATCATTCATTTCCATATTCAGCTAATAAAACTGAAGCTGTTTCTCAGTATTTAGGTTTATTTTTTTACATCTTGACTGAAATTACAATTCATAAACATAAAACAACAGAAGTTAAAAATGTTCCTATTTTTTACTTGTGCAGTTTACGGACACGAAGATATGAAATCATGTTCTATATGTTTCGTCTGCACAGTTAAGGCATTAGTTGCAATCTACAGTTATGCCACTAGATGGCACTAAGCCCTGAATTCATAAAGAATTATGATGGGTTGAATAAAAAAGCCTTTACTACATCTGTTTTTGCAATAAAAGTATCTTATAATTCTGATAGTGTTGTTTTGCTCTAGTTATTCACACCCTTCTCCTGGAAAGCTTTTTTTTTTTTTTTTAAACAAGTGGATGTATTTTGACCATGCAGACCGGCTTCAACTTGATAAAATGCTATGATTTTTTTAACAGTGTCCTCAGATGGTTTATTTGTGAAATTATTAGATAAGTAATTGTCAGTTTTTGCACGGCAAAAGAACATCTTCTGTTTAACGTGTGTGTTTGAGTAAAAAGCAAGTCTCTTGACTTGGTATTTGAACATTTAAGTATGTTTTTAACTTAATGTTTTAATGTGATAAAATAAAGGTTTTCATCCTATTTAGCAGTGCTTTTTTCACCTTTACTTGTGCTTGATTATGAGGCGCTGGAGGAATTAAGGAAACAGAAGAGAAAAGTCCTCAGACTCATCTTCCTCTGTGCCCCCTTTGTCTGGTGTCTGTCTCAACCCCAGGATTCATACTCGTCCCTCAATATCGTTTAATTAGTTATGCCAAATTCATTAACCTGCACTGCTGTTCTGCTGGCCTCACTCATAAATTTGCTTAATGTGAGCAGACGTTTTGCAGCAGTAATAAGGGACATAAAACTCAAAGAGAAACACACACGCTGTTCCTCTCTGGATCATTCTCACTCAGCGGTGCCGTCTTCTTCACTTCAGCAGCTCTTCAACTATATGAGCCCATCAAACATGTTTTTCTATAAATGTCCAAGAAAACATTTTTAATTTAAAATTAATATCCCAGCACTTTGTTGATGGCGTTATCATTTCTTGTCTTGGAGTTACCACTGAGTTCAGGATATGTGTAACTGTTTGTTGTTTAATTGAAAAATAAATGGGAGCTATAATTGATAATTGATTCAATTTGTATTTCAAATTGTCAGAACCACATCCAGCCTCCTTATTTTTTATTTCACTACCCATTTTCATAGATTCATTTCTTTCTGGTGCCTATCTCCAGAAGTCATTGTGCAAAACGCAGGTTACCCCCTGGACACCTTGCAAGTCCATCACAAGGCCACAAAGAGACAACTAGGACAAGCAACTATTCACACTCTCACCCACACCTGGTGACAAATGAGTCACCAATTACCCTAACATGCATGTTTTGGGTATGTTGGAGGAAACTGGACTACCTGCAGAAAAAACTACGAGTGCATGGGAAGAACATGCCAACTGCACACAGAAGGTCCTCAGTCCAGAAGGTAAACCTGGGATCTTCTCATTGGAAGGCAACAGCTCTAAGAACAGCACCACCGTACTTGTTCAATCAGCTGAGAACTTCAGTCACGTCCCTAAACTGGTTCAGCTGCATTTTCCAGTTTGCATTTTCCCTTTTACAGTACTTTAAGAATAAACATCTTGAGTTTGAAACGGGAGCACAAATTCGAGAAACAAACTGCTGTTGTAAAAAGCAAAGACAACCTTGGCTGTCCCAGGATTACACATGACCTCTGTGGTCCTCTCCCCTGGCAGTCTCCCCTAACAATGAGAGCCTATTAGACCTGAATCCTGCGTTGCTGATAAAGAAGGGTCTTGTCCTTTCAGTACACTCACGTCCCTGCTCTCTGTTTGTCGTGGCATAGGTGGTAGAAGAACACAAGTTCATTGTTCACTCGCAGATGGAAGTTGGAGTTACCAGGGTAACGGTTCTAATCCTCCTTTTATTTTTACCATTTTTTTATATTAACAGTCCATTGAGTGCTACCTTTTAAGTCACAGGCAGGAACACTCACTCACTTTTAATTAGCTATGATTCTGTTTGCCAGGAGACGGTATGATGAGCTAATCGAAATTTACGAAATAATGACGTACTGCGAGCAGCTCCTTCTTCCTCCCGAAGCTCGCTCCAAGAATAACAATAATGAGGCCATTATAGAGGACTGCACTTTAAAACGCTGCTCTGCCACCAAAACAGAGGACATAATTGTTCTGGTGTTTTCCATACAATCAACAACCCATTGTGGATGACTTGAGAACTAAGAGAGCAAAGAATGGGTGTCATAATGATTGGTCTGTGCTCCCTTCGAGTTCTTGTACAAAGTGTTCCCTGAGCAAGGAGTTTGATTGACTGCTGATTCGCTTGTGGATGAAGACAACTGTCTGGCTTTGTAGAAAAATGTCCTTTCTGCTTTTTGTGTGTGTGTGTTGCCATTCAAATAGCTCCCCAGGCCACATTAGAGAAGACCCATTCATATGGTGAACAGCTGAGAGCTACACAGGCTCATCGAGGGAAGTGGGGGTAAAACAGCTAGAGAGAATATATCCACAACTATATTTGTTTCAATAATTCAAATGTGTGATCTTGACTGAAAAGATTTAGTTGATTAAATTAAAACAGCATTGCTTTCAACAAAACTCAGATTGAAACAGACCATGGTTCAACTTTGTCATGGTGCAGCAGATTTTTGTAAAGTAATTAAATAATCCTCTATTTGCCCCCAAACTTACAATCTGCTGTTTGCTAATGCAACAACACAAATGAAGGTTGTCGGTTCAAATCCCAGCCAAGGGGCCTTTTTGGAGGGAAGGAGAGAGAGAGCAAGAGAGAGAGCGTTTGTCTCTATGTGTCCTTGTGATGGACAGGAGACCTGTCCAGGGTGTCCCCTGCCCCTTGCATGGTGATGACTGGACATGGGCACCAGTGATCCCTGTGACCCAAAAATGAAGACATGCGTAAAGATGGATGGATGGATGGATGGATGGATGGATGGATGGATGGATGGATGGATGGATGGATGGATGGATGGATGGATGGAGAGTGTTAAGAATTGTCTTAAATAAGAAAATAAGACATAATACAAAAAGTAACTAAACTGGCCTCACCATAAAAGTGAAACATAAGTCGATGATCATCAACATCCGTTTTAGTCACTAAACCAAATGTCCTCGTCTCCTCTTGTCGTTTATATTGAAGCCAGCAGGATCCGGTTTATGGAAGCGGCCATGTTGTATCTATGGACCCGGAGTCTGTGCACAGGGGATGCATGACTTTAAGTCTTGCCTACACCCCTGGAAGCTGTGAGGTCCTGTATATGTGTCAGTGGTGTTAATGCAAACATCTGCATCCATCTGCCAAGCCAACTGACAAAGTTAAGTTGACATTCATGAATTCAGTAGAACTTTTGTTTTTACCTTTTATACAACCAAATCTTATGTAAAATACTGTATATTGACATAATATATGGGGGAATTGAACATTTTACAGTGTATTACATGCACCTATAGTCATTGCATGGCATGTCAAAGATGTCACTTGAGCTTTATCAATGGTGTCATGATGCTCCAGTAAAGAACTGGACTCCAAATCTTACTCAAATACAAATGCAGTTCATCCATTTGGAAATAAAGATAAATAGAGCACAGAAACTGGTCAACAAGAGGTTTCCTATCTAAACGTGCAGGATGAGAGCGTTGTGGGGTATCAGCTGTGCTCCCTCGTAAAGCAGAGGAGAAAAGAGGATTTGAGGGCAGAATGCTAAATGGGCCTGTTAGCCCAGTCAACCTTCAGTGGGTTTCATTTATCTTCATCTTGTTAGATGAAATTAATTAACAATCTCAGTGTTACACACTTTCTCCTTTCATTACATCAAATAATGGTGGAAATGTACAGGGGGAGGTCCTGCCCACAGGGACAGCGCTCTCTCTCTCAGTTCTTATCTCTGTTCACATGTCTGATCAGTTCCTTCCCCTTTCTCTCTCACGCTCGCTCTCCTTTTTCCACTCGCTGCGACAACACAAACAAAAAGCTGTTAAATGTGTTGTAAAAAATGGATCAAAAGTGAAAACGCATCATATCAACAAAGAGAAGCAAACAAACCGGATATTATACAAAAAAAAAAAAAAAAAAAAACTTTTGCTTTGGTTTGAGAAATACTCAAAAATGTCAAAGCAACGTTAAAACCACAAACAAAGAGAAAGTGTGAATGATTCACACTTGAACTTTGTTTGTGATGTTTAAAAGAAGCTTGTTAAAAATGAACGTTTCTAAAAGAAGCACCTTTAAAGAAAAATGCTACGACTCAAAACCAAACTCGTGACTCAACACATGAATGAAAGCACATCTGTGCTGAGGTGGGCCTTTAAAACGCAACAGGTGGATCTGAGCAGATTTGCATGTATGGAAACGCTCAGAGTCCA
>JARVLU010000599.1:1400420-1410739 GCA_031762415.1 Simpsonichthys santanae | reverse complement strand
CTACTATACAGTACTTATTTTCTACTTCACGGTTTTTCACTTGTGGTGGGGCTTCAGGGTACAGATCCCCCACAATAAAAAAGGAACTACTGTATTGGACTATTAAAGATGATTATCTAAGGTACAGCCAGAATTAATAAGCACTGTTTGCATGAATAGTGTATTTCCTCACGTTTATTTTTCAGATTCAACAGATAATTCAACAGAATTGTGGAGAGCAAGTTGCTTCATTCCTTATTTACAAGGAGTCATTCTATTGTGTGCAAAGAGCATTTTTTTTCTTCTAACTTTTTATTTATTTGAAATTTAGTTATAACAAATAAACCATTTAATAAATAAAAATGACTTGTAAAGAACTGTAGCCCACACACAAATACTTGATCGCACTACAAACAAGAAATAATGTGTAGAATGTGAATACAATAATAATGCAAAGGCAAAATCTCAAGAACAAGAAACAATCTGTAATATGAAAATTCAGCTGCAGCAAAGATAAGTTTGAGTCTAATATTTTTGAAAGGTCTCTCAGTAACTTTGTGTCTAAGACTGTTTAATTGTGCATGCATTGTAAGCCCATCCAATTGTCCACCTCATTTGATGCAGGTGTTCAGTGTGGGTGAAAGTCAGCAGGGTGCAGGAGCTGTGCAGCAAGACAGAGACAGCTACAGAGGTAATACTTACAAAAACTGCAAGACTCGATCCCCAGCTTCCACTGATCACTGGCTGGCTGATTTTGAACTCATGTAAATAACCTGGAACATACGCAAAAAGATGGAGAAAGACTTTTTAGATGATTAAACGTTGATCGAAAAACTGTAAATGTATAATGATCCTATGGTTTTCAGTTTATTTAAAAGTCAGTGAACTAAGTGACTGTATGCAACGAGCAGAGAGCCGTCACATTAACTGTTGGCTGACGGGCAGTCGCAGCTGAGATGAAAAACGTTTGTTACCGCCGGACTTTCAGCTCTTATCGCTTCCACGAACATGAATTGGTTTCAAAGTGTTTAAAATCCTCTTTTCCTCTGTCTCATTAACACGTCTTCCCGTCTACAGCTTTAACTAATAAATATCTTTTATATAAACCAGTTGTTTTATTTAATTTTGCCGTCTTTCATCAAGCCCTGCCTTCTTCTGATTTATTTAGAGGCCATGCTCTGCTAGTTTCAGCTTGTCTATTGAAGTGACTGCGCCAAAGAGCGCACACCCAGGAAGCTGCACGGAGGGTGCACGTTGCATCCTCTGAGCCACTGTCACGTCTCAGGGCTCTGAGGCTGCATCAGTGCAAAGATCTAAAAGTGATTACTGGTCATCATTTATTGATCTTTCACCACAGAGTCATCAATTCATTAGAAAGAGGAACTTAAATACACAAAGAAAGATTTTAAGCTCCTTGTTTGACTATAATGCTGCTCTGTGTGTGTGTGTGTGTGTGGGGGGGGGGGGGGGATGCATCTTTGCAGATCTGTGCCAAGAACAAATGAATATAAAAAATGGAGCTCCTTCTCAAAAGGACATTTTGTATTTTAGGGACAGATTATCATGTTGAGCTGCAGAATTGATCCTGTTTATAGAGCTGCTTAGTTCTCTTCATACGTATTGATCGACATTTTTCTAAGACGTGTGAATGACTCAGAGGAGGCAGAACAAATTAAATGAGTTGAAGGCTACATTTGGTTAAAACGCTTTCAACTCATTTGCATCATTTCATTAGTGACTAGTGGCAACTATTGACAACAGCTTGAGGTGATGCACTTTCTCATAACGAGTACATAACTTTATTTTTTTTAACTGTGCTGGCTGTTTGGGCCCAAAGAGGGATATTTAAGTGACTTTTACCCTAAGTTGACTGAAAATAAAACCCAGAAGAGCCATACATGATAAAAAATAATAACAACATTGAGACACAGTTTCGTTTATCTGAGCTCATAGGGCAGGAAGTGGAAAAGCTCCGAGCTCATTCATGTTCATTTTCTCACATGATCTTGTTTTTTCACAATAAGCCAACATCTCATTACCAGCTGATTTATGCAATTAGTCTGCTTCAACACTGCCAATTAAACAAGACCAAGGTTTTTTTTTTTTTGTATTTTTTTTGTAGGTCACGCTTAAGTGATCTGTCACTAATTTGCACCTCTGCACCTCAGTCTTCTGTTGCTGGGGCCAATAAGCCACCACCAACAAGACTGGAGAAATACACAGACCTCCAGAGCATTGTTGTGAGAGCACCGTGCAGTCCGCTGCGTGGGAGGATGGTGGGTTAACGCGGTGAGACGGGTTTGAATGTGGCAGCCTTGAGGCTAGACGTGACAATGGGAGAGAGGGGGACCCCTGTGACCCCAGCTCAATGGAAAGCTGCTCCAAACAGCAGTGTTTCTTCCAGCACAATAAAAAAAAATCAATTTTATTCCAAGAAATATCATTTACACACATTAACAAGTTAATTCCCCTCTATTTTATGATAAAGATTATTTTATAAAGTTTGATTTCATGGCAGATAAAAAGCACCCTCAGCTGATTTAATCACAGACATAACTAGATGATCTTACTGATTTACAGTTCATCTCAGTTCATTAAATCCTGGATTCACACATGCACAAGATTAACTTTTATTTCTAACCATTCAGTCTACATGGAGAATCCCTTCCTGCTGGAAAAAGACATAAAATAGATGGTAATTTAGTAATCCTTTGTCTCAGTACATGAGAGTTCATGTAATCACAGAGTATTATTATAACAATCCTTTGAATTAATAATTTGATCTTAATTGAGAACAATCGGGTAAATAAGACATGGGGAGTTGCATCACTTATCTACTGGTTATTTGAGTTAATTATTTCTGTGAGAGTGGGGTGGGGGGATCACAAAAGAATTTATAATTGAAAATAATGAACTACGCCAGATGACATTAAAATGAAGCAAATGTAGGAATCCCTGTGGTTCATGAGAACCGGTGTCAGCTGGCTGTTATTGGAGCAGCATGTTGAACCAGGAAGCATTAAACAAACCCCATTTTATTACCAATAATCAGCTTGAATACAATTACAAGCTGTTGAGTTATTGTTTGACTGGAAGAAATAGCTTACATTGAAAAAGTGCACTAAAAACACTGAAGACGTCTTTGTTTTTCTTGCTCTCTGATGCCAAACTGAACGTGACGGTGCAGCCGGCATCGAAGGAGCAGGCAGCTCACAGCCACCTGTGGCATTTCTGTCAGAGCGGCCTTTTCTCCTGCTTTGGCTGCAAACACGCACGTTCACGCAGAAAGAAATGCAACTTGCAGTGAAGGCTTTAACCTAACCCCAGCATGAATTTAAATCACACAAGCACACTGAGTCATTGTATATCATTAACTTAATACTGTCCATCCTGGCTCTGCGCTGGTTAGAAAATACAAACATTTTAAATTTATATTTGCAGTAGTTCCAACAGCTGACCAGTATTTGTATGTTGCATGTCAGCTTTGCTGCGAGCGTGTTCAAAGTGTTATTTGAGCTCGAGTTTTTGTACAGAATATTTTTACTACCAACATTCCAAAATCTACAGTTTCCGATTTAACGTCTCAGCTGTGTTTTTCATCCATCATGTTTCAGAGGCTCTGCATCAATAAGCAGCTTCAACACAGAGGAGGCCAATCATGTACTTCATTTAATTCAACATGCACCTATAAGACGTGTTCCCTGCATGGACGGTAGGTGTCTGTCAATGTTGGTGTGCCTTCTGCATACTGTGCATGTGTGCTGAAGCTGTGCATGTGGATTTAAGCGACACAGTCAAAACTTGTGCTTCAACTACTGATTGGAATTTGTCCAGATCTGCAGCATGTTTTAAAAAATATCCCCCAATCCCTCCGTCCCAAATCCTCACTCTCCTCTTCGTCCAAACGTGCTAAAGCAGGAATTCTGCAGAGTTAGTTATTTCAACAACAGAGGTAATCTATGCCATCACTAGCTGCTCCCTACCTGGATGCAGTGTGGTTATCTCTGCAGAAGCAGCAGCACATATTAGGCTGGAAACTGCATGGGGGGGACTTTAGGATGCAATGAGATGGGGCTGTAACAGTGGTCCCAGGGGAAATGGGGGTGGGGGGGGGGGGTATAGGGGGATGGGGGTGTTGCAGATGAAGCTTAGAACATTCTGGCACAGAAATGTCTGATATCGTAATTGAACACCTGAAATTGCCTGTTAAATGTCCAGTTCCACAAAATGAATTCTTCCATCATCTGAGAGGAACAGTGAGAGTTAAGGGAAACTGTTGACACAAACTGTGTCCACTCGTTTGATGGACACAGTGTGGACAGAAACTTGCAGCGCAGTGCTGCAGGAAAGACAAACCGTCATTCTACAGGAGACCTGCCGTAACATTGAGTTAAGTGGTGTCAGAAACGTGGTCAGTCTCAACCAAACAGCTGTTTTATGCTCCCCGGTGCACCGTTTTCTGTCACGACGTAACAAATCTATCCCTCTTCCATTTTTATTTTATTTTTTTTTTACTCTGTTTCTTCCAGATAGTTTTTCTTTCTTCTGTTTCTGGCTGATTCTGCACTGACACTGAAACACATCTGATGAGACACTCACAAAGCATTTCATGCCAGTGTGTCAAGAAGGACTGCCAGCACGTCACTCCAGTTAAAGACATCGTTGTCGAGAGCGAAACAGTGACTGGGATTGTGGCCGAGCTCAGATGTGAGATGTGATGTCAGATAAAGAAGAGCAGAAAACATCCGTCTCTTGAGCGGCAGCTTTTCTGCGGTGAGTTTGTTACAGAACCAGTGGGTGAACAAGACTTTCATGGCAGGTGCATTATCCGTCACTTCTTTGCATCAAATAACAGAAATAAAGGTCTATTTACTGAGCAACTGAGAAGGTGGGGGGGGGGGGGGTGTTGCTGTACAGTGGACAGCTCTCAGTCTCCAGTGCTCCTGGCAGGCTGCTGTGCAACCTATCACTTCTCTTTTATTTCCTCACACATACGTTTTACTCCAAAGACTGTGAAGACAGAACAGGCTTGTCTCCGTGCACGCTGAGAAGCCCTCTTTTCTTAACTTTTGAAACACACACACATTTCTTTTCCTTTTCCTTCTTTATCCGTGTTTCTTTTTTCCATTCGGCGCGGGGCTTTGTGTTGGTGTGTACGTTGGGGGCAGGGTATGAAAACAAGTCTCCCCCTTCTCTCTCCCAGGTAATGTGTTTATTTTCCTGGACCCATCTTCTAGTTTACTGCGTGGTGGCGTTTCTCCCCTCTTATCGCCTGGCCCTCGTGGGGCACTTTAGCCCCTCAAATCCTGTTCACCACATACTGGTTTTAGAATCTGTGAAATGAGTGCTAGAGAAGCGTGGCCACAATGTCTGCCTGTGTTGCTGCTGGACTCAAATGGGCTTGGTGCTTTTTTTTCCTCTTTTTTTGTCCAGGGAGATGCATAAATGGAAGTTTTTAACACCTCAAAGGAGGCTGGGCCTTTGTGGAGCCACACTAGAGAAGCCTGACGGTCTCCTGAGGAGGCAGACACACTGAGTGCTGCAGGACAAAGAGCTGGAGGAGCAGAATCAGTGGGGGCATCACTCTGCTCTGGGCACCAGACGTGCACATGCACACATATAGCTGCGCTTACATACATGCACGCAAGCAAGCATTTCAAAGAGAGAACTGATGTGTTCCTGTCAGCAAATCCAGATGATCAAAAGAAGAAGTCGTGTCAAATATATCAGAACAGCTGTATTTTATGTAAAATCTGATGAATTCTATTTCTCATGTTTGTCGTGGAACATTGTTTCAGGGAAATCAGACAGCCCGCAGCAATAAGAAAAATAATAACACAAATACAAACTGTTTCTTATCCCTTAAAATCAGCATACAGTGCAAATAGGCTTATATGTGATTATAAAGACATTCAATAAAAACACAACCATCACGCCACTGTTCACTTCTTATTGATTTCAGCTGCACTGTTTGAAAATAATTTACACATTTCCATCCCAATCTTCCTTATTGAGATTCCTTTTTACAGCCCACAGTTGCTTATACAATCAGTTTTTAACGCTGTTTGGATGGTTACAATAAGCATTTAGATGCAAATATGTCTGCCTTGTACAAAAGACTTGCAACTTCTGTCAGAAGCAACAAAATCAACCTGCAATTGTCTCCGGGCTCCGAGATGCTTCCACTTTCGAGGCCTTTAAGCCAAAAGCATCTGTATTCAAATGGTTCCTCATTACAGGCACGGAGTGTGAATATTTTCAACGCTGCCACACTGAAAATCAATCACATGGTGAATTAAACCAGACAGAAAACAACTGATCCATAAATGATCAGGTTATAAAGAAGCAATGGAGTCCACAAATTGTTCAGTGGTTTTTTTTTTTTCGTTCCTCGTTTTGAGCGAAAGTTGGTCTGCACTATTTCAAAGCATTATTTCTCTACAATCTCCTTTCTTATGATCACATATCACCAAACAGTAAAAACAAGCGTTGCCTGTAAATCACTCTTTGGCTCTACACAGTACAGCAACTTTAAATGCTGAAAAGTGACAACTTGACCGAGTCTGAAGAGTCACAACTTCTGCACTGCACAGTTTTCCTACAATAAAACAGCATTTTGCTTTAATCGTCTAAAAACTGCGACCTCAAGAACAATTTGGCTTCTGGTCTTTTTCTTACATAGCAGATTACTAAAACGATTAACACTGTCATGAACAGGAGGAAACTAAGTTCACTAATATGACTGCAAACTTAAGTCAGCTTAAAAAATATAAAAACAAACAATAAAACCTTGTAAGTATTTGTGGTTTAAAGTTGACAGTGATGAAGACATGCACCTTCCTCTGCACCCATTGTCCATGTGCAGCCATTAAGACAATGAATATTACAAACTCTATTTTTGCTTCTAATTTACAGAGGTCATTTGTCTTTTGTTGAAGTCCACAGTTAATAACTGTGCCTGTAAATGCAAATCAGTCCATTAAGTTAGAGGCAAAATGATCCGTTTAAGAATATGTCTGCTCTCTTAATCTTCTAAACAGGCAAATGATTTAAAAGGTGGACACAAATCTTCAGCGACGTGACAGAACTGTAAATCGCTTTACCTTCTTTTCCCATTCTTCATTCCTCATCTTTTCATGTCTCCTTCTGGATTTCTCAGTTCTCTTCTTTTTTCCTCTTAATTTACATTTACCCCCCTTTGCTGTCGTGTAGGGGTCGAAGGGCCAGGAGTTTGGGACAAGGAGCTAAGGACTTTGCTTGTCCTCTCATTCGCAACAAATGTAGTGTTTGAGTCGCTGAGCACAGCCTTAATTAAGTTTAACACTCTTTTTCTGGATTACAAAAAAGGGCTTTTGAAACGAAAGGTCAAATTACCTCCACAGTCAGGCAATAAATAAGTCAAACAAGGTAAGAGGTTCTTGCTAGCATTAGTGGCTAATTTAATTAGCTGAAAAAACAGGAAGCTGTTTCAGTCTGGACAGGGAAAAGGCAGAATGGGGGCTGTGGTCTCTTGGTGATCAGTGCTGTGGTCCAGTTAGGCTGCAGATCTGAGCCCAGGTTGTGCCGATGATGAAACTATTGAAAATATTTTATGTGAGTTCACTTAAAACTTCTGGTGACTGAAAATCAACAGCAAGAGAAAAAAGGCAGTAAAACCTTTAATCCACTGGAGCAATAAGAAATGCAACCATTGATGATTTTCAAGATGATTTCTCCATAAGGTGGAGTAGACTAGCTAAAAGTTGCAAAAGGCTGCCTACAAGCTAAATGTAGCAAAAGGTTGTAAAGAAGCTAAATGTAGCAAAAGGCTGTCTAGAAGGTAAATGTAACAAAAGATGTTTGGAAGCTAAATGTAGCAAAAGGTTGCCTTCAAGCTAAATGTAGCAAAAGGTTGCCTTCAAGCTAAATGTAGCAAAAGGTTGCCTTCAAGCTAAATGTAGCAAAAGGCTGCATAGAAGCTAAATGTAGCAAAAGGTTTCCTAGAACTAAATGTAGAAATAGTAAATAGAAGTGAAAAAAATGAATCTAGAAATGAACAATCAAGTTAAGTCAAGTTTATCAGAAAATGCATAGAGTTACGTGAAATGCATAGACACTTTAAAGCACAAATGCTTTATAATTCAAGAATTT
This sequence comes from Simpsonichthys santanae, assembly GCA_031762415.1. Classification (NCBI taxonomy): domain Eukaryota; kingdom Metazoa; phylum Chordata; class Actinopteri; order Cyprinodontiformes; family Rivulidae; genus Simpsonichthys; species Simpsonichthys santanae. The sequence continues at coordinate 1,402,630 of JARVLU010000599.1, read as the reverse complement.
CAGCCTTATTATTATATTTTTTATGTCCACTTCTATTAAGCACAAGCTAATCATGGGGAAACACGAGTTGTGGACAACATTCTTAACCATTATTCTCTGCGCTTTAAAAGCATAATTTAGTCCATTATGTAAGATAGCATACAAGTCTATTGTCTATTCACTGCAGCACAAAGAGAGGAAATGGGCATAAAGTAAGGCTGCAGTTTAGGCTGGAAGCACAGAAGGTGGCCAAGCAGAGCTCAGAACAAGAGAATGAGAAACCGCTCTACACCCAGTGAGCTACAATGTGCCCTTTGTGACATAATGCACTCTGCACAGCACATTGAGGAAAACAGTCTAAATTTTACTAGTTTGCATATCCAGCAATAACAATTGACATCACAACCAGCACCTTATATTCCACATTTCTGGACCCGTTTCACATTTAGCAGAGAAGGCAGGGCGGGTGGGGGGTAAGAAAAACATTGTCAGCCAGTTATTATATTCTCATCATGTCCTGGAAGCCCATTACAACATGGCACAACCGACACTGAACTGGAGAAAGTCGGCAAGCGAAGGACTGAGGAGCACGCAGCCTCACAGGAAAAACCCAGCGCACAGTTCCAGCCTGCAAACAGTTCAAACAACAACCTGCAACTGCAGATTCTGGTTGTCGAACTTCAAGGTTTAGACTTTCTGCTCAGTATTTACTGGGCCGCTGTGTGCCGCCTCCGTGTTCGGCTGGGAACCTTCAGCTGTTGTTACCGAGTGACTGAACAGAAAGTGGCTCCTATGAGCTGCTATTCAGATGCTACTATTTAAACAAACAGGTGGCTCACATACAACTTATTTTCACATTAAATGTTTCTTGTTACTGTATTTGAAAGAACAAAAGCTCCACGTGAAACAGCCACTACTGTTCGTTACAAACGTTGAATACAAATATTCATGTGGAAGCTAAAACAATTCCAGTGCTTGCAAAAATGTTTGAATTACCGATCCAATCATAAGATGTCATCATGTGTTAAAACTTACAGGACATGATATTTCAAGTGAACAAAACAATCAAAAACAAACACACAGACCGTTTAACATTCTTTAAAACGTGACTTACTGTGCATCTTGATTAAACGATGATGATGCACATGAATTTAATCAGATGCTCTCTCTGACTTCCACCTTGTTCTAATTCTGCAGCTCACTGTTAAGTCGACGAAACAAGAACAGCCATGAGCACAGTGGATTTGTGTGTGTATGCACATGTGCTTGTGTTGGTGTGTGCATGTGTCCATATGTGTCCATATTTGCTCTCCACAATCGTCCCCTCCTCCTGCCCTAAATGTGGGTTTGGGCTGAGTGTGGCCAAACAGTAAAATGTTGAAATTGGAAAAAATATTACCCTTCTTTCTCGTGAATAGCAGAGAGATAAGCACCCTTTAGCAATGAAGCCGCTGGAGTTTAAGCTTATTATAAATACCTCTCGGAGCGCAGAAGCATGTACTGGAGAAATCAAAGGGAGTAATAGGCAGGTAAGCCAGTGTCATTTTAAGAAGGAAGTCAGTTGTGAAATTGTAAAAATCGTGAGGCCCCCACTGCCAATCTGCTTCCTGCAGAATGAATTTTAATGGCTGGGGCTATCACACATCTGGAAAAGGTGGAGGTTTGTGAAGCAAAATGAAAAATAAAATAAAATTATCATATGCTATTCTTTTCATTGATGGAGATTTATAATAATAAAAGCATATCTCTTTGATTAAACAGTTCTGTGACTTTCAGAAGAATGTGGGATTCTCTGGACGTGTTTAAGCTTCCTGAAGCAGACGGGCTGTGCAGAACATTCCTCATGGTTTCATGTTAAATTGGCTGTAAAAATCCACTCTCATACGCTGGACTGAAACTATTAAAAAGGTCACTATATGTTTCTCCTAGCTGTGTTTAAAATGCAAGAGCTGCTGATCAAATATGTGGATTTCTACATGTACTTAAAGAAAAACATCAGATGTAAGTTCACAGTCGTGTTCGGCCGTGCATTTTGTGTCTAATAGCTTAAGCCGTAAAGCTCCTCGTGGAGATCTGTTGTAAAGATGATACCATAACACAGTTGATGCCCCGACTCTGCAGCGCTCACACAATCTATAAGATACACACACACACACACACACACACACACACACTTACACCCTCTCTCATTCTCTCACTCACTCACACACACACCCTCTCTCATTCTCTCA
>JARVLU010000599.1:1344294-1359524 GCA_031762415.1 Simpsonichthys santanae | reverse complement strand
CGGGGGCGACGGGGGAGCACGATGCACGGGCAGGGGATGCAGCATGAGGTTCCCTGACCTGCAGGCTGGGGCCCAGAAGGCTGCTGTGCTGGTGCTGCTGCAAGTGAGCAAACGCACTGATGGGGCTGTGCACGCCAGCCATCTTGGCCTGGTGCCTCCGAAGTTGAATGAGGAGCAGAGTCAGCTCCTCTGGCTGTGGCCAAGGTTTAAGGTGGGGAGGCCCACAGGCCATGAAGGTACAGAGGGACGAGAGAAAAGATCTGATAACCATCCAGGTAAAACAGTGGCTTTGAGCTTTGACAGCCAAGTGGCACAGAGGCCGGCGTGCTGCTGACGTCCTGTTTAAGTTGAACTAAGCAGATGGTTAGAAAATTAAAAATCACTTTCTTAATGTCACATTGATCTGATTTTAAACCGCTTCCTATTTTTACTCATGTTCCCCACAAATGAACATTTATCCAAAATCAAATGAAACGCCAGCGGTTACGTTTGCAGAAGATCTCACCGTTTTTCCGTGCAAGCTGGGAGCGCTGACAGTGTGCGTGATGTAGCCCATGGCTGGCACGGACCTTCTTTCCATTTGGGAAGTCTGTGGAAAAGCACAAGTCGCGTCATTATTAGAACTCTTCTAGAGTCAAATGAAACGAGTTGACAAAGTTAAAAGTGAGAGGAAACTCACTCGACCACACTGAACCATCGTTAAACCCTTGCCTCCAAGTTTGCAAACAAATTAGACTACACAGCAGATTTATTTTTTCATCCATCCATTTTCTACTCCCCCACTTCTCACTCGCAGCTTTCTACGAAACAAGGTGCGCCGTGAGTTTCAGACGCTGCGAGGCTTTGGAGCGTTTGACATTTTTGCTTAACACACAGAATTAGCAAGAAAACCCAAGACCCACTCCAGAACCTTAAAAGGACACAAACAACAAGAGATTTCATTAATTACACATAAATTATACCAAACCTGCTTTCTTAAAATAACATTTGTTTGCTACCAGCAAGAGAAGCCCTGTGAGCCATTCCCTCTGAGATTCCCATGCCACTTTTTTTTGCTGTATAATAGGTTTTTTATTTAAATTCAAGATCAGAAGAAAGAGACCGCTGCTGATGTTTGGGATACAGTAAAGATGTTTATAGGGTGCTGCTGAGAAGCCCTGGGCAAATTGGATTAACCGCTAATAAAACATACTGTACGTCTTAATGATATTCCAGCAGCATGCACATCACTGTTACTGAAGTGCTCTCGAGCAAGCGCACCATCGGCCTCGGAGATGCTGACTGCACCGAAGCAAAGTTCACAGTAAAATGAGTTTCCTTAGACGTTGTCTACTTGAAACGGCACAGTGGCTGCCTTTGTTGAACATGGTCCTCCTTTAACGGCGTCTCTCTAATCGTGCATGGCCCCATCCAGTGGTAGTAATTAGTGCCGTGACATGTGAGTGAATGATGGGCGCAGCAGAGCATCTGCAACACTTTGTTTACTTGCACAAGGCCAGTGGGCTGGTTGAGAACCTTGTGTGTGCTGGCAGCTGTGGTGACGTTTGGAGGGAGAACTTTTCACATGTGGAGGGTGTGGTGAGAAGACAGCGCAGGGTGTGGATAATGGGACATCCTCTCGCCTCGTCTCCTGCGGCGGTGGCGGTGCTGTCTGAGTGCTTTGCTGGTTTGAGGAACGACGGAGCGCCAAGTCTTTACTCACACACGCTCGCACCACCTGCGAGTGCGCCTGGGCGTGGACTCTGTGAATCGCTCGGGCTTCAAAGTGCGCACGCCGGGGAGCTGGAACCTTCTCAGGCTTGTCAGCCTGATCTTCCCATGGGCCCCTTGTGAGCCCACAACTTGCTGACATCACTGGTGAGAATGAAAACATTGTTTTTGACTCACAACGTGAGATCCGTCACCCCTGGGTGCCAATGACAGGCTGCTGGTGGTTCTGTTTGTCTGCATTACAGCGTTAAAGACGAAATGACTGAGCACGTTCACCAAGCAACAGATTTTACTTTAGATGGGCAGGTTTCCACACATTACTATGTCTCAGCACTTTGAGAACCCCCACTGGTGCTTCTTTTCTCACGTTGATGGTGTTTTCATCCGGTTCACACACCGAGGACCTAAATGACAGAAGCTGGGACTGAAGCGAACATTTATTACTTGTCTTCTTGATTACAGGTAGTCCTCGACTTACGAACGGGTTCCGTACCTACAAACCCGTTCGTAAGTCTGGATTTTTTGCCGTAAGACGAGGACATACATGTAAAATGTATGCTAACGCTGCGCCGCACACCCGTTCTTAAGTCCAAGTTGCCGTAAGTTGAGGACTACCTGTACTCATAAACTTATTGATCACATGTAGTGAGAATTTAGCAAAACAAAAATGTGCCACTAACAACTTTGTGGGGACAAAAACTTCAATATACAGCAGCCAGTTTAGTAAAAAAAATTAAAATAAACAACAACAAACTAACAGGACTGAAACAACTAGGTACTGTACTTTAAAAAAATCTGATTTTTATGTTTATTAGCTCACGAAAGAGAATAAATTCAAGTTTGAAGCCTGAAAATGTAGTTTAATTGTCTGTTTATTTATGTAATTAGCTTTTGAACAAAAGACTGTTTTACTTTTAATGATTTATTTATTATTTATTAACATTTATTTCACCAGGTAAGTCCCGCTGGAATCACAGATCTGTTTTACAAGGGAGGCCTGGACCTGAAGGCAGACCAACATACATGGTTTTGTTCTGTGGGAGGAAACGGGAGTACCTGGAGAAAACCCACGCATGCACGAGAAGAACATGCAAACTCCACCCAGAAAGTTCCCAGGTCCAAATCAGGGACTGAAGCCAGGACCTTCTTGCTGTGAGGCAACAGTACTAACCACTGAATACTTACTTTAGGGGTTCATAAACCTTCTGGACTAACTAAACTATCAGAAATACAAGTGTAGCTGCTGTAGGTGTCCTACCTGAGACATGTGGGGACAAATATTGACAGGAGAGCTGGATCTCGTGCTGTCCCCAGGTCCCAGCTCATCCAGGGGTCTGACTGTGCGTCTGTCTGACGGCGTGTGTGGCCTGCGTGGGGACAGGGGTTTAAAGGGGGATGGGGATGAAGGGGGGACTTCACACGGTGATGGGGGGACAGAGATGGAGCGCGGCATTTCCACAGTAACCCTGAAAGAGTCGGTGAAGTTGGAGCCGGTGTAAAGAGGCGCGGTGGGGCTGCCGTGACGAAACTGCTGCCGCTGCTGCCACTCGTACAGCTGCCACACCATCCCCTCCTTGGAGGCCAGTCGTTCATCTGTGGACATGCGGAAGTGGCTCAGCCGGTCGTGGGCGTACTTATAGTCACTGGGCAGGTTGCCAGACGCAGGAGGAGAGCTGCTGCCTGACAGGAGACGGGGAGACTTTGGCAACGAGTGATAGGTAGCATCTGTTGTGCTGGATTTAGGCTTTAGAGGAGGAGTTCGCCGAGGGAGGTTGTAATCTGCAGAGGGAGTACTGAGACAGAGACAATAACAATAAATTCACTTTACATCAGTAACAAGGATCAAAGAAGGTTCTCTTAGTATCCACAAGATGGAGCCAAACTCACGGTTCTGTCATGGTTTAGCATTGGACAGTGAGAGATTTAAAGCGACTGACCTTTTTGTTGGGTCCCCTTTATGAACTTTGACCCACTGCTCCACCTGAGCCAGCGTATTCTTCCTCTGCACGTGTTTCTCAGAGTCCTCCCGTGAAACCAAACCCCTCTGATAAACAACATTTCCGTTTTGCTCCGGCGGCAGAACCACCTGCATCACAGTCGGATGTCCGTCTTTGTGGGCGCTGAGCGAGTCTGGAGACAGTCGCTCTGCTCGTTCCTGCGGGGTCGACTGGATGGACTTCCCGTGAATCTCCAGTCCATACCTCCCCTCCTCCCCATGAGCCAGCCTGACACCTTCATCCTGAGCTCCTTCTCTGTCCGTCTTGTGAGCACTTTTTGACTTGGATGAATTCTGAGCGGTGTGGCTGTGGTTCGTCTGTGGAACCGCTTGCTGTGCAGCCGTCTCCATCTCTCTGTGAATAAGTGACACCATTAAAAACAGGAAAATGTTGTCATGTAGTGTTTCATACAGCATAAATCATTTTTCTAACAAGATGCCACATTGAATTACTTAATATTCCAACCAGCATCCACCTTTTGACCTCTACATTTTATTATGATTGAATGCAGCATTATTTCTGAGACGTGAAACAGAGAATAGAGAACACAATGATCATTAAATGATCCGAGAGGTCATTTCTCCAAACACTCGTTCGGCTACAGCCACGTTCACTCATATTCATTACAAGATCACATCTCCAAGCAAGTGCAAAGCAGAAAGATCTATCTGATAAATTTCATTTCACAGCAGTTTTTGTTTTTCAGTAACAGGAGAGAAGACTAGAGCTCCTAATGAGGAGTAAAGCCCCAGAGAACTGCAATGACAGACAATTTGTCTTCATCAAATACCTCGAAGCAGAGGCCACTATCTGTGATTGGACGTGTGAATAATTAATTTATGCAGTTGACTTGTCTAAATATGTGAGTATACAAGTGAATTTGTGCTCACTGAGGTAGTTGTTTTCATATTTGACAACACGGTCAGTGAATGCCTCATCAGAGATCATTCATGTTTTTAAAGTATTTTACATAATAATATCTTTCATTTCAGTAGAGGTTCCAAGAGAAACGTTTAGGGTTGTTTTTTTGTTTGTTTGTTTGTTTGTTTTTAACCAAAAAATGTATAAAGTACTGACCAAGATTGGCCACTAGGTGGGAGTGTTGTACAAAAGATAAACCATGCAGTGTCTGGCTGCAGTTTGTGGTGCATTTATAACAGATGCAGCTCTGCTGCAATGAACACGACGGCTGTGATGCATTTCTGCAATAAAAAAAAACTGCTACAAAAAAAACTGCACAAACTGTCTTTGAAACTTGTAACAATTAACTTCATCTCCACCGACAAGTGGATTTATTGAACCACATTTACAACGCAGCAAATCAAAATGCAAAAGACAGAAAACACATTTTACAGAACACATTTCTGTCTCCCAGACCTAGTTTAAAGAGCTGTTAAAAATCATTAAATAAAATAATGAAATAAATTCGTATTAAATAAGCAGTTTTTGAAGCTGTTTGCTGTTCAGTCAACAACTAAAACTTCACTTTGATATTTTTATTTTATGCTGTAATTCTTATCTACTACTATACGTATTGATCCATGTATGTTATCCTATTAAAAGATATTCAGTCTAAAAGGACAGCTGCTTTATGACTGGAAGAGGAAAACGTCTGAGACCAACCTCTTCACAGTGTGGCTCTGCTGCATTAGTGCAGCCTGGTTCATGGCCCGGATCCAGCCGTTCATGTCCTCCTGTGTGTCCGCACTGAAGAAATACGTCCGCATCCCGCAGTGCTCTGCCTGTGAGCCAATCACAGAGTTCTTATTGTAAATGTAGGAGCGCATTCCAGTATGGCTCGCCTGTCAAAAGAGGGCGATATGAAAAGGTATGAGGAGAGATACCAGACCACTTTTTTGTTTTTACTGAAGTTTCAAGGAAAGATAAGAAGTGACAAACTTCCCTGAGAGCTGTCAACAAAAAGAAGTGTTTTATTAAATCAAGATGGGGAGCAAAGAGCTGCAGCAGAAATAAAGTTTGCTGTTTCCCAGACGGAAAAACACACAACGCAGTTTACATCTTTGATTTTGAACATAATTGTTGCAATCCTTTCAGCAAACTGAAAATAGCACAAACATACATAAAGAGTAAATATGCAGCTGCGTCCTTGGACGACCTTCAGGGTACACACAAATATAGCAGCTCTGCAGAAACAGTTTATCTTTTGTAATGTTTCTGTGATGAAACAGCTGTAGAATAATAGCTTTAATGTGCACGTACAGCACCCACGTTTCTAATGTACAGGAACAGTGACAATGTTTCATGGACATAAATGTATCTTAAATTCTGCAAATGTTTTTTTTTCTTTGTACAGAAAATGAATACAATAAAGTTAGTTGTAAACTATACTTTGAGTACAATGTACCATTTATCTTTGTTTTCTCCTGGTTATTTGATACATTGTGCTACTGAATTATTCTGAAACAAAGGACATGATTTGTGTTGGTTTAGTACAATAAGCTGAATAGAAGGGTGCAAGAAGGAAAGCATTTAATGTAAAGACGCACTGCACATTCATCACACATCCAGCAAAACAAAGCACAACCAATCATAAATTACTTTTACTGCAATGAATAAATGAGATTAAACTGAATTTCATTGTTTTTGTTGTTTTTTGACCGCGGCACGTCAGAACTGAGTTAGTTTGAAGTAAAACGTTAACAACCGTCACGATTCATCATTTTCCAAAACTACCAACTGACAGCAACCACAATTTATATGTTGTGTTTAAAGATTTACAAGCTCTCCCTTCCTTAAAAAATGAGCTATTTAATCATCATAAAAACACATGTATGCATCTGTAGTTGACAAACAATACTAAACTATTGCATGTAACAAAGGACAAACAGCTGATGGATCCTCACATTCAGTGAAATTCAATGAATGTAGAAAGGAATGGGGAGAAAAGGCAGCGCTGCCCACGCACCAGTAATGATGAAAAGCAGGAAGTGATATGCAGCTTGACAAGACAATTGCCAGAGCTTCCTAACGCAGCGCAGCGAGCACTGAAAGTGAGCAATGGGAAAACAAGCATCATGGGAAAACAATGGCTTCCTACAGCATCTGGACGTGTGCGTGTGTTCCTTTACACACTGCACAAACATTGAATTTAAAGTGACTCAGTGGAGAAAACAGAGTTGAAGTCTTCAACAGTTAAAATACAAGTTCTTGCTCAAAGTTCTGGGTCTGATTTGTTCACATTTAATTACAAAACAATGAGCGACCGTGTTTTTATGAACCAAATGGTACTGTACAAACACAACATCTTAAATATTTAGAGACAATTCATCTATAAAGTATAAATGAGAGCAGCTCTGGCATTGTCCACAGATGACTCTGAAGGCTCCCACATCCTCTGGAGTACTTCACTCCGCAGAGGTCCGTGCGGACCCAGCGCCGACTCGAAGCGGACGCCCTCATCCCACGTCCATGCAAAGATCCATTTTTACGACTGCGTACTCGTATTCGGTGTCGCACAATAAAGTGTCCGGCGACAAACTGTTTTGTTTGCAACACTTCTTCATCCCTGGTCTGGTTTAATGTCCTTTTCTTTTTCCTTTTGTTTTTTTGAAGAGGCAGCGATCTCTTCCTCCTCTTCCGTTGACGCCATGACTGAAACTGTGAGAACTGAATTAATTTGTCAGAGAGAATTAAAATCAGGTCCAGCGTGCCTGCGGGAGGTTCTGGAGGTTTCCTGGTGGTCTGGTCTGATGTGTGGCCTGCAGGACCAGCGCTCCCTGTTCTTTTCATTTTTAAAACTTTTTATTAACAACATATAAACACAGAACACTGCTGCTGCCAGCTGCCTCTACCCAGGGCTGCTGCTAGCTCTTGTATTTTTGTTGTTTGTTTTTTCAACCTGTCAATCAAGTAGCAAATGACCAATCGGCGACCTCGATTTGTCCCGAAGGTAAACGCCCCTTGCCTGCAGAGCTGGCTGCAGCCCATCAGGGTGGACGCTCGAGTATGAAGTCTCAACCGTCTGCGGAGCGTGTACACACTGCACGCAGTGTCCACGCAGCTCACAGAGTACACACGTGCGCCCGAGTACGTGGGAGCCTTCACTGTAGTCATGCCTGTTCGATGCACGTTTGAAAATGCACACTCCAGATCCACTATGAGCTGAAATGAGATGAGGATGGAGTTCTACCGATGAGTCCAAAGTAAAATCAAATACCTATTCATGCAAGACAGGAAACGTGTGACTCAGGACGGCCGCCCGCAGAGACCAGTACTCACTCCGCCCACGCAAACACACCGGGTCACAATGGAAGGCAATTGACCAACAGGGAATGAGAGAAACACAGTGAGATGAGCAAAAACAAGAGAACAGAAAACAACAGGAAGTCACAGCTGATCAGAGGCGACGCAAATAGAAAGGACTAAAAATGACTCCAGCTGTGGTGCTCTGGCAACACAAAGCATGAGTGGGTAACAAACAGAGCAGCACCAGATCTATTCTCATACTTAACGAAAAACATCTTATCTACCTGGATGTACTCATGCTCTGATAACAGTGACATTTAAAATCCATCACATGTTTGAAACTGACACTTTAATGCATGATGGCTCAAAAAGAGCTGAAGAATGTTGGTAGAGCTCTTCAATAAAACCCTGGCTCATGATCTAATCTTAAATCTCGTTATCTGATCTTAAAACTAGCAAGAGAGAGGAGACCGTGAACAGTCTGAAGGTGAGATGAGTTTTCAGAGCGCAGCACAAAGTACAGGAGAGACATGCCACCCAAGCACATGTTCTCATATTCACAGTGCGTGCACGCTCACACGTTTCCACACTGAGTCTGAGCACAACAAAGTACAACAGTTGCAAGAGAATCCCTGGAGCTGCAGTGGAGCATTAACCCTTCAGGTTCTCTGCAGCCGCCGGAGCTGGAGACGCTCGTTGTCTCGCGGTCCTCTGAAGGAATTCATTAAAAACTGACTTGATGCATGAAGCTAAAAATAATGAAGTATAGTCTTTAGTAAAAAAATAATAAAAATGATGCTGTAACATAGTGTCACTGTGAAAAGTAAGATTTTATATACTGTATTAGGACAATAAAAACATTTATGATCCTTATTAAGCATCAAATTAAGGTTAGTGCAACTTGATTGAACAACACAAACAACATATGACACTATTATTATCTATTTACTAACATCTGTATCACATTGAGGCAAAGAAAGTCTCTGACATGAGCATGGGTATGGCGTCTCAATTGAGACACCATACATGGCAACCTTCTTGAGTTGGACAGGTCACCAGATTCTGGAACAATGTCCTTTGAGAGCGCACGCGCACAAACCAGCACAAACACGTAAAACCAACTGCCGACTGCCAACCATCAGCTCTTCCATGCACAGAAAGTATTCTGAGTTCAAGTATGAGGCATGTGTGGGACAGCTGAGGCTGGGCGGACATGCAACATGACCATCATGAACACAGCAGCCCAACAACTGAACAACGTTAAAGACTGAGACGCTCTTACAGAGTTTCATCATTACAAGACTCTACGAGCCTTTTAATGATGAGATTTAATCAGCAGCAATGTTACGTCAGGGTGACGTGTTGAACTTAATAATGAGATTGTAAAAATAGAATTATAAAAAAAAAATGTTTTTCATGTTACAATGCCAACAAAGTTACAGTATAATTAAAGTAGTTTGGAGTTGCATGAATCACAGATGAAGGTTACCAATCACTCATCAAAGTCAATGCTCAATAATCCAGGTTTTAATCCAACAATGATCAATCAGCTCATCTGGACAGATCCTTTTTTTTTTTTTACAGAGACGTTTCATCCTTCATCCAAAGGACTTCATCAATCTGAGGAGCCACCAAACAAGCAGCACACTCCCATAGTGGAAAAAAAACAGTTTGATGGTGATCAAGATAATTAACAATCAATGTTTGGTAACATTTTGTAAATTATATTAAAAATCTCCTTTTGGCTGCTTCCTTCTTTGGGGCTCACTGCAGAGAGTGAAGTTGCACAAGGATTGAATGATTTTTTTTTCTAATGCCCTTCCTGACACAACCACAGAGGAGGAATCGAACCGGTGACCCTCCATTCACGAGTTTACTTCTTTAACGTCTTCACCACCACTTCCCTCGTCAACTTCTTTATACATCACGTAAGAACAACACAAGTTGACCAAAGCCTTTACTATTCAGTCAAATGAAAATGCAAAACAAGAAAACACAAAAAGATCTTGCGTCATTAAGGAAACACGTAAAATACAAATACAAAATGTTTATGAAAATGTTTAAATAAGTTGTTTATAACAGGGTTTGATTTGAAAATGTTCATCCATCCATTATAAAAACTCATCTTTCATAAAGTAAAAAGTTACAACCACATCTTTACTTTGTACATTTTTTCCTTCTTTAAAAAACATTTTTTACTCATTTCTGAACATAAGGTCATTTAATCACACAGTTATTGTTCATATTGTCTGATTCTGTCCATAGAAGGAAATTAGGATAAAAGAAATGATCAATCAAAGCTGTAACATGTAGATCAAGTGCATCTTATAAAAGATCCAGGCATCAGGGGGGATACAACCCAAACAATGGCCAAATGAATTCAGCATAAAAAACAAAAGCTGCACGTGCACGTCATAACTTTTTAATAAATCTGTTTCAGTTCCACCTTTGTGTTACCTTGAAAGCATATTTGCGGTTTATGTGGTCTTCAGGCTCAACTGGTGTGATGACATAACTCGGCAAAGGGATGCTACCGAGCACCGTTTCTTCCCGGCTGTCTGTGAAACAAGAACACACACACACACACACGCACACACACACACGCACGCACACACACACACACACACACAGTTACAGGTGTTCAAGACAATATGTAACTCTGAGTCCTGACGTGTACGAGCGAGCGCAGGTTTACTAACAGCAGGAAAATGATTGAAGCACAAGTCACGGGTGACTCTTCAAAGCCATGTGGCAGCATGTGGCACGATGGGCCACGTGGTTTATCTAATGTTCAAGATGATTAACAGAGGAGGAGGTAGATTCAGTCCTTCACTATAAAGCTCTAGTTAATAACAGGAAGTGAGGTTGGGAGAATAAAAGATGTCACACAGTCGTTACTCGAAACGAGGAGAGGTCAGTGAAGGTCAACGTGGTTTACTCTGCAGCTACGGGTTCAACTCTGACCAAGTGCACGTTTTGTGGACTCACCTTTGTAGTAAAACAAGCAGTAGTCTGACAAAACAAACCACTTCCGTTTCCACAGTCGCATTCCAGAGCTGTCCTGGAGGTGAAGGGGGAAAGTGGCACAAAGTTTAGAACTCGTCCTCGCACGAGCACATTTTAATTCTGTTTCCATTTAAAAAGTGCAGCTTGGGAATCACATGCTCATTAGCTCGAGTGGGGGTGTGTGCACAATGTTAGAACAATAACTGGATGTCATTGCTGTTTTCTTGCCACATTGGGCACAAAACAGATTCTTTGTTTCTTCAACACTGGCTGTTAAAAGTAAATCAGTTCTTGTTTTTGTGGGACATTAGGTGAAAGAATGAGCTTGAGTTTTCTTCTGAGACTGAAACTCCACAGCATGATGCATCAAATGTGTTAACAGTTCAACCTCTTCTTCTGCGTGACACAATAGGTGCACGAGCTCACCTGTTTGTAGAGCCAACCTCTTACTACCACTGGGACGTTGAGGTTTCTTTTAATAGCATGATCCCTCTTGCCAAAGCTGTGCACTTTCCCCGTTCCTCTGGTGCTCTGCAGGAAATCAAAGAAAACTCTGTGCAGTCAGTCGTACGGCGGCGACAGTCTGCAGGACACACGTTGCTTTTTTCACATTACAGACGCTGTTTTCCACAGCACAAAACCTTTGATACTTGGACCAAAAGTTAAGTAGTCTGATGTAGGAAGTTCCTGAAATTTAACCATAAGAAAAGAGGAAACACCAGCTCATTATTTAAGTTACAAAGGCAAACTCTTATATTTCTGAAATAGTTCCAGTTTACTTATAAAGTTTATTTTATTTTATTTTTGTGTGGTACTGTAGTTCTTTGTTTATTGCGGTGGATCTGTACTCTGAAACCCCGTGATAAGTGAAACACCGCAAAGTACAAGTAAGTAGTAGTTTATATTAGTATTTATATAAACACATATATGTAAAGGTGTTTTAAACCCTTTCCAAACTATTGCAATATTCTAAATGTTTCTAAACTCTAAAGCTCTAAAGGAGACAGACTGTCATGATCTCAGCTCTCTGCCTCCGCTGCTCTCAGCCTCCTGCAAGCGCTCTTGGCCACGCCCACTTGTCAGCTCTGCACGCTGAACAGCTGATCATGGGCTGCACAAAGTTGCAGGAGGTGCTAAATAATTTTAAATAGTTAATTGTAAATAAAAGTTTTGTGCCGATTGTGCAGCTCATCCATCAATCAGCCATGTGTTGTGTCCAATCTTATTTTGAAAAACCGCAATAGAGCGAGTCCGTGATAAACGAACTGCAAAGCAGCGAGGGACTACGGTAAAAGGAAAATAAAGTTAAAAAATATGATGAAAATAGATACTGTGACTAATTTATTACTAAATACAAAAAAAAAACATAATTTATATAAATAAGACAAAGGTTAGTCACACAAAAACAACCAAATATAACAATAATAATAATATAATACAATGAGGTCATACTGTAGTGGTGCAGAGGTCAGAGAAGTCGAGGAGTCACTGATTCAAATCATCAAGGTCAATCTTTACTGTCATTCACATCACATCTGGTACATGAGGTGGAATGAAACCATGTACTGCTGTCCTGTAATCTGACAGTTACAACAAAATTCAGGACAGAAAGGTGAAAGGAAAGAGGTTCAACCTGTGCTGGACCTCTGAAGATCTCATTCCTGATCTTCTCCATCCTTGTCTCTCCTAAGGAGAACCTCAACATCTTCATTTCTGCCACTTCCAGTTCTGTCTCCTGTCTTTTTGTCCATGTCTCTGTCTCCAGACCATACAACACAGCTGGTCTCACCACTGTCTTGTAAACTTTTCCTTTGACCTTTATTATGACCTTCACTGTTTTAAATATATTTGGGGGTTTAGTGGTCGTGTGATGCTAGTATTCTGTAACAGGAAGGTAAAAGATAAAAGTTTTAAAGTATAAATAATAAAAAGAGAATAGGATAATTTATATTGGAGGTGGATCAATTATTTGATCAACATAAATAACAATGTGCATCAGAAGAACTCCTTAAGTATCCAGTCAGTACAAACATTTTAGCAGCTATTGAAATGTAAAAAAATACAATCTAAAAGTGGTCTTTAATTAAAATAACAGTGTTCCTAAGGTTTTTACAGTTCTCCAGTAAAACAAAGGACAAACGAAGGCAAAATGTCTTTTCAGATTGAGGAAGATACGCTGACCTTTGACCCTGAGGCGACATCCACTGCAGCTGAGGTCACAGCCTTGGAGGACTCGGCGACCATGCTGGGAGATCTCTGATTGGCTGCTGACTTGGACATGCGGGACTCTACCCTGGAGCTGCGATGACAGCATGAACGATGATCAGTAAAACACAAGAGATTTAAAAAACAACAACTGGATCTAAAAATTCCTCCTTTATTCTTGCCGTGACAAACTCTGAACCCAGAGCAGGTCTGTGCTGAGCTTTCAGACGTAAAGGATATGACTATTTCCTGCTGCCACCATGAGATCTGTCACAGCCAGTGGTTTAGCAGTGAGTGTGTTACACTTCTTCAACACTACACAACAAACACTAGCACACAAATAATACAAAATCTACATTACATATTTTCTCTGAACATGAATGATTGTAAGAATCAAACAAAGTCCATATGGGGACAAATAACAGCCTGTTCAGTTGAGGGGTTGGATTTGCATTATTGGATTTCAAAAGATGTTTTTAGAGTTGTTTAACCCAACTATCATTGTTTCTCAATTTTATTTATTCCAGTTAATAATTTGCTTATTTATGGCTTTTTTTTCCCCTTCATTTTATTAAATTCAAAGGACTCCCAACATATTTTTGAGACACTTTCCGACACGGCACTAAAGGTTGGTGAGTTATACAGAGGTACACTTTGACAATTAAATATATAATTACACAATAAAATGAATAGTATTGACTTTAGTTGTCTTTTTCTGCCTGCTGCGATCAGCGAACAACTTCTGAACCATCTGAAGTGAGAACTATGACGTGATGTCCGGGTACGACTTTCTTCACCGTACACACACAAACAGCTGTGTGTGGCCTCATGAGTGTGCAACACGAGCAAATACCAGAATCACAAGTCCATAAAAAAATAAGAAAACTCATAAAAGAAAAGCGGATGCCTGGTTTCAGCTTCCACGATGGTTCCTTCGTAGAACTACTTGTTTTGAGATATGGGCTAATTGTTGCATTTTTGCATGATGTTACATCACGTCTTTTCAAAGGCTTGCATCAGACGCTCTGAACAGAAAACCTGGTTCAAAACAGAGCGACGACAGAAAATAGGTACAAGTATCTACATGTTCAGACAAACTTTGTGCTCAGTGGATAATACAAATGTAGGAAACAGGTGAAATAAACCTATAATAATAAAAAATAATAAAACAGAGAGCTGCTAGTTTTTCCTGCTGTGTCCCTCTAGACTTAATCCAGGCAGAAGGTAAGGATGCATGTCAGATAAAAGAAAAGCACCTGCAGAATAAAGGGGACATAAAACCCTGAAACAACAGGAATACAACCTGCAGTCACTCTGCAGGCTGGACGGCGGCCAGCACTGGTATGAAGAGGACGCTGCTTCTTTATGTGAAGCTTTCATACTGTTTACCACCGCGGTCATTGAAACAGTTCCCCGGGAGATTTGTTGTGGCACGTGGAAGAGCAGAGCAGTATTTCATGGGGTGTGGTGTAGAAGGGGGAAGTCACTGCGCCCTGATTTCCTGCTCGTCTTGCTATGATGGAACGGCAAGTATACCGTGCCTGACATTTTAAAATCCTTTAGGGCGGTGTGTGTACATGAGAAGAGATAATTAATTGATCACGGCATAATAATCTATGAAGAAGTCGAAGACTTCGGACCAGTAAAACGCAAGCTGATCGAGCTGTCTGCGAGAAGTCCCTCCTGATGCCACTTCCTGCTTTCAGGCTGTCCTCAATCTAATCCACACCTGCAGAGAGTACCTGACTTTCTTCTTAGGATACAGTCATACGTCAAAAGACCATAACATCACCGTCATAAGGCTAAATATCATTATTAGAAAAGAAACTTGTCAGTGTTGGTAAATAACATCACGGACCAAAAGTTGTCTCTCTCTGCCTTAAAGTTTTAATCATACTTTTTATTCATTCATTCAACCTTTATTTCTACAGTTAGTCTCAATGAGTCACGACTCATTTACAAGAGAGACCTGTTTTAACAAAGAGCACAGATGAGGAGCGCACAATAATAAAGATTCATAGGAACACATCCCTTCAGCGAGACAAAAACCCTAAATACACTGCCAAACAAATATTTTTTAAATGTGACGGGGACCGTCCCCATCAC
>JARVLU010000599.1:1188355-1203720 GCA_031762415.1 Simpsonichthys santanae | reverse complement strand
TGAAACAAGAAAAAATAGAAATGGTGAAAAGAAAAGGCATAGCTTTGTTTGCTTTATTGTAATCTCTGCTTTAAATACATCTGACATTGTTTATTATAAAACAGATCGATTTATTGCTTCTGTTTGTTGAATAATACTTAAGATATTAAAAAAAAATCGCGTTTTAAATTGCAATTGCAATTTATAGAAAAAAATTGCAATTAGATTATTTTCCAAAATCGTTCAGCCCTAAATGACAAGAAGACTTCTGTAGTGATATACCTCCATCAATTTTGTCTCTGAAGACCTTCAGAAAGGGCAGAACACTGTGATCCCATTAATTTGAATCCATGACACAAATTATCTCACCAAGAGACTCTTTATTTTTGTCCTAATTCAATTAATCAAAAGAATAACCTTCTGTTTTGAATTGTCATTATTATTCTCAATATTTTCATAATCAAAGGACTCTGTTTAATCCAAGGGCAGGTCAACTTGAACTGTTCAGTATTTTGTTGAAAGTGTTAAGACAGTTAATCAGTTTAAATCATAAAACTGGCGTCTGTCTTCTCCTTCATTTCTTCTCTCTCATTTCTCCTCTTATCTTCTTCTGACCTCCAGGGGGAGGGCCAAATACCGGAAGTCAGGCTTTCTTCAAAAGCTCTGACTTGCGTGTAACACGTCAGTGTTAAGTAAGTGTTCGAGTTGTTCCAGTGTGTGCAAAGGAAGTGAAGAGATTGCTTCTTGGACTCAGCAGCTCGCTGAAGGAGAGAAGACTCTTGTCTTCTCTGAGCTGTGAACGTGACCATGAGCTAACAGTCTCGTTTTCAGCTAGGATTTATGGCACACCGCTGTAAAAGCCGACAGAGCTTAAAGCTCCAGACTTTGAATAAAAATTCCTTCTGAGGAATATTTTATTTTGGAAAATGAACCAGAACTGCCGCTACTTCTAGTCGATCAACAGCGGACTGACGGGAGACGCCAAAAACGGTAAACGTTCGAAGGCTGGACGCCCATTCCTTACCGGAGTCAAAACTGTACATCTTTCAAAAGTAAAGATTTGCTGACTTTTACCAGAAGTGTACCCGGATCTAGCTGGAAATCGCATGAAGAGATGTCATTCCTGGTTGGACATAACTCAGTCATGACAACTCCCCCATCTTCCTTACTTCTTTCTTAATCTATCTTGCCTGTAACATTAAGTTAAAGTGTCTTCAGATATAAGTTAATTAAGATCCATAACTTGATCTGTTGTCCCTTAAATACTCGTCAGCTTACGAAGTTGCGGACGCGTAATTTCCATCTGTGATGTGTAATTTGTAGGACGTTGATAAGAACTAATCAAGTGTACATGTTATGATGTTATTTTAATGATCTGTTAAAAAATTTACCTAATTTCCTTGATGAATCAAATATAATTAACGTCTCATGGTCACTATATATTCAATTGGTCATCCAAGATGTTGTTTTTATCCTAAAAGAAGAGAATCCATGAATAAATAAACAATAAATATTCCTGGACTTGAACTAGTCTTGAATAATTAATTGAGGGTGTAATAGGTAACCCTGTATACATCCTACATCTGGTAGCCCGTACGGTATAAATCCTACACTATAACAAAGTTTCCTTCAAGAAACCTACCAATATAAAGCATAAAATCATGATTTCTGCTCATTCTAAATTGGTCAAAAAACCTATACGTATATCCTAAAGTGAAGGGGAATCACTTATAAATAATAAATAAAATATATCCTGTAGCCAGGTTTATTGAAAGAAGATTTAAATTTGAGGTTGATTTGTGTGCCTTTTGTAAATCAGAAGATGAATCCCTCGAGCATTAATTTTTTGCATGTCAGTACAAAGTTTTGGGACAGACAGAAACTGGAATAATCTCAAAGTCACCATTCTTTTTTTTTTACGCTGATGCCATTTTATTTTATGTGCATAACTAAAGCTCAGGTTTCTCTGATGCCATAAATACTGTATAGTCGTTCTTATAACAAAGTACCACATTCACTGTAAAAGGTGGAGGGATAATAAGCCCTCCTTCCCCCGTTTTATGAATAATTTTATCATACTACTGTATTCTTCATTAAGTATATTATAAAACTGTAAAACTGCTAAAATCATTACAAAACTGATAAAAAAAAAATCTTGTTTTAAGTTTCTCATATAGTCACACTCATGTTTTTATTTACAGTATTCATTTTTTTTATCCTTCTTTTTTTTTTTTTTTTTTTTGTTAAACCAGATATTTTGCTTGTGCCCTCAATGCCCTGGGCCCCTTAGAGATCATGGGCCCTGTTGCCCATATGGTTAATCCGGCCTTGGCATACTTTTATTTTGTCAAGACATGTATTTCTGGTTACCGTTGTGGACTGTGTGATGACTTGAATGTGTACGTTGGATGTAACTGTTGTCTGTGTCTGTCGTTGGGAGAATGAATGCCAGAGCAGACCCGTTGTCAGCTCAACAAACTATGGCAACATCCACCTAAAAGGATCTCTGAGTGGTCTCGCTTATTATCCATTCTCACAAAGAAGAAGAGCTGTGACACTACATAATAAACCCTCAACATTGATAAAGCAAATCAGACTGGATTGTAGTAAATGCACCAGAGAAATCAAACATGATTCTTATAATAATTGGTGAGTTATAATAATTATGCTAATGGACTTCACTATACAAAACTATTTAATACGTAATTACTTTCTGATTGTTTCTTTAAAATTCCAGTCATTTATGAGATATATTGCTACAGGACAAACAAACACATTCATTTCACAAACAAGAAAACATCCCTGTTTCACCTTTGGTTTACTTCAAAGCAAAAATTAAAAATAAATACTGTAACGAAAACTAAAAAATATACTTACAGAGCAACCAACCATTCACAGTTAAGCTTTGAAAACTTGTTTTCCTGTTTTCTTAGACGAATTAATTAAAAAAAATCACACTTTCTTTAAGATTGCGTTTCTCTTCTTTTTCTGGTAATGTTTGAGTTCAGTCTCCTACGTTTCTCTTCAGTTTCCACGGTAACACGTTGCCTTTTTATAAAAACAAAATTGTGTAGACTGTCAATTCGTTGAGTTGTTGTACACTTTTATTAAGACTGACTTTTTATCTAAACACTTGGTTATTTTGATATAAAATATAAAAACTATTACTGTAATTTTAATTGTGAATCTACTTTAAAGAACACTGGTTTCAGACAAAGTTTACTTTTACGAGGTTTAAAACAAAATCGGAAATAATCTACCGGTTTTTATCTTGACATTGCTTTTAATCTCTGATACGTATTTGACGCAAAAAATACAACATTCTGGACA
Source organism: Simpsonichthys santanae (assembly GCA_031762415.1). Taxonomy (NCBI): domain Eukaryota; kingdom Metazoa; phylum Chordata; class Actinopteri; order Cyprinodontiformes; family Rivulidae; genus Simpsonichthys; species Simpsonichthys santanae. The sequence goes on along the minus strand of JARVLU010000599.1, from coordinate 1,200,411 downwards.
AAAATACCCCCAGCAACAACAAAAACGAAATAATCAACAACACAATTTTTAATTGTATATTACTGTAGGCTATATGCGTGTGTGTGTTGTGGCTGCCAATGAAGACACAGAGAACCACAGATATCATATAAAAACTAGATACCGCACTGGCTGCTGCGGCACAGGAAATACGGCCACCATCTTGGAGCTGTTGTCCTTATTTGGTTAAAGCAGAAGAGCAGAAGATGTTTCAGCACTGTGCAGCTTATTTCTGTTCAAATCGACGGACTGTTGACGTCAGAGCTCGGGGATAATTTTTCACAAGTAAGATGAACATACTGTATAGTTTATATTTTGTGAATAGAATATTATTGTAGTGTTTTTATGTCCACCAGTTGAAGTTATGTTCAGTATAACACGGTGTTCAGCACATGTCCTGTACTTCTGCTACCCACACAGTGTGGGTGATAGATCGGCCGGCGTCATTACATTGGTGTCAGAAGTAAACCATCCCGTATCGAGCCGAATGAATACTATTAACTTGTCGTCTCCGCACACTACGTCAGCGCCATGGACAGAGCGTTTTCTCACGTGAGAACTAAATCAGAGAGAGTAGAGGACGGGGAGGCCTGGAGAGAGGAGTTCGATTAAAAAGGCTTGGGCGAAGGCTTCTCTGTGCGGCTCTGTGGCGAGGATGGCTATGGAGGCAGGTCTGGGTACTGGTGGGAAGGCGCGTCCATCGACGAAATCTCCCCAAAGAGCGCCGAAAGATCTTGTTAATGAACACGGCAGCGGCCATGACAGTTATAATGATAGTGTGGCACATAACGTCACTGTCCCATTGAAGACGCCCAAGTACTCCGGAAGGTCAAGCTGGGAGGCTTTCCATGCACAGTTTGAGCTGCTGGCACAGGCAGGGAAGTGGACATGAGAGCATAAAGCCCAGCTGGCCCTCTGCCTACAAGGCGACACATTGGACTGCCTGTTGCTGCTGGGCTCAGAGGACAGAAAAGACTATGTTGCACTAGTCGGAGCCCTAAAGAGGCAGTTTGGACAATGTTTACAACCAGACATCTTTAAAAATAGACTCAGTAATAGGAGCAGGTTACCAGGCGAACCCTTGCGTGTTTTGGCTAATGACATTGAGAGCCTCACACGCAGAGCCTACTCACACATGCAGTCAGGAGTTCAGAATGAACTAGCGAAAGATCAGTTCATCAGAGCCCTAGCACCACCGGAGCCGCGTGTGCAGGTTCAGCTGATGCACCCTAGATCCCTACAAGGCACATTGGACTTAGCAGTGGAGAGAGAGTACTTGCTTGGAGTAACAACAGGAGACGATCAGAGAGGACAGCTACCTGCATGCAGATCCGTGGAGGGGGCAGAGCTGAACCAAGAGAAACCTGCCTGGGTTTCAGAGTTGACAGAGATGGTCCGAGCGGTGTCACTACAGTCGACACGGGACTCCTCTGCAGCCCCTGTTCTTTGTTGGGGCTGTGGACAACCGGGACACCTCCTGAGGCGGTGTCCTAAGGCAGTCAAGACACAGGGAAACGACACGGGGTCTGCGGTGGAGAGGAATCGCAGATCCCTACCATAGCCTCCACACCTTCAACACCAGCTGGCGGGGCCCAACAGCTTAAACAGGAGACCCTAGCCCAGACTCCCCCTGAAATGGATTCAGTCCAAGACCAAGCGACCATGGTTGTGATGGTTGGCCGCACGTGTGTTGGGGATTTTTGTTATGTCCCAGCCTCAGTGGAAGGGATTCCATGCACAGCCCTGGTCAACACTGGTTCTACAGTAATGCTAGTGAGGCCTGATTTGGTGCCAGACTGGACTCAGATCCAACCCACTACAGTGCAGCTGCTCACAGTCACAGGGACATGGCACCCATGATGGGGAGGGGGACAATGACTGTTAATGTAGGTGGCCGATCCATCACCCACACTGTGTGGGTAGCAGAAGTACAGGACATGTGCTGAACACCGTGTTATACTGAACATAACTTCAACTGGTGGACATAAAAACACTACAATAATATTCTATTCACAAAATATAAACTATACAGTATGTTCATCTTACTTGTGAAAAATTATCCCCGAGCCCTGACGTCAACAGTCCGTCGATTTGAACAGAAATAAGCTGCACAGTGCTGAAACATCTTCTGCTCTTCTGCTTTGACCAAATAAGAAGGACGACCGCTCCAAGATGGCGGCCGCGCTATCTGCTCCGTAGCGCTCAATGCGGTATCTAGCGTTTATATGATATCTATGGCTGCAGCGAGGTCCTTCTCGTTTTTTTTTTCTTCCAAATTCTTATTGAAAACACAACTGCTCACAGAGGTCCTTGATTCTGAGCAGTACATGTTCAAAATGAAGAAATATTTATGTGTGAAATATTCATACATCTGTTCTGGCTCTTTTGTTAATTTGTTCAAATTGGTAAATGCCATTGTATTGTGTTACCTTTAATAAAGATTTATCTTTATTAAAAACATATTAAAACATATATAAATATATAAAATCAAATGAGGCAGGGGGCAGAACATATGGACATAAAATAAATATTAAACAAATGAGTTGATATGATCAGGTCTCTCTTGTAAACGAGTCCTCGTGGCTCAATGGGATTAACATGTATAAATAAAGGTTGGAGCAACAACACCATCCTGATCAAGAAAGCTCATCAGAGACTCTACTTCCTCAGGTGCCTGACAAAATTAAAAAAGACAAGGTCCAGTTTCAGGACGGTTCTGTTGGATTTGGCCACAACTCCTGTTAAGGTTTAATGCTGAAATACTGTTTCCACTGTAATCATATCCAAACATTAATAATGTTTCCTTTCTGCTGCTGCCTCCTTCAGGTGTCACCACAGCTTTGTCCACAGCTCTTTATTTTTGTACCCTTATTGCATGCTCAAGTATTTCTTGTTCTTTGATATTTTTTTAAAGCAAGTCAAATCTGTTCCTCTCATCCTGAGCATTTCACTGATGACCTTGTGTTTACCTGCGTATGACAAATAAACACAACATGAACTTGTCTTGCTTCCTTCAGGACAGAAACATTTGCAGACCTCACTAACGTTTACTCACTAAATTAATAAATCTTCTTCAAACTCCACGTCTGGTTTTTATGACTTGTATCAAAATGTTGTTGGTGGATAATTCCAACATTTTTAGTAACAATTTCATCCATACTGGGTCAGAATTTGCTTTCAAACAAAAAGTATCAATGAACAGAAACAGTTTTTTCTCAGAAAATAACATTATTACTGAGTGAGTCAGGTTTCAGGTCGGCTCCAAGCAGAATTGCAGCAGCAGTAAAATTAAAAACTGCAGATTTATTTCAAAGCCTTTGATTGAGCAGATCATCAAATTTTATCAACAGTAATCTCTAAAAAAGGACTCAGTGCAACGGCTTAGAAATAATTTATCAAACAGAACTCAGCATGTGACTGTAGAAAACTGTGCATCAGTTCCTCTTATCTTAACCACAGGTGTTCATCAAGGCTATGTGCTAGTCCCCATGGTTGTTTTTAATGGACATGCTGCAGCAGTAAAGTTGACAAAGTGCAAGATTTGGATTTTGCTGGAATAAGTGCTTTCTCTTTGCAACCAGGAAGAAAACTGTGCCGAGTTCTTCACTTCCTGTGTTGGATTATGGTATGTGTATTATATTATATGCATGCCTCTTCTTCCATTTTTAACCCTCCTGCTGCTCTTGGGTCAAAATGACCCCAGTGCCTCCTCATGGGCCATTTTGACCCAAGGGCAGCAGGAGGGTCTGTATACCCTGCTGTTGTTAACTAGTGACCGAAAAGATGCAGGCTGTGAAAACGAGTTTCCTCTGCAGGGTAGCTGGACTCGCCCTTAGAGACAGGGTGCAGTTCAGTTATCAGGAGAGGCTCGGAGTAGAACTGCTGCTCAGCAAGATCCAGAGGAGAGAGTCGGTCGAGGTGGTTCAGACATCTCATCAGGATGGACCTGGATGCACCGCAGGAAGGTTTTCCAGCTATGTCCAACTGGGATGAGACCCTGAGGAAGACCCAGGACACTCTGGAGGGAGACCGAACACCTTGGAGTCCTCACAGGAGAGCTGGAAGAGGTGTCTGTGAAGAGAGTTGTCTGGACCTCCAAGAACTGAGTCCAGAACAAGAAGAAGACAATGGATGGATTTTAGTTCTGATATGTTTTCTGTTATGCTTCATTTGATCTGATTTTAAACTGTATGTAAACATCCAACAATGTTTAGTCAGGTCATCTGGACAGTTTCTTCTTTCTTTGCTGAGGCATTTTGTTGTTCATCTGAAGGAATTCTTCTTGGGACTCCAGTTTGTTTGAGGCGTCTCAGACTGAAGAAGTCCTTTAGATGAAGGACAAAGCATCTCAGGAAAAAACATAAACTATTCAGATGACCTGACTGAACATTATTGGATTTATACATGGATAATTGAGCATGAACTGTTGGTGTGAACATGTTTTTAATGCAGTTTTTGTATAATAATAATAATAATAATAATAATAATAATATTATTATTATTATTATTATTATTGTTGTTGTTGTTGTTGTTGTTGTTGTTGCTGTTGTTCAGGATGAGATGATCAGTTCTCTCAACACAAGGACCAATGTGGTGTATGTTGTTAGGCAGGCTGTCCTGCAGAGGGCGCAGGTGAATCTTTAGGCCTGTTCTCCGAGCACTGGCGGACCTAGAAGAAGAAGAGCAGATGGTGGTCTGGGCTAGCTTTGTCTGTGACAGGCCTTTCAGGTGATAAAAGTTGACAGAAGATGGCTGAAGAGCAGGACCACGGCAGACAGGTAGGTTTAAATCAACGCGAGCTGGTTTCACCGTGAGTTTGTGGAGGAAACGGGTACGAACAGGCTTTAGCTTGAGTTTACACCTCAGCTCTTTTTACTACATACATAGTAACATAGCTGTAGTATTTAATATTTTACAGAAAAGGAGCCGGAGCTTGTTGAAACGCTCGTTTTGTCCGCAGCTTTGAAATAAATCCTGTGAGTTATGCATCAAAATATGTGTCTGCTTCGGAATAACTCGCAGTAAAAGATGCTGGTCCAACGTGGATGAAAGTCCTGATTAAACCGTGATAGTTGGGCGAAGAGCCTGCAGGGTCCAGACACCATTCAGAGGGGAAACAGGTGGGCTTCACCTCTGCACTGCTCTGTTACAGCTTGTACACAGTGCCGGAGGGAAGAGTTTGGACATTTAAACACAGAAGACTTACCTGGTGCCGATGACGTCACACACAAACTTTTAACCTTCCAAAACTGTCTAAACTCTTACTCCCACAACTTTTCGTAAAATTACACGTGCAAATGTATGTAGTGTTTGTCTCCTTTCAGCCCATTTGTATGTCGTTGCTGTAGGATTCTGCTATGAATAAGCTCAGAGGCCAGGGAGCCCCCCCCGAGTTTCCAGAGTCCAGGTATGCTGGTGAAGAACATTCTCAGTCATCCAGGACATGATAAATTCAAAAAATGTCCAATACAAAAATAACTGGACTTAAACAGAAGACGTTTCGTGCTTCGTCCGAGGAGCTTTTTCAATTCAAAGAGCACTGAGTGTGGGTTCAGGTTTTAAAGGCTGAGATAAGACACACACACACATACCTATGTAGATTGACAAATCACACCTTACACCTTAATAGTAAAGCCCCGAGTATAGTTCTGCGTACGGCTGTACGCCGCACTACGCCGTACATACGCAGAGGCAAATGCGTATGTACAGCGTAGCCTGTACGCGCAAAGCTCAAATTTTACGAGCGCGTACGCAAACGAGGTGTCGGCACAATAAACTTCCCGGCGCCAGACTGTTTTTTTTTTGTGACACCAATGTATTAAATTCTTCTTCTTCATCCCTGATCTGGACTTTTGTTTTTGTGCCAAAAGGCAGTGATCTCTTCCTCCTCCATTGACTCGATGACTGAAATGATGAGAAATGAATGAATTTGTCACGAGCGAATTAAACTCAGGTCCAGCGTGACTGCAGGAGGTTCTGGACATTTCCTGGTGTGCTGGTCTGATGTGTGGGCTGCAGGACCAGCGCTCCGTTTTTATTTAAAGAACTTTTTATTAACAACATATAAACACAGAACACCGCTGCGGCTGAGAGCGCTTGTTTTTTTTTTCCCCACCTGTCAATCAAATCAGTAGGCGTGTCAGCAAATGACCAATCGGCGACCTCAATTTGCCCCGTAGGTAAACGCTCCTTCAAGTCCTTGTCTGTGGAGCTGCGCTGCAGCCGCTCCGGGTGGATGCTCGAATATGATGTCTGAAACCTGTGTACAGTACGCGCATACGTACGCACGTGGGTGTATACTGGGGGCTTTGGATGTTTATCTTTTATATTTTATTGCTGGACGTAACTGGGAACATGCGTACATAATTTTGTTCCACGACATGTACCACATGGGGTGTGAAGGACAATAAAGAATCTCCGACTCTGATTTTATTCATATTACTTTTTGTACAGAACTTTGGGCAACAAAGATTATTTTATAAATGTGCTTCATGAATAAACTTTGACTTGAGAATAACCCAGAATGTACGCTTACCCTTGTTGGCTGTATGGTTTGTTGCTCTTCGTGTCCTGTGTAGGGCTGAAGAAAGCTGGATTCATGTGAAGACTGGGAGATGGTAGGACAGGCATTTGGGGGGGGATAGGAGGGGGAGGAAACATATGTGGTGGCATGAGTGGAGAGATTCCTGGTGGAATGTTTGGGAACAGTGGAGGAGGCTGAAGAAGAAACGGGTTGGAAGGTGGAGGAAAGTTGTTTGGAAATGAACGTGGTAGAAAAAGTGAAGGAATGGGGGGGACACTGGACTTCTGTGAAGAAGACGTGGGAACCTTTCCTGTAGAACCAGATTCTGTAGAATCTGAGTCTTTAGAATCTGACCGTACACGCAAAGGCATACCTGCCGAGAAAAACAAAGTTAAAAAAGGAAGAGGAAAAAAAAAAAAAAAATGATACTGAAATCCATAGTTTTAAAAGCTGATAATCTTACGTTTATTGGCAATTTCCTCAAACACACTGAGGTTTTGAAGAGTGGCAAATCGACACTTTAACAATTCCCCGTTTATGTGACATTGTGGTATTTTTTCCAGTAAAATTTTAAGTGACTCCTCTGATGTTACCACCACTTCTGCATAGCTGTGACACAGAAATAAGACACGTGTACAGTACATAAAATACATACATTAAATTGATTAATGACCCGTGACATATATATTGTAATATTCACCCTCTGGATTGGCCATTAACGTAATTCTCAGCAAATTTGATTTCTTCGATGTCCTTCACACCAAGTCTTTGGGCGATACACGATATTTCCTCATCAGATATCCACTGCAGGTAGAAGCAGGTGGGGAGGGAGGGAAGGACAAAAGGACATGAGACCTAGTACCACTGAGATTTTTCTTACATAATCCTACTTTATACTCTTGCAAAATCATAAAAATAGCTTATTCACAACACTCCATCATGCAAATCATGGGTCACCTACTACTTTTAATGTTTTGCATCCAAGGACTTTGACGATCTTGTAATTTTTAAGTGATTTAGAGCATCAGTTCTGCAGATTTTCAAAGTTATTTTTATGTCATTTTGAAAAACTTTCTGTCAATGCAAAAATAGTGTGCCAGATGGTGGAGTATATAGATTTTTTTCATAATTCCAACTTAAGTAACAAAAACACACTGACACTGAAGCGCGGTCTGATTATTATTATTTTTTTTCAAGTTAGTGTTTGATAGCTTAACATACAAAGATATTTTGAAAAGATGGGTGGTGGTATGTGTGTGTGGGGGGGTATTTAATTTTATACTGAGAAAGACATAGGGCTGGGCGATATAGACCTAAATTAATACCTCAATATTTTAAGATTAATCGCAATATACGATTATTTATATATACAGGTAGTCCTCGACTTACAAACGGGTGTGCGGCGCAGCGTTAGCATACATTTTACATGTATTTCCTCGACTTACGGCAAAAAATCCAGACTTACGAACGGGTGCGGCACCACGTGTAATGAGTTCCGACTTACGTTAAAATCGGGATACGAACGGTTTGTAGGTACGGAACTCGTTTGTAAGTCGAGGACTACCTGTATAAATATATATATACACACACGAAAGACAAAACGTTTCTACAATTTTTTTTGTTTTTTTGTGAATGTCCAGAGGACCAGATTTTTTTTTTTTTTAGATTTTCTACCTGGATTTTTTTTTAGATTTTCTACCTGGATAGATTTTCAACCTTTAATAACCTTTAATAACAAAGCTCTGACTCTGAAAGTGCAGAACTCAGTTGGAGTTTTTTTCCTCTCACCCTAAACTTGTCTCCATGTTTTTGAATGAGAAGACAACTTCATACCTTGCCACTCTAAAACTGTTAATTTTTCCTGGAGAACACCAAACTTCTGTTTTGTAGCAGCTACTCAGTCATTTATTAACTGTAGGTAGAGTACAAGGCCCTATTCACACGGACACGGTGGGGGAAACGTAGGTGTTTTTGTATGTTAATTAGACAAAAAGATCCACGTTAACACGGACGAATTTCGTGTTTACATGCATCCGGAGGAATCTCCCTCGCCCTCCCCGCATCTGCTGTAGTTTTCATGCCAGGTCATTAGATGGCGCTGTGACTTTCGTACATTCACCTAATGTGCATGCATGCATCCTCTGTATGCTCCTTTCCTCTGGGCTAAAAGCTAACAACAACTTAACAAGTTAAAGTTGGATTTTGGATAGGAGTTGACAATGATGATGTTGGATTTTACTCCATGATAATCAGTAGCTGATTTACAACAGGTAAATCAATGTTCTTAATAGTATTTGCTTGTGTTTACTTCAGTTACAAAACATCCAACTGAGTTTTTATTTTTCCTGCGAGGAGAAGCTGGTCCCACCAGGCGGAACAGTTGGACGAGGCTCGGCCCAGGTGTGCTGCAGGAGGACGTCAAAGAGGGATGTCATGTTGGATGAACTATTTATTTAAAATTCCCCTCATTTATTTTCCCCAATCCATTGAATGTTTGAAGCTGCATTAAGCAAAGAAGTGACAGTGAACGAGCCAGATAAACAACATGGGACCAGTATATCCAGGATGAAATCAGAGCAGAGTCCAGTTCATTAATGTAGTTTACAGTTCAGTTAACGCATTTTTAATAGTGTGTTCAGTTTAATTATCAGTGTTTGTGTGACATACAGTTTGTGGTGTTGAATAAATAAATAAAAATAAGCCTGGTGAAAATTTTCATTTTCATCCTCTTTTTAAGATTACCAGGTTCCATGTTCGCAGTTAGAGAGTGGTACTTACCCAGGGGAAATTTCCAATGTATATAGACAATTTCTTCTGAGACGGTCCTGCTTTTTGTGGTTTGGCATCAGTTGATTTACCCCCGTCTTTACTTGGAGTATATCTGGAGGAATTTTTTGTGGTCTTGTCTTGATTGACCGTACCAGTAAGAACAGCATCAAAAAGTTCATTTGCTTCAGCAATTTTATCCAAATCCTGTGTGGGAAAGAAAATAAATTATCCTACTGCAATCATATCAACAATAAAATAATGCACAATAAAAAAAAAAACTGTGAAATTCAGGAACTTCCTAGGACCTGCAGCAGCTGGGAGTGTGAAAGAAGGGATTAATATCCTTGAAATAAAATTATACTACTACTATGCAACAAAAAATGACAAAACAGAAAAATATTATAGAAATTAATTTTGTCATTTTCATAAGCATTTTGTGGTGAAGTGCAGCATAGAAACTTTGTTTTGGCTCAGGGATTTTTATCTCAAATGAAAAAAAAATGTTAGTAACAAGATAAAAGATTGCACAGGTTCATTTTTCAAGAATTACACAAATCCCAACTGACTAAACACAGACGCACGCATTTTTATATATCTTGAAAGAACATTTGTCAAGAACAATGGATCATTAGGGCCCTAACAATGGCCGCTTGCTATTAATTTAATTAACCTTTATTTAACCAGGCAAATCCCACTGAGATCACAGATCTCTTTTGCAAGGGAGGCCTGGACCAGAAGGCAAACTAACCTGCCATGTGTAGTAAATGTATCATTTTAAATGTACCGCCTACATTGGTTCAGTGTAATTTTATTCACAGAGGGCTGAGCGATACTTGCAATAACAGCATTTTAAGAGGGGGGACAGTTAAACGCAGAGACTATGAACAGGTTCTCTTCACAAAGATGGCTTCCTTCACGCCTCTCTCTCAAACCAGCATTTCTTTATAAGAATGTGCACATCTTCATCCCTGAGAGTGACCTCTGACCTGCAGCTGGCTGTAGAGTCCTGGCCTGAGGAGAATTTGGACAAGCTCAGAGACATCCTTAGTGTGTGACATCTGTAAACCCCTTCAGTCTAAAAGCTGATTCCCTCTTCCCTTTCAGACTGCACAGTAAACATGTAAGCTGGCTGGATGTAGAGCAGAGTCCACGACGAGCCAGGTTTCGGTGAAGCAACCTGTCGCGCGCTCTTGCACTTTCTTCTGCGCATCCGGTGAATCCATGGAAACCTGCAACGCCTCTGACCAAAAGTTCGCGAAAACGGACACATTCAAATGCGGAAACGTATCTCCACTGGAATCTGTTTTGCTGAAGAGTTCCTCCCGTGCGACAGAAATCGAAACAACTATAAACGTGCGTGTTGTGTGCGCTGCACCGAGGATGCTGGCCATGGCGCCATCTTGACTTTTTGCACAAAAGACTGATTTAAAAATTTGCACTTTTTTTAATACATCTATATAAAGTGTTAACATCAGACGTACCTTTTCATCGTCTGCACAAAGGTCGCCGTAGATATCTACGTTTTCACTTCTGGCGGAGCTTGGTCCGGCCGCAGGTCGTGCGGCCGCCATGTTGGGCCTCAGATGCTCGACTGTTAGCGCCGACGCTTCTCTTCCACCCAGACTTCAGCTAGTTCACTTTGCACTTATGCTCTGTACAAATTAACGGTAGATATCGATAATCACTGCGCCGTTTACTGGAGAATCAATGCAATGTTTGAACACCTAAGTTCTTTAGCTAGCCGTTAAGCTTCCGCTTAGGTTTGCGAAGAAAATAAATACAAAATAAAAAAACTCAAAACAAAAAATGAAACGCTGGCAAAAGCAAAACATGAAAATAAAAACGTTTAGGACCAATGTACTAAACCGTGCAGTAGATTTCACCTACAAATGCGTACACAACCAGATTCACGTTTCTGCATGCTCACATTCTGATCGGCTAACGCTAATGTCTGTAAATGAAAATAGCGGTGCGTCAGGTATAGTTACCCGGCCGAGAACAAACATCGGTTCCTGCAGTTTAGTTCCTACTAGGTTCGCTTAGATGGGAATTGTAAGGCTTCGTAAATACACAAATATAACAATGAAACTTTTTAAGGTATCAAAAAACTTTTTTGCGTGTTTTTACATTTCCTTTAAAGCCTAAATAAGATATTTGTTTTCCAGTCGGTAGTTTTTTGCGGCGCGCAGACCGTTGTGACGTAATAAGACGTTACGGAAACGTTCTTACAAACGGCGGCTGGAGAGTTCGTTACATAAGTCTACGAAGGTTGCAATAAAAAAAAAAAAAAAACATGTCGTGTTCTCTTGTTGCAAAGCAGGTAAGTTATCCAGGTAACTGTTTGTGTATGTGCCGGTTAAAATCCGTTTCCACAGCTCTAACGTTAACTTTTGTCACAAAAGTAAAAGCCTTGCGACGAGCTGATTTAGAATAGATGACGTGGTAACTTAATGTCGGTGTTGTTATCCCTGCTATAATGAATGGTTCCTGGTCGAGGACGTCTACAGAGCTTGTGATGCTTCTTAGCTGCATGTTTATTTATTTATTTGTTTATTTATTCATTCATTTTATTTAAGTTAAAACAAAACTTGTTCCATACAATTAAAATAAGATACATATCAAATGAAAGGCAGCAGAAGAACGAATTCTTATCATTTCTGCCCCTTCTAAACAATATCAATTCAAAACAATCTATTCAAACAATACATAACACAACCAACCACAAAACTCTTCACAATTATTCATT
>JARVLU010000599.1:1055716-1073463 GCA_031762415.1 Simpsonichthys santanae | reverse complement strand
CATTACCACATTTTTGACCTTCAAGCAGAGGTCAAAAATGTGTTAGGAATTTTTTTTTGTCTCCAAACCCTATCTGTCATTTTTCACCACTTTTATTGTCTGTGCAACAGATCTCACTTGTAAATGAGTCTTCGAGGCTCAATGTGACTTATCTGTTTAAATAAAGGTTGAATGAACAAGAAAAAAAAAGTTTCAGGAAATCTGTACTGGTTTTCTGCTGGTTGTTTTAAAAGGGGTTCCATCTTTTAAAGTTTGCCTTCTACAAAAAATATACTACTACTACTACTACTACTAATAATAATAATAAGAAGAAGAAGAAGAAGAAGAAGAAGAATGATAATATTATTATTATTATTATTATTACTAACCAGTAGCCAGTGTCTCCCTGCACTGGCTACTGGTTCAGTCACTAATTATAATTAGTGACCGTAAATGTTAAAATTTTAAAGGTTTTAAATTCAGACTGACATGAGGAAGCTCAAATTAAAAACACAAAATAATAAAACTGAGCAAATGAGAAATAACACGAGAAAACACGGGTAAGAAGGAAGGAACGAACCAAACACAATGAAAACACAGAAAAATGCAACAAATGAACTCCAACTGGAAAAAAAAACCCTGAAAATGTCCACTCTTCATAGTAAATGTGTAATAATATCTGTTTGTTGTGCTGAAACTGAAACAAAATGAAAATGTAAATGTTTTAAACTGTGGCTGGATGGGTCATGATGTTCTTCTGCACTGTCAAAATGATGCACTTTGAATGTCACCACTAACTTTCTACACGGTGATAAAAAAAAATCAGTATCAGGTTACTGAATGTGGAACAAAATTATGTACACAGGGTCATCCAACAACTGCAAAATGATAAAGTAAAAACAAAACCAGTTTAGAAGGATCTAAGAAATACAAAGATCTAAAATACAGTATACATTATAACACTAATAATGTAAAACAATACGGCGTAACAACAGCAACACGATTCAGATGCCAAATAAGTTTAAATACATTAAGATAAACAGCAGCAAATATTAAGGATGAGGAACGTGTGTCTAATAATAACATTACTCACACAACAACACAAATTTATGCAAATTTGGTGTCAGCATATGTAATGTAGTATTTTAAAGTCTGACTGTGTTCATGCAATTAAACTGGGATCTTTTGGTGAAGTTCTTTTAATGAAGAAAGTGGAAAATTAAAACTGAGAGATTAAAATTAGACAAACCTTTTCAGCTTATAAGCACAGATCTGCTCATTTACACAGTTTGTCTTTATGGTGCAGATCCTTTGTGTGTTTTTCTAAAAACCTGCTACTATACATTTACAAACCCCGTGGATGGAGAGGGTGGAGTCAAGGAGGTGCACGCTGTGCAGCAGCTTGTGGGGGAGGGGAGGAGTGAGGAGAGACATGAGGGAGGGACGCAGGGGTTCTGTTGTCACACAGGACCATTGTTGATCACGTCCTGGTTCAGGTAAGAGCCATGCAGTCACCTCATGATGTTTGTATGATGACCAGATGAGAACATGTTGGGATGGCTTGTGACAACGAGGAATGAAAAGGTTTGATGAAACATTTGATAAAAGGTTTCACATGTTGCTACATTTCATCAGGTGTGTGCGTGGTCATAATGATCTGTGATCAGCGTGTGCACGTCTTTTATAGAATGCTTGGCTGCTAGATGGACGTCAAACTGCATCCATGTGTCTAGATGTGCTCTTTTGTGCTACTGAGGCCATGTGTTTGTGGCAGCTTCTACAGATCTGATTAACCTGCTGATTCACTTGTGATGGAAACATAATTATAGTTGTGGAAAACCAGGGAAGCAGCAGCAACACCCCTCTGAGGACAGTTGTTCATGGCAACAGCATGACACAACAGGGAGGGGATGGTGACTCAATGGAACAAAGAATAATGCAAAACTTTTGAAATGTGGATGAGATCAATGCAAGAAAAAAGAGACTCAACTGGAAATCTATAGATAATGTGATTGATAATGTGATTGATAATGTGATGGTCACATTTTCTATATTTTCACCATTTTGGTGTCTTATAAAAATATGACAAGTTTTGTTTTAAGGTAAAATAAAAAAGTATCTTAATGTACATTTGTGTATTTTTAGTAGTTGTTTTTATTTGACATTATTTAAATTAGTTGTTGTTTTAAACCTATTTTCAGCTTCTTTTTTTAAACTTTGAAACATTGGTCGGTGAGGAATGTAGATTTTAGTAGTTATTTATGTTAGAGACGTGCTCGAAGGTTTGAATAAAAATGAAAGCTATGATCAGGAGGTTTGTGTAAACACAAGTACAAAAAATGGTTCAGAGAAACTTCTCAGCATAAGAACCTTTTAATTATTGATTTGAACAGATAGTGATGGATCAATCAGTGAACAGACAACAGCAAACAGAAGAAAATAAAAACATTTGTAAAGTGTAGAACATTATTCTGTTATGCATCACTTTTAGATTCATCTATTGATTTAAATATGCTTAGAAAGTTTCTCTTCTTTGTGCTTATTTTAAAAGCATTTGATGCTGAGTGACACTGAGTTAGTTTGCAAAAATATATTCAATTTTCAAGCATGGAAAAATGTTGAGAAAAAATAGACAATGTATTTTATTGATTTATTTGCTGTTGAAGATTAATTTGAATGTGCATGTTAAGAAGAATAGTTATAATTTTCAGCTACCATTTAAAACATGGCCCAGTTTTTAGAGTTTTGCAGCAGGTTTCTCTTGTTTGTCTTTTTGTGCACGGAGTCACCAGCAGTGTTTGCAGGAGATGGCCTTGCTCTGAGCCTGTGCCCCTTTGTGTCTGCCTCACAGGTTACAACCACTAACAATGCATGGCGTGTAAGCCGCCAGTCATGGCCCACAGGAAGAGGCCAGGGACCAGTGGTGGAAACAGTGTATCTGCCCTTAGCCCCGCCCCCTGTCCCGCCCTTCATCCTCCAGAGTCATGTGATCTGACAGCCCTCCCCACACGACAACGCCCACTCCGCTACCACAAAGAGCTGCCCCTCCCTCACTCCTGCGAGGCACAGTATCCCTCCTCCACGCCTCAAGGCGTGCGTCACAGCCGTCCGGAAGAAGATGCAGCTGCAGGAGTGGAAGTGAAGCGGTGCAGCGGTCCTGATGCTGACGCACAAGCAGAGAACCAGCAGCCAGCGACGCCGTCCACACCTGAGCACAATCACGACCAACATGAACACAATCAGGCGGATTTTCACGGCGAGGCTGACAGTCTGGATGATGACTCCAGCTCTGATTACATCAACAACTCGTCAGATGATGAGGAAGATTATGATGATGGTGAGTGTGACATTGATCATAACTAATCAGTTAAGAATCTTCTGCTTCATCTGTTTTATCAACTGATATTTTACAAGAATTACTTGAAGGATCACGCAGAACATTTTAACTCCATACTTTGTTTTACCTGATCAGTGCTGGTGTTCAGTATTTCTTTAAAACCAGTAGCTTTATGCTGAATAAAAATATGTCAATATCCATCCATCATCCATCCATCCATCCATCCATCCATCCATCATCCATCCAGCCATTCTTTCTTCCATCCATCCATCCATCCATCATCCATCTGTCCATCATCCATCCATCATCCATCCATCCATCCGTCCATTCTTCCATCCATCCATCCATTCTTCCATCCATCATCCATCCATCATCCATCCATCCATCCATCCATCCATCCATCCAACCATCATCCATCCAGCCATTCTTTCTTCCATCCATCCATCCATCCATCATCCATTCATCCATCCATCCATCATCCATCTGTCCATTCATCCATCCATCCATCCATTCTTCCATCCATCCATCCATCCATCCATTCTTCCATCCATCCATCATCCATCCCTCATCCATCCATCCATCCATCCATCATCCATCCATTCTTCCATCCATCCATCCATCCATTCTTTCATCCATCCATCTATCATCCATCCATCATCCATCTGTCCATCATCCAGCCATCATCTATCCATCCATCATCCATCCAGCCATTCTTTCTTCCATCCATCCATCATCCATCCATCCATTATCTTTACCCACTTTTTCTTTTTGGGCTATGGGAGTCACTGCTGCCCATATCTAGCAGTCACTGTGTGAGCGGTGAGGACACCTGGACAGGTGTCCAGTCCATCACAGAGACACAGAGACAAACGAGACAAACAACCATTATCTCTCTCACCTAGGGTCAATTTAGAGTCACCTGTCAGTCTAACATGCATGTTTTTGGTCTGTGGGAGGAAACCAGAGTACCTGGAGAAAACCCATGCAGCACAGAGAGAACATGCAAACTCCTCCCAGAAAGACCCCTGGACCGGGATTTGAACAAGCAACCTTCTTGCTCTATCAACTGAGCCACTGCCCAACATGATAACAAGAATTTTTAAAATGTATTCATGACCAGAATGCAGAAACAGTGAATAAAAATTTAAAGCAGTCATTAAATGGGCACCGGCGACCCCCCCCATGACCCAAAATGGAAGATGCGGGTAAAAGAAACAAATTTCCATGAAACTCAATTTTTTTCTATCTAAAGCTACTGAAACATCAAATCCTCGAACAAACGCCATGTTGTAAATGTTTACTTTTCATATTATTCAAGCTATATTTAACCAGACAGAAGAGATTAGAACTATTTCTTTTTTTTACATCTGTAATCTGGAAAAGGGCAAAGCCTCTGGAGGGAGAAGCAAGAAGGGGTTATAAAACAGACAATAATTTCCAAATAAAACAAACAGTATTAACACTACATTAAGTTAACACGTAAACAGACGTGTTCACAAGGACACAATTAAAATATCCACGTCAAGGCAATAATTTTCTAAATGTTGAGCAGCCATATAAAACTAATTGGGCTTGCAGACCTAGTAACAGCAGCATTTGCCTTTAAAAAGGTCCATAGCACTTTGGTTGGCCTTGTTGCTGTTTTAAGTGCTCGATAAATAAATTGGTATGGTATGGTATAATAATGGCTTTAAAAGCCCCTTTAGAAATGAAAGAGTCCAGATTTGGAGAGTTTTGCAAGTCATTCCAGTCTCTTGCAGCCTTGATGCAGAATGTTTCAGGGACCATCAACAGAATTACATTTGAAGCCCAAGAAATATATGCAGAGGAAAGAAGGGCAACAGTGGACATGGATTGGGGGATCCATTTTACAATGCATCACTTGTACAACAGAAAATTACCCAGACTGGATATGCTGAACACAGTGTGCACAGTCTGTGATGCACTGTTCCAGCAGACTGTAGACCATGAGCAGAGGTTACCTTGTGTCTTGGTTGTCTAAGGTGACATTCACACTGCAGGCAAAAGTGGCCCAAGTCAGATTTTATTGCCTAGATGTGACCCATATTTAATTTTTTTATGACAAAGTGTCCATCACCAACACCATGTTCGAATATAAGCATGTCATTAAGTGCACTTGGCACCAGGACACACTTGGTTGTAGATGATGATTGACTTTGTAGTCGTGTCATCTGATTTGCGGACATTTGTTTTGGACACTCAGGTGAAGAGAGGAGCTGAGCTGCCAACTGATCACCACCTGGTAGTGAGTTGGATCAGATGGCATTGGAAGATGCCGGACAGACCCGGTTGACCCAAACCTGTAGAGGGGGTTTGCTGGGAATACCTGGCACTAGAACCCATCAGAAAGATCTTCAACTCGCACATCTGGGAGAGCTTTAACCACATCCCAGCTTAAGCGGGGGACATGAGTCTGAGTGGGTCATGTTCTGCACCTCAATTGTTGATGTGGCTGCTTTGAGCTGTGGCTACAAGATTGTTTGTGCATCTCGCAGTGGCCATCCTTGAACTCAGTGGTGGACCAGGTTAGGGAGGCTGTCAACCAGAAGAAGGAGTCCTATCAGTACTTGTTGGCTGGTGGGACTCTGGAGGCAGCTGAAGAGTACCGGAGGGCCAAGCAGTCCGCAGCTTTGGCTGTTGCTGAGGCAAAAGTTTGGATGTGGGACGAGTTCAGTGAGACCCTGGATGATGACCCTCGGTCTGCTCCAAAGAGATTTTGGCAAACATCAGGTGGCTGAGGAGGGAAAGCAGCACTTTACTAACACTGTGTTCAGTAAAGGTGCTGTTGACCTCAACCAGTGATGTTGTCGAGAGGTGGAAGGAATACTTCTTGGACCTTCTCAATCCCACTGACATGTCTTCCATGGAGGAAGCAGAATCGGGGGAACTTGGGGTTGGTCTGTCCACAACCTTGGCTTAGGTCACCGAGGTAGTTAAAAAGCTCAGAGGCGGCAGGGCCCCGGGGGTGGATGAGATTCATCCTGATTTCCTTAAGGCTCTGGATGTTGTGGGGCTGTCTTAGTTGACACACCTTTGCAACATTGCATGAACATCGGGGGCAGTGCCACTGGATTGGCAGACTGGGGTGCTGGTTCCCCTCTTTAAAAAGGAGGATTGGAGGGTGTGTTACAATTACAGGGCATCACTGTCCTTAGCCTCCCTGGTAAGGTCCATTCAGGGATACTAGAGAAGCTAACCACTGTACAGATGTATGGATGAGAAAGTGACAATTATTTTAGTTTGTTTTGGTGTTTCAAGTTCAGCTCAGGTCACATTGACATGTGGTATAAATCAGACTCACTGAGCCTAGCATAGATACAGGTTTTTAAAAATGTGTTTATGAAAGCTACGGATATTAAAAAACATCTGATTTTGATTGTCAACCTTTCCAGGACTTGCAGAGGAGGACGAGGGTATCACCTACTACATCCGCTACTGTCCCGAGGATGACAGCTACCTGGAGGGCATGGACTGCAGCAGCCAGGGGGACTGCACTGGGTCCAAGCAGCCATGTGGATCCCACTCCAACGAATGTCAAGAAGCTGTGGAAGGATGGGCTGAGGGGGGAGAGGGGGAAGGGGAGGGAGAGGTGAGAGAGGAGCAATGGGTGGAAAATGAAGGAGAGAAGGCAATTAGAGAGGAGTGGCAAGAGGATGAGGAAGAGGTGGTGGACGAGTGGAATGAGGAGGAGCAGGAGGAGTGGAGGGAAGAGAGCCAGGTCAGGCAGGAGCAGTGGGCCGATCGAGAACGCCACAGGGTGGAGGAGTGGGCCAAGGGGGAGGGAGAGGTCCGGTGTGAGGTGGTGGAGCAAGATCCTGACGAGCAGATATACAATGGACGACCAGAGCCCATCCTGGATCATCATCACCAGCACAAGTCTACCATGGAAGACACCCTGTACACCCAACAGCACGACAGGGAGGAGGAGGAGGAGGAGGAGGCAGAGTGTGAAGAGTGCTGCCCCAATGAAGAGGAAGATGAGGAAGGTGATGAAAAAGATAGACATGGACGGGCTTACCCTGGAAACTACTATGCTGCTGAAGATAATGGGAACTCAGTGCGAATCTCCCCTTACCGCAGCCGCAAAGTGCTGGTGGTGGAGGGGGAGACGGGGGAGGAGGCTGAGGAGGACATTGACCAAATTGTTGCTGAGATTAAGATGAGCATGAGCATGGGAAGTCTGAGCAGTGGCACCGACCAAAGTCCAGAGGAGCTGGCACAGGACCCTGCACCAAGTGACTACCCTCACTCTAAACCTGAGGTTACCTCCTATCCACCAGCTCACCATCACCACGACAGCAGGCCAAAGTCCCTGAACCTCCCGCTGGTGCACCACAACAACCAGGACCTCCAGAGGGGCGTCAAGGCACACCCACTCTCCCCTGAAGACAGACAGAGATGGTCACATGAACAGGTGAGACGTTTTGGAAAGAAAAACTGTTGCACACTCTTTACTGACATCTCTCTGGTTGACTCCAACACAAACAGAGCTCGGGCGCTACATGTCAGAAGATGAACGAGAACAAGCAGAGTTTCATGTGAGCAACAAGCTAACCAGCATGTGCTTCATCGTGTGCGCATGTTGTTCTTTTACTGTCAGTAATTCATTTGTAGAACAGAGGTGGGTCATGGTAACTGGATCAAACTGAAAAGTGCACAGCACTCTGCAGATTCAGATGATGCACAGACGACTCGGTCATTTTGACCTCTGTCAGCAAATAACATGTTCTTGTTACTTTACTGATCCAAACAGGGAATTTAATAACTGTTTAACGTAGAACCAAGCCATTATATTAACAGAGGAGCGAAAAGATTCTTGATGAGGTGCTCCATGTTTTGTGTATTTGACATGGTTTTGCATGTTTTAATTAAACGAGGAACTACAGTGTTAAATATCAGTAAAAACTCAAAGACTGAACAAAAAGTCCACCAAAAACAAAACTTTAGAAATTGAGGATCTTTGTGTGAGTTTGCTCACTGTGGCGTCACGGAGCAGCCAAAAGGGGGAAAGTAGTTTAAATATCACATTATGAAGAGTCTCATAGATTCATTCTGGTAAATACTTATTATTTGGTGTTAAAAATAAATAATGTTCTAATAAGTATGAACACTGACAAAACATTTTGGCAAAAATATTTTCTTATTTTATCCACAAACTACA
This sequence comes from Simpsonichthys santanae, assembly GCA_031762415.1. NCBI lineage: Eukaryota > Metazoa > Chordata > Actinopteri > Cyprinodontiformes > Rivulidae > Simpsonichthys > Simpsonichthys santanae. The sequence goes on along the minus strand of JARVLU010000599.1, from coordinate 1,064,965 downwards.
AATTGCAGTGATGTTCAAAATATTATAACATATTCAAATGTTTCTTATTAATATTACTGAGGTGTTTCAATCATTAAAATATCCTGTGAAAGAAAACAGATGAGTTAAATCTTCAACATATCTGCCCTAATTTAGAAAAATTAATGATTTTCCATAAAAGGGAAATTATTTCATTTAAATATTTTTTACATTTTTATTTTGTGTTCCTCCTAATGTGGTAAAATGTGCAGTTTCTGTCAGAACTTACTGCACAGAACAGCTACAAGCGCGACAACATTTTAGTCATAACTTGAAGGTGATTTAAAAGTGAACATCATAAATCATATATCTTGTTGTATGCACATGCTGGCACTAGGAGAAGCTGTGAAATCTCAAAGTGGCAGTCATGTAAAATGTTAAATTCCTGAATATAAACTCATACGCTGCTGATTTATTAATAATTACATTCAGCATGATGAGGCTTTGTGTTTGTTTGTGTTTGAGTCAGACGCAGCAGAAGATCCGACTGATTTAATTTGGGATTCTTTACAGAATTTTGGTTTTGTAGAGCGTAGGATGGAAGTTGAACAGTCCATTCTAGCAAACAACAACATGCAGCTTGTTAATGTACCACATGTTTGCACGACTGAGTTGAGCACCATGATGAATACTGATTAGCACTTTGTTTAGTTTTGCTGTTCTTCTTCTAAAGGAGGACTCACAGAGTTGTAGCTACATGAGCTTCTCCCCTAAATGTGTCTTTCTCACTGCTGTGCAGCTAAGGAGGAGGTTTAAAGGGCAGGACAACTGAATTTTAATGAGCAGTATGGGACAGCCAAATCAATATCCAGCAGAACGATAATAGGATGTTTTCCATCTTACTAAATGGGGTTTCCTTCCACTTCTGTTCCTCTGTCCTTTGACTGCACACAAAATGAACAACCGTTGCCAATGTTGCAGTTTGTTAAATATACCTCAGAATGCAGATTTGTTGGTATTGGTTGCCAGGAGTATTTCCAGGAGGCACATTTGTGGGGTGTCAGTGCTGTGCTCTCAAAATGCTCAGGATTTAAACCCAAGTTTCCCCAAGAAATGTTGCATCATCATCAGTTTATTGGCTGTAAAGTAGCAACTATAATACAATAAATTATAATATCTGCACGGAACAAACAACACTAGTTACTGAAATAATAATAATAATAATAATAATAATAATAATAATAATAATAAATTTTATTTGTACAGCGCTTTTCTAAATACTCAGACACTTTACATGAGTTAAAAAATATAAAAAATGCAACATAAAAACACAATCAAACATTTAAAAAGGGTGAACTTAAACATAAAAAGCAATTTTAAACAGGTGGGTTTTGAGTTCTTTCTTAAAAGTGGAGAGATCAGAGCAGGCAGGTTGCTGTTGGAGCAGGGATGGAGGTAGAGGAGTTATGGAGGAGCAGTTGATGTGAATAAACTGTTGCTGGTCTGTGAGGTAGAACTGAAACCAGGTCAGAGCAGAGCCAGTGATGTTCAGGTTGGACTTGAGACGGGACAGGAGGATGGAATGACTGACGGTGTCAAACACTGCAGTGAGGTCCAGGAGGATGAGGAGACTGAGCTGACCAGAATCAGAGGAAGGAAGAGATTGTTGGTAACTTTGAGAAGAGCTGCTGTGTTTTGAACAGAAACCAGACTGGAATGGTTCAAACAAGCTATTTGGATTTGAGGTGGGTCTGAAGTTGATCAGCTTTGACTCGCTCTAAAATTTTAGACATAAAGGGAAGATCAGATGCAGGCCAGAAGTTTATAAAGTTATCAGGGTCAAGACCAGTTTTTTTTTTTTTTTGGGGTGATGGCTGCCAACTTGAGAGACTGATCCAGAAGAAAGGGAGGAGTTGATGATTCTTGTGATCAGAAAAGAGAATGTGGAGATGACTTTTGATGCGAGGAGGGGGAATGGATCCAAGGAGCAGGTGGTGGTTTTGATACCAGACAAAAGTTTAGTCAGTTGAGCAGAGGAGGTTGGAGTGAAGTGTGGGAGCTGCTGAATGGAGCTGGACAATTTGGAGGAGCAGAGATCCAGGGAACCATAAATGTCATCAATTTTGGACTGAAAGACTGAAAACTGTTGCATTTGGTGAAGTTAAAGGATGAGGGAATGTTATTATTGGGCTTCACTGCTTTTTTAAATACCATGTTATTTTCACTTGCTCAGTTGCAGGTTTGGAGTTGTTATTGTCAGCATGCAAATTAAAGTCACCAAGCAGAAGGATGGATGATGAGATGGTGCTCATCTGAGTCAGAAAATCAGTGAGTTCTGAGAGAAAGGAGGGCTCAAGTTCAGGAGGGTGGTCGAGTACAGCAGTGACCAAGGGAGAAGAACCACACAGTCTGAAAGTAATGCTTTCAAATGATTGAAAATTAGGGAAAGTTATTGGAGTTATTGATGAGACCACAGAGAAGGGATGGCTTTTTTAGATGAAACATGATAGAATAACACACGACAGAGCCACGATGTGAAGGAGGGCGGCTGCAGAGTCCACGGGGGGTTGAGGCAGATCAGCGCAGCGGCATGCTCCGTGGGGCTTGTGCCAGCACAGGGCTCAGCTCTCGAGTCGAAAACACACCAAGAGGAGGTCGATGAGTAAAACCAGATAGCAAGGAGCTCGTGAAAATCCACAAGATGAAGGTCAGAACCAAATGAGAAGTCCACCAGAACGGCAAAAGTCCAGTCAAAGGTGGCGTAACCACCTCATGGTTGGTTCCCCGGCAGATGGACATCCTCCAAAAGTTTCCAGCTCTGCACCAAAGTTTCAGTATTCAATATTTCTTTGTTTCAAATGTCTGTGTGAAGAGCTGATTTTTACACATCCATCCTTCTGAGTCTGGGCCTCCATACAGCTCCAGAGTGACAGGTGGAGCAGATGTGTTGGTAGCAGTGCTTGTTCACTATAATGTTAGTGACAAATGTGTTTAGCATGTTAAAATGGAAAGAAAGAATTTCCTGACACGCCATGAGAAAGAGAAATATTTGGTTTGTGTTTTGTGTCTTGGATATTTTCACACGTCCTATTTAAAGTAAGCGTGCACGCTCAGTGACTCAGTTTGCTCCATTGCAAACATCTGCTGCACACAGAAACAAAAGTGAAGGCATTTTCTGAAATTCTGCTCTAAGTCTGTTCTAATTCTTGTTTTGCTACACCTGCTCTCCTGTGTTGACCCGACAGGTGAGCAATGGTCCCGAACAACCCAGAAAACAGCAGCGGTCCGACCTCAACGTTCCCCTGGAGAACAACAATGTACCAGAGGTAAGATGCTGTTAAAGCACTTCCCTCTGACTTCTGCACCTTTTGTGAGTCTGTTTCTTAAGTAAATGCATTGTGTACAAGTGACTGAGTATATGAGTTGTTGTGTAATTACGACCACAGCTCATGTCTTCTGCTTACAGCATGAGAACATTGTGACACAGAGCGTCTGATTTGTGAAGAGCCATGTACCAGTGACATGTGTGTGGAAGATGCTTCCTTCATACACTCCAACAGTCCTGTCCTTGAGCCCAAAGCTTTCTGAACATGTTAAAAACTGCTCGTAGGAGGCAGAGGATCCATTAGTGATGAATGTTGAACGGCTGAAAACACAAAAGATATTTATGGTTTTCAGTCCTCTATATTGTGTGACTTTAGGAGAACAAGTATATTTGTACTTATACTTTGCATCGGCAGCACAATGGCTCAGTGGTTAGCACTGTTGCCTCACAGCAAGAAGGTCCTGGGTTCAATCCCCGGTTGGACCTGTGGTCTTTCTGTGTGGAGTTTGCATGTTCTTCTTGTGCTTGTGTGGGTTTTCTCCAGTTTCCTCCCACAGAACAAAAACCTGCATCCCTTGAAAAAGAGATCTGTGATCTCAGTGGGATTTGCCTGGTTAAACTAAAGTTAATAAAATAATAAAATACGGATGGCAGTGCATTTGTTGGTACCTTTCTGCAATAATAAAAATGCAGCTAAAAAGCTTCAGTTTTGTCGCATCAATCACAGAAACTTCTCCAAGAAATTTTAGAGCTCGTCAGCGTTTTGGTGAATACCAGTCTGGATTTTTTTTATGTTTTTCTGCCGACTGTGGAGCTCAGTGTGATTTAAAACAGGATGGATGAAGCAATTAGAATGTGATGGAACTTAACCTTGAACTTCAGCTTGTATGGTTGTAGGATGATTTCTTTGACCCTTTTTAATCAGTTAATCAAAATGGGGTTGCAATTCCTTTTGTGTCCATGTCCTGGGACGTGACAGTCTCTTAAACTGTGTACTTTTTAATATCATGGTAAATGTGGTCACAGGATCATGACGCTGCATTGAGATAGATATATATATTCTTCTTTCTGATCTCCTCAGACAGCTCCATGTCTGGTGTGGTGCATACGGTGGTTCAGTGGCATGTTTGTCAAACACTCAGGTCCTGTTTACTCATGAAAGTAGCGTTCTCTGATGTGGACCGGGGCAGATCAACATGAAAAAGAAAACCAGTCACTCTGTACCGCTGTGTTTGTTGAATCCACTGTTACGTCAGATGGTGCAGTGGTTTTTAGATTTCAGTGAGACACACATGCTCTCAGACAATTCAGTCTGAAGAACGAATGTATAAATGAACCTTTGTTTGGGTCGAGGATGAGTTGGTTTGATCCAACACATTGGAAAGTGTGAGCAGGACAAACAGCACTCTCTAACATTGTTACTGTTGTTTATACATTAACATTGTACAGATAAAGTATTGATGCAGACATTGGTAGTGCACATGCAAGATGTAACATGATGCCAGAGTTTTTCAAAAACTTCCACACAGAGACCAGGTTTCAAAAAGCTTTGGTTTCAGAGGAAACAACCGCTGTTGGCAGAAATGCAGCAGAAATGCTTTGGTTTCACTATAAAGCAGCGTCGTTTAAGCAGGCTCTTAGTTTAAAACGTGACTATAATGCAGAAATTCTTAATCATTTTAAAGGTACTGACATGCATGTTCTAGAACTGCGCCGCTTGCGGTGGCTGCATGTTGGGTAACTCTGTTACTTTCATTCTGAGATTTTACTTTTGGAATTTTTAATTCCTCTTTTTCTGGATGTAAATCACATTTTTGTGATGATTACTTCCTCTGGTATTGGATGTTGTGCAGCTGAAAGGATTTTTACTGAAACTTTTTTACTTTTGGTCATTTGTTATGATGCGTAACCATAAAAACAAGGTGTTTTTTTAACTGGGAGCAGCTGATCAACACCTCAGAAATCTCAAATAATATCTCAGCTACAGCTCCAATTCTCAAATGAGTTGAAAAGGAGATGCCGTAGATGCATTCCCGTCACCTTGTCGGCTGTGCTTGACCACTGAGATCCTGGAAATGGCAGGAAACACGGCTCATGACAGCAGAAGGACAGGATCGTCCCCTGGCTCCTGCAGCTGGCTGCTGAGAGGAGTGGCCTCTGCTCAGGTTCTTGAGATGACTCTGCGAGGAGTTCGGTCCAGCATTCAGGCGGTCCTGCTGCCATGACGAACTGAGAGGTCAGCCTAGTCTGGGTGGACGACATCTGATGCCACTTTCTTCAGATCTGCTGTGGAACAGACCTTTACAAGAGATCCTTCCTGGCTACAGCCATCAGCATCTATTACATACATTTTTTTGAAACGAGGATAACGAGCTACAACAATATTTAATTTCCCTATGGGATTAATAAAGTATTTTTTTATTTAATTGAATACAGAATGTATCCTTACTATTTCAGCATATCTTTGTGAAATAAACAATCATTCTTTTCTAAACTTGTCCACTGACTTCAGGCAGATATTGACTTTACAGCTTTGAGTTGAATCACTTTTGATGAGAAATGAAGCATTGCTTCAGTGAGCTGTGAGGGTACCAACAGCCATCTTTATAATTGTGTGGATGGATAAAATAATATCAATGTGGTAAATGTTTAAACACCACTACAAGTGTCCCTCTTTGGATCCGTCTGCATTTCAATTTGATTCTAAAGTTACAAACTGTATTTGCTACTAGCCTTTTTGAAGAGGAAAGTTTTGATCTGTATTCCTGCATTAAAGAGGTTCTACACTGTAATGTCAGAAAAAGACTAAATATATTTATGGCTGGTTTGAACCTTCTCTCCAAACAACTGAAGGCTCTTGCCAAAAGATCTAAAAAACGTGTTCAGCAACTAAACAGAAACTGTGTCTAGCTGTGCATGTGAAGGAGCTACAAGTCCCAACATTGAAGGTTTTATTTCTAGATCACATGAATTATTGTTGTGCTTGAATAAAGTGAGGTATCTGTGAGGAACAGAGCACAACTTCATGTTATGTTTCATTTCTGTCTTCCAGCCAACAAAGAAAATGGCATCATTCCCCAGCTTTGTTGATGGTAAGTCAATCTGTCTGTCCACCTGTTCCATGTTGAAACCACAGTCTTTAAATCCTCTGGAACAACTCCAAGTAATGTTGGTCTTCAGTGCATCTCTGATGGGCCTAATAATCTCTTCCTGTGCCATGTTTCTTCTTGGCACGTTTAATGACATGTGAAAGTCTTAGCTGTCAGATTGCTTCATCAGATCATGAGGGTGTATTGTCCCTGAAGTCCTACAGTCTAAATCTTCAGACCACAAAGATGAATCTCATATCCCACTGGCAGTACTCCAGGTCTCTCTTGTAAATGAGTCCTCGAGGCTCATTGAGATTAACCTGCCTAAATAAAGGTTGAATGAATGAAAAAATACTCCACAATAATCAAACAGCCTGTGGCCATTTCTCTGCTCAGACTCCTCCAGCCTGTTAACATCTTACCTCTGGAGCAGGAGCGTTTGACTCTTCATCACACGACACGACGACTGCAGTGACTCAAGTGCCTTTTTCATCTCTTCATCTTCTGCCATTCATTCCTTGTGTCTTTCAGTCCCGGGGCCTTGTGAGCCAGAAGACCTGATTGATGGCATTATCTTTGCTGCTAACTACCTGGGCTCCACCCAGCTGCTGTCTGAGAGGAACCCCTCCAAGAACATCCGCATGATGCAGGCACAGGAGGCTGTCAGCAGGGTCAAGGTACTACACCCGCCCACGGGAGGCTCGCTGATCAAAACATGAGCAAACACAATCACAGTTTGGGTCATATTTTTTTAACCTGAACATACTTTCTGATCAAAGCCAGAAACGTGTTTTATTCTTCCCAGTGTAGTTTTGCAGTTGGATTGTCTTGTTCTGTGATTCTAAAACGTTTGGTGGGAGGTGCACTTCAACCCTGAACAAGTGACAATGTGTGCACTCAGGACACAAAACACAAATCAAAATGTTGGAGAAGGCTTGTACAACCCTGCAACCCTTTTTCTGAACCACTGTGGCCTTGATGTCCTCAGGCTGTTTCTGTGAGTAGCACGTGGCCTTCTGGCCTAAAACATCTGATTGTTGTACAGGTAGTCCCCGACTTACGAACGAGTTCCGTTCCTACGCCCGTTCGTAAGTCGAAAATCGCCGTTAAGTCGGAAAATACATCCAAATGGCACCATTTACATGTACAGTCCTGTATTACCAAGTACTCAACCTGTCCTAACACAGTAACCTACATAATTATCAAAAAACACATACATTTGGAGCCATAATGAAGGAAAAAATAGTTAATTTCCTACTGGGACGTTGGTGAATCAGTTTTCCTCCGTCCATCCTCTGTATTCACGTTGAGTTTACGTCATGAAACCGCCATCCATAAACAGCTACTTTTCCACAGCTGCTTCCTGTTTCTGCAGGTCCAGCTTGGTCCAACAAGTTTAGTTGTGTTTCTTGAATGTCCAGAGGACCAGACTTAGCTTTTTTAGAGAGTACAGTGCAGTATTTCTCCACCGCTATGTTTACTACGTAAAACCGGAAACCGTAAACGGCGTAACTCGGCTTTTCAAAATAAAATTACAATTAATTTTTTTATTTATTTTTTTTTTAATGGGAGATGTGCCGTAACCATGAAACGTCGTAACTCGAGACTGCCATAAGTCGGGGACTGCCTGTACATGATGTTTGATTGTGTTGGATGGATGTGCTCTGCACGTGTTTCAAGTCTACTTCTGAGAGTCCAACAGGAGGTTGTCTTGAAACACAGCAGTGAAGGATACCTATGAGACACATCTGGTTGGCAGGCCTCAGACTGAAGAAGTCCTCTGGATGGTGGACAAAATGTTTAACTGGTCCAGATGACATGGTTTAACCTTTTCTGTTGTTGGAGAAGTAGTTTGCACATGACAGTCACACAGACGTCGTGTTCTTCAAACATGTACCTGAGAACAGTCTGTGTTCCAGAGTGATGAACTGTGCTGCTGTTAGATATCCTGATATTCTTTAAACAAATCCATTCAGTGCTAAAACACTTTAAAACAGATTTTCTTTATTTGAATGCAGGTTAGGTTATGAAACAATCATCATGTTCAGGTGTGTTGTCATTCTTTTTGTTGCACTGACACTGTGCACGTGCACAAAACATAAAAGCCTTACAGAAGTTTAGCTTCAGTGTCTTTTCACTGTTTGTCTTTACTTTGACATTTAGAAACACTGAATGAACTCTGTTTTGTCATTTTTCATCCAGTTAAGACAGAAGTTAATCTTAATTCACATCCATAATAATAATAATAATAATAATAATAATAATAATAATATAATACTGTATTATGTATCATCATCATTGTATGTTCCCATGCAAAGGCAAAATTGGCTCTCTGCATTTGGCCCATCCACCCACGGGTGGTGAAGTGGGCAGCTGTTGGTGGCGCCCGGGGAGTGATTGGGGATGGTCTGTGTTGCTCAGAGACACCACGAGATGTGCAACGACTGGAGATTGACTCTGGGACTTTTGGTTCAGTTTACATGGACAAATTAGTTGTTCCAGTCACTTGAGGTGATCGGTGTCGTGTTGCAACTGGGCTGCAGGGTGTCCGTCACAGCCGGTCGGATAATTCCCCTGGTGATATGCTGGTGAAGATTCTCAGTCATCCAGGACATGATAAAGTAAAAAAAAAGGTTCAATACAGAACAACTGGACTTTATTTGTTGCATGAAAACGTTTCAATCCTCATCTGAGGAGCTTTTTCAATTCAATGAAGCAGATTTGGGAGTGAAGCTTTTTAAAAGCTAAACACGCACCCACACACCCACACACATAACACACGCACGCACGCATACACCCAACACACACACACACACGCAAACACATACACACAACATATGTAAATTGACAAATCCCACCTCACACCTTAAAAACAGT
>JARVLU010000599.1:880607-891663 GCA_031762415.1 Simpsonichthys santanae | reverse complement strand
CATACATACACATATATGTATATGGATGGATGGATGGTACTATCGACCCATCTGGATTGGGATGCTCATATATGAACTCAAACTGAGGTAGTCCAGAGTAAGAGCAGTGCTGCACAGGTCACATCCAGCATCAGTGAACACTTCCTTTAAACAACTGCATAGTTTGTGTCTGTCTTTGGGTTTTACAAGCACTTTTTTTAATCCATTTACTTTTCACAATATTAAGTTGCCAAATTCAGACTAATATTAGTTTGTTGTTTGATTTTTACTGTCATTTTTTTAAGATGACTCATAATGTTGGATATAATGCCAATAACTATAGTTATACTTGTGTTTCATGTGTCTTGTTTAGGCTGAGAAGTGATGTAAAGGAATGCTGTAATGTCTGCCTGTTTGGAGGGATAGAAAAGACTTTGACATACTTCCCACAGTGCTTTGGCTCGCGCTCGATGGTTGGCTGAAGCTGATTGGCTGAAAGGCTTCAGGGAATTCTTTTCACCAGGACATTAGTCAAGGTTTTAATGCCGCATATCATCCAAAAAGTCTCATCACGTGTGTGTTAGTGTTAGTTAGTGTTGGTGAATACTCTGCAGTAACTCTGCTGTTTATCAAGAAATAAAGAAAAAGATCACTTCTCTAACCATCATGGTGCAACTTAAAGAAACGTTTGCGTGAGTAACTTTGTTTTTTAGAATAGTCTGTTTTTGTGAAAAATCTATATTTTTATACAGCTCGTATGCTAGTTTAAAATGAGCATCTTTCACATCTGAGTCTTAAAACAATTGTAGTGATTTCTGTTGTTTTCTGTGAAGACTGACTCTCACTGTGCAGCCGTTTCTCTTCACTGTTTCCATTGCTTGATCGTCTGTACTCACGCTTTGTAAGTGAGGAAGTGAAAAACAGAAGTCTCTGTTACACATTGTTGTAGCTTTGTTCTTTTCTTTTATCCTGTGTTTTTCTGCAAAGGGCTGAACATTCAGGCCAGTCCACTTTCACTCAGTATTTTAATCCTCTTGTGTTCTTTGTAACAGCGCAGGGAAACAACTTTCCTTTTCCAAGATGCTGATACATTCTGCTCGCAAAGAAATACACGTCTTCATTTTTACAACTGCATTGTCTTTAGATGGGCTGAATACGTTCAGGGACAGAGAAGATGCTTCTCTGCAGTGGGAGGTGTTGTTACTGCTGAATGTGCTGCAGCTGCAAGGCCGTCGGCTTCGACCATAAGTGACAGTCATCTGCGTATAAATGGAAATATGTGCACTGTTTTCTATTTGTCTCTGCGAGTTTTATTGTTTTATTAGTGATTAAGTCTTTTTTCTTCCTATAGTCTGTATGAATGTACTTTGCATGAAGAGAACATAAGACAGGCATGAGAGATGTGATCAGAACAAGTCATGTGATCAGAACAAGTCGTGATCAAATTGGAATTGTCCGTTGTCTTAAGCTGCAAAGTTTTCTGATTGAAGATTTAATGACTTGCCACACACACACACACACACACACACACACACACAGTTTTCATCTTTATTTGTTTAGGGTAACTGAATCGGAATCTTTGTTGTTTTCTTGTCAAATCAATTGTATAATGTTAGTTTTTACTTTGCTTTGCAATTTAGAACAAGCTTGAAAATCCTGGAAACTCCTGCTTAGAATATGTTTCGTCAAAATTAATCAAAGACTACAATTAAAAACAAAAAGTCTCTACATGGACACGCGGCTTAGAATGGAGTGCACGCCCTTCTTTTCATGGCTTATTGTATTGTCCCTCAGTTTTTTTCCCATGTGTCATGCGACGTAGTTCTTGGTTCTTGTGGTTTCTTTTGGGGTTTTGTGTTTTCTTCCTGTGAGGGTCAGCACAGGACAGAACTGCTAAACAAAGGACACCCGTTTGCAGCGATGCAGAAACTTCAGGAATGCATCGACACAAACTCTCTCTGGGTTACTGCCTTTCCTCTTACGCTCGATTGTCTTTTTTTCCTTAATTGTTTTAGCCATCGAAGTCGAGATGAGGATCACATTTCCAAACCAGGAGGCATGTCCACCCCGGTCAAAAGCTTTGATGATGGTGTCTTGTCTCAGGCCAGTGACCAGGCCAGCTCCAGAGACGACAAACAGTTGCCTCCGCTGCCTGGTAAAGGAACTACTTCTTGTCTATTAATTATTTGTTGCAACTTGTATCTGTGCTAAACTTTTACCTCCCCATATATTAACCAGCATGTAAAACATATTATATGCTAGGTTTATGTATACTCTGTCTAGCCTGTATAAGTAAAGGTTGAATGAATGAATTATTATCTGAGTGACTCCGAGAGGTTTGTTTGACGAGGAGTTGGGACTGTAGGTAGAGAAAATAAACTTTTTATGTAAAACTCTTTATTGTTTAATTTTGCAAACTCAAAAAATAATTTGCATCAACTTGTGATTGTTTTGTAAATAAATTACATTTTTATGTATTTTTTTCCAAGAAATACTACTAAAAAATTCTATATATTTCTGGGGACAATGTGTCTGCAGCAATGGCAGCAAACATTAAGATGTGTAACAAACCTTTAGGTTGATTTGTTGACTTTATTTTACATCATGTTGACACCATGCTCTGTCGAGGACACGGTGTGAGAGATCTTTTTTATACCTCTCTCCTCATGTTGTCATCCCTTTTTCTTATCTAAGCAATAAAGGCAGCGCTTCTTAGAAGCTGCAGCCCCTGGACATGCCTGTCCACGGCTGCATGGAACGTAACTTCACTGTACGTAACTGCAATGACAATAAAGCTCATTGTGATTCTTAGTTAGGATCTGTCTGGTTGTGTTTAGCATTAATGCAGACGTCCTGAACACCGAGCTCTTACCTCTGATTTCTATTTGTTGCAGAACCAAAGCCAGTTTATGCACAGCCTGGTCAGCCTGACGTGGACCTGCCGGTCAGCCCGTCTGACGCTCCTGTTCCCAGTGCCGCTCACGACGACAGCATTCTTAGGTCAATGTTTCACATTTTATTTATTTTCCCCACAGCATGAAGTGCAAAGTCATTGGAGTGCACGTATTGTTCCCTTCACTACTGTTGCACTGTGCTCACCTGACCCACCTGCTGTCTTTTGGGTCACTTTGACTTTTTATGAATGATTTTTAAAATTTTTTATTAGTTACTGACTTTTTGTCTTAACTCTGTCTCATTTTTTTATTTTTTATTTCCCGCAGGCCAAGCATGAAGCTGGTCAAGTTCAAGAAGGGAGAGAGCGTCGGTTTGCGGCTAGCAGGAGGGAACGACGTGGGAATATTTGTGGCGGGAGTTTTGGAGGACAGTCCAGCTGCCAGAGAGGGGCTGGAGGAGGGGGACCAGATTCTCAGGGTATGCTGCACTCCCTGTTGAGCAACGTGACTCTTGTTTTCTTAAGGCAGGAACTTAACCTCAGCTTGCACTTTGAGTGCAGATGGCTTTAGAAACACCCTTTTGCAGGACTGCACATTTCCTCCAGGTACCTGATGTTTCTCACTCGGATGTGCTCGACTCCAGTTTCAGATGTAAACCTGAAATGCAGACCGACTGTATTTCTGAGGCATCTAAAACAGAAAGCACCTTCTACATTTTCCCCCACTCCCATATGGTTGCAGTGGGAACATCTGGTGTTTGTTTTGTCCAAAACAAACAAGAAGTTTCTTCCTACACGGTCAGAGATTATAAGTAAAGAAGCTGTGCACGGCCACAGTCGTACTTGAGCACAAGAAAAGATCTAGGGAAACGGCACAATGCATCTTTTAGTTTGTGAGTCATTCCCGGCTCCGACTCGCCTCAAGACTCTCATTGTTTCTACCGTGAAGACACAATGGAGGTCATTCTTGGACTTCTGACCTCCAAACAGTTCACTGACTGTTTCACTGAACACGTGTAACTTTGCAGATGAAATGTTGGAAACCCTCTTCATGTCAGAGCTGGATCCAGTCTTACACCTGCTCTACGGCCGTAAAGCTGAACTTTGACCGTGCAACAGAAGCAGGATGTTTAATTATAGATGTTTTCATTGAACTAACATTTACAAACTGTTTAACCAATAAACACAAATCAATGTGTTTGTTTCTTCCCTCAGTAACTTAAAGTCTGTTTCTGCTGGAGCTCTCATTCTGTGCCCGTGTGCTCCCTCCACTGTACAAACACATCTTGAAGACTTCCAGGACATTGTTTTCCATCCTTAGGTGGTTTCCCTTTGGTCATGGTGTGTTAGTGGAGATAAAGAAATCTGTTTCTGGGAAGGATAAAGGTGTCTTTTTGAGGTTTAGTGAGCCCGTCCATGTGTTTCTGATTCTCCTGCTCCTCCTCGAGCAGAGTCAATAAACAGCAGTTATTGTGTTTAGGACGGCAGCAGGAGACGGGAGTAAAGGCTGCTGTTGTTGGAGTTTGACTGCAAACTGCTCCTGTTCAGAGGTTTTCAATGGAAACTATCAAAATTTGTAATATCAGAAAAAAGTTTGTTCAAGTTTACAGTTTTTATTTAAAGCATGAAAAGAAAACCGTGATGCAAAACTAGCCCTGAAGCATGCACAGTTACTTTCTTTGCCTTTTCCATCTCTAGGTGAATAATGTGGACTTTGCAAACATCATCAGAGAAGAGGCTGTGTTGTTTCTGTTGGACCTCCCTAAAGGAGATATCGTTGACATTCTGGCTCAGCAGAAGAAAGATGGTGAGTGACGACAGCACTTCATGTTCTGTTTCAGAACCAAACCTGCTAATTAACAACACCTTTCTCACCGTCTGTTTCGGTTTGTGATTCCAGTGTACCGGAGGATAGTTGAATCGGACGTTGGCGACTCCTTTTACATTCGGACACACTTTGAATATGAAAAAGAATCTCCGTATGGACTGAGCTTCAACAAGGGGGAGGTTTTCCGCGTAGTGGACACGCTTTACAACGGCAAACTGGGATCCTGGCTCGCCATTCGCATTGGCAAGAACCACCAGGAAGTGGAAAGAGGCATCATCCCCAACAAGAACAGGTATGATATTTGGTCACGCCTCTTCATACCTGCACGGCTTCTTCAGGGTCCGAATGAGTAAACGTTAGGTGGAAAAGGAGTCGGAGGTTTTATTGTCATTTCAGCTACGTACAAGTGCATGTAGAAATGAAACGGTGTTCCCCAGGATCACGGTGCAACATGGTATAAACTTTGTTGTTTGTTTGAGACTAGAAAAGAATAATTCAGTCAGGGATTTTTCATTTTATCCATGTGCTCAGCAGCATCTCACATATTAGTGTAATTTTGTATTCAGTGTCTTGCTGTGTTTTTCTAAACAGTTATTTACATATACCGTAATTTCCGGTGTAGAAGATGCTTCTTTTTTCTCACGCTCTGGACTCGGCAGTTTATACACAGGAGAGGCTAATTTGTATATTTTTTATTTTATTTTAATATTTTATTTTAACAGGCTGCTGAGCTTCCTTCCACTGAATTAACATTTTCCTTTGACACACCTGGGTGCTGTACAGCTGCACACAAACACCCCTCGTGTGGGCGGGTCTTTGTGACTCAGACTGAATGCTAGAGGGTGTGGGGGGGGGGGGGTGCGGTTCAGTAGACGGGGTACTCAGTTCTGTTGATGGTGCGCCCCGCTTGTATAGTGGTACTGAATAGAATACTCTCAAAGTGTAATATTTTAAAAATATGCAGGCAGATTGAAATCAGTCTAAACCATTTACTTTTGCTCATTTTACCTCCGATCCTTTAGAGTTTTTGTCATTTTGCTCGTAAATATTATTGATCTTTGTGCAGTAATTTATTCCCATAAATTGTAGGAACCTGATATTGATATTAAGAGAAGCATTTGTCGTACTCACTGTTGTACAAAGTACTGTTTTTTTTGTAGCTCCCTGGTTTGCAGATGGAAAAAGACTTTTTCTGTTGCAGGTTATTTAAACATGGAATTGAGTTCAGTTTAAAATCATAATTAACAAAACGTCTTTACATTAAAATCAGTATTTTGTTTCATCCTCAGGACCTTCGATGACTTTGTAACTGTTGGTTTGTTTTAAATCAGAGTTGGAGGATTTGTTAGAGCGTTTCAGATTAAACATCTGTAACGCCTGAACTTTCTACAAATGTCTTCATAGCAGTTTGTAAACTGGGACCACAGACGCTTAACCTCAAACCTTTGTACCCACTTCTTGCTGGCAGAGCTGAGCAGCTGTCCAGTGTGCAGTACACCCTTCCTAAAACACCAGGTGGTGACAGAGCCGACTTCTGGAGATTCAGAGGTTTGAGAAGCTCCAAAAGGAATCTGCGGAAAAGCAGGGAGGACCTGTCAGCCCAGCCGGTTCAGACCAAGTTCCCCGCCTATGAGAGGGTTGTGCTGCGTGAAGGTATGAATCCAGAAGCCAAGGCAGTTAGTTGCATCTTACAAAGTCAGAATATTGTGAAAATTTCATTTTGTCAATCATTCCAGAAAGTAAAACTCATTACACAGAGTAAAATATTTCAAGCCTTTATTTCTTGTGATTTTGATGATTATAAACTCAAGTCTCAGAAAATGAGAATCAGCCACAGCTTCTGGTACCTTGGTCAGTGTGGGCAGGAGCCGAGTCCTGCTGGAACCAGTGTCTCCATAAAGCTCGTCAGCAGAAGGAAGTCTCTAAAATGTCCTGCTAGATGCTGTGTGGACTGAGGACTTCAGCAAACCCAGTGGGCCAGCACCAGCAGAGGACATGGACCCAAACCATCCCTGACTGTGGAAACTTCACTCTGAATTCAGCTACGTGGGTTCTGGACCTCTCCACTCTTCCTCCAGATTCTGAGACCTTGATTTATAAATGACATGCAGAAGTTACTTAAATCTGAACAAAGGACATTGGACCACTGAGAGACAGTCCAGGTCTTTGTCTCCTCAGCAGATAAGACACTTCTGATGTCTCTAGTTCAGAGGGACGTGAGGAGTGAGACATTTGGAGCTCATGTCCAGGAGTTCATCAGCTGATGACACCAGGAGTTTACAATGTTGAACCTTTTCACACTATTCTCATTTTCTGAGACCCTGAAATTAGTTTTTTCATTATTTGAAAGTCATAATCATCAAAACTAGAAGAAATAAAGGCTTGACATATTTCTCTGTGTGAAGTAAATCTTTAAACAAGTTTCACCTTCTGAAATGATTGACATGAAAAATGCAACTTGTTCACGATGTTCTCATGTTTAGAGATGAGCACCTGTACACTGCAGGCCGTGGGAAATGTTTGGTGTTTCACAAGTTTTACAGTAAAGCATAACAATTCATAAAGGAAAAGGCTGGTGATTCAGATTCACAACTGTTGTTCTGAAGTAAAGGCCAGATGTGTTGCAGTTTTCTAACAGGGTGTGTTTTTGTTTTTTCTCCTCCCTGTGCGTTCATTGGACCTGCATGTACCTTTCGAACACTGTTCCTAACTAATGTGTGTTCCTGTGGTCTCTGACCCCATGGGTTTCATTGCAGCTGGCTTCTTGAGGCCTGTGGTCATCTTTGGGCCCATCGCTGACGTGGCCAGAGAGAAACTGGCCAGAGAGGAGCCACACATCTTTGAACTAGCGAGTAAGTAATAATCTGTTGAATATTCATGTTGTGGGTCTACCGTCGGATTGAGAGCAGAGTTTTAGCTCACCTGTTGCACACACTGTGAAAACAGCTGTTTATTCCAGCATCAGGTGTTATGAAGACAGGTTTGCAGATAAAAAATGATGAACTGACCCGTCTGTGTCGTCCTCGTGCTGCTCAAAGTTTCTGCAGAAACTGATGAAGCAAACGTTCATAGCAGCAAATGATTCAGTTTGTGGGAGGCCCAGGATGCAAGTTTCTTTTTCACCAGATTGTCTTCAGTGATTCAGTGTCTTGTTTCAGCTCGAGGTCAAAATGACACAACTAGCTTGGCCTTAGTTTTAGTCCTCATCTGTTTTCTCACATTTATTAAAACCACAAGAGGTTTTTGTTTGAACACTTTTCGATTTCAGCTGTTTTAAAGTGCAACACGTTGAGCTCACGCCCACAAAGTGTTTCATTCCTTAAGAGGGGTGCACCGATTGCAGTTTTCTGGCCGATCACTGATTTCTAAAAAGTCTGACCTGCCAATTCCAATTGTTTTTATAAGTGACACTGTCAAGTGTTAAAGGTCACAATGCACCTTCAATTTTCTAATGTTATTTTATTGAAAACAGACCCTTGAACAATATCCTAGAAACAATTTGAACTTGTTTTAACTGGCCATGAGGGCGCTCTGAAATATAAATGAAGTTCAGACAATTGTTGTTAAAGCTAAAAAAAAATCTGTAAAATCAGTTTCTCATGCAAGTATCGGCCGATTTACCAAAATTAAGGAAATCGGGGCCGATAAACTCGATGGCCGATTTATCAGTGCACCCCTATTCTTTTATGTTCATTTGCACAACTCCAGTGATGTTGATGTAACTGTATTTTCTTTTCAGAAACACAGCAGCAGCAAGGAGGGGAAAGTATGTCACTGACTGCATCAGATTTATTTTCTTATGTTTTATTCAGTAAATGGCAGATAATCTTTATTAAGTGTTTGGTGCATAGTGCCCTATTCTGTTGATGTTTAAACTCTAGCTGTTGCTTGGTCAATGCATTTAGGGGAATAACACTTAATTTAAATTGTCAAAGTTTGAAAATTGTGCTTCCATCCATGCACGAGCGATGAAGGTTTAGAATTCAACGAAGCAGAAACATCTTCTCTTTTTGACACTCGGCTCTGCTCCACAGAAATCGAGACAAATTTTAAACTTTTTTTTTTTATTGAGAAAACAATTTGTTTTGTTAACTCAGTATGTAGGCAAATAAAATATATAAAAAATTACAGTGGAGAATATTGTTTAAAAAATTTTTTCCCAGGATACACATATAAGATCACTATTAAATTAAGTGGTATTCCCTTCCTTAATACACATTTTAAGATTGAAAAATAAAAACACCAAGGCTGCATGTTGAGCTGTGTGCATCGTAACACAAATGAGGTTTTAATGGACTTAACAACCATCAAGCCCCGACTGTAACAAAGGACGAGCAGCAATTACAAGACTAGAAATGTTGACTTAATTTTTCAGAAATATATATTTAAAAAAGTGTGTGTATGTATTTAAATATATATACAGTATATAAATAATTTGCCCATAACTTACATTATTTAAAAATAAATAAAGTTATGTGATTATATAAAGCCTGTAACAAAGCTGTCAACTTGTTTTTCCTTGAGACTTTATATCACATTGTTTGCATTCATTCATTGAATTATTTATTTTTAATAGTTGTTCCCATCATAGTTTTTGAAAGCCATGAAGTGCACGATACAGAGTTCCTGTGCAGTCTTGAAATGTCTAGAAGAATATAGATTTTGATTTTATTTTCCAGGTCTGGAAAAGTATGGAAGAAGAAATGAGTACAGAAAACCTGAGCATTTCCAGACTGTTAGCTGTTGTATTATTTTATTTTGTTTTTTAAAGAAAATAATATCAAACAGTAGAAGTATTTTTTCTTTCACATTTTATGTTAACGATAAAGTGACCATGATGTCCTCCTTTGGTTCAGAATGTTATAGAAATGCCAGCTTTTTAAAGAATTGGCCCAATATCCCACCATATTATCAATAAAACTTGAGTCTGCAAATGTATGTCCCTTCAAAAATAGAAAATGTGTAGGAACCCTAACTATAACAATGGTATTAAAAACATGTATTATCATTAGCAAATTTCTGACAATAATCTGTGAACAATAGACAAGCATCTGTAAATAAGTTCTTCACTCGTTGAGCGTTCATTAGGAAAACTCATTCTTAGCCAAAGTAAATTAAAGTGGAGTTTTCTCCAATTATCCTAATAAAGGAAAGGTCAGAGTACAAACTTTAAGTATTGCTGCATACGCTTGAACGTCTCTGTGCATGGCTGTATTTATTTGCTCTTTGCTAAACATCTGGATTATTATGTAATCTACAAACAGCGTTTCCAGTTCTTAGATCCTTTAACAAACTGGGCCTTAGCCTCATGAGTTTCAGTCCTGGCTGAACTGGGCGTTCTGTGACGAGTGCGCTCTTTTGCACTTTGTGTTTCGAGGCAGGAAGCCGTTGCTTATCTTTGTTTGAATTACAAACCCCTCTTCACATTCTTGCACAAATCCCCAAGGCTTTACAGTGACTCTGTATTCTCAATAATCCCAAATGAACATCTTGCTCATGTGCATATTTAATATCACTCTTACACAAATAACACATTTCCTGCACCATTATTTACACTGCTATGTGCACTTGCGCACAAACATTCATTAAACACCATTTCCACCTAATTCCAACCAAAAGTACATTTTTGTTGCATGAATTTGCTGCTGTCCTCATTTTGTTTTATTTATCCGTTTTCATGAACGTGCACTTGTCCTCTCCTACAGTGCAATGATTGTTGTTGTTTCTATTTATGGGAGTTGACAACTGCACGCTACAAGGATGTCTAATTAGGGCACAGCCTGTGTTTATTGTTTTTGGACTCTTGAGCTGATGTGCGGCACTGACAGTCCATTTTGCTTCCACAGAGAGCGAACCGAGGGACGCAGGAACCGACGTGAAAAGCTCCGGCATCATTCGCCTGCACACGATCAAACAGATCATTGACAGAGTGAGTAAAACTGATTGTGCAAACGAAAGGTGTATAATGAAATGTGTTGATAATAGAAGCCTGCTAAGGCAACCTTATGTGGGTTACAGCTCACTGCTGCCCTCTGGTGGTGGATGCTACTATTCAACACTTAATTCTCCACAACGAAATCCAAACAAATGCCTGAGTTAAATATAGGAAGAGCAAATGATGTTAGCTTGTTGTTTCTACATTGTTAAAACTTCAACAGGCTTTAAAAGCCAAAATATGGAACATGCACATATTAAATGCACATGCTGTAACTACCGGACCCATCACTGCACCCTGTACTCACTGGTTAACTGGACATCATTAAAGAGGAACTTAACCCTCTGTGAAATGATAGCTCCGCCCCAAGACAAGATTTAAAAAATGCAAAGTGGGTGTGCCAACAGACACCACCTAAAGG
>JARVLU010000599.1:247720-261844 GCA_031762415.1 Simpsonichthys santanae | reverse complement strand
ATAGTTCAATGATACAAGATATATATGTTGTGCCACTTTATGCAAAGTTCAAATATCATGTCAGTGGACCTTTAAAGGTGTATTGTAATGCAAATTCACTATTTGTTAAACAGTTTAAAGCAGAACTGTGCAACATACGATTTCTGTTTCTCTGTGCATTTAATTGCCAGTCCTGCAGGATTTAGGAAGCCCCTGGATATTTGGTTGCCATGCGATGACAGCCGCTGGCACAGATCTGTACACATGGGTGTGTGAAGCACAGAGTACACTATCACAGATCAAAATGTGCTCGCTTGATTTCAGAGACAGCCTTTATCTGCAGTCTTTTAATGTTGGACATGCTGTTATAAGATTTTCTAATATTCAATCTGTGCTTCCTGCTGAAGGAGTCAGGTGATGGTGCTTTGGGGACATTTGTGAGATAGAACTGTCATTTGAGTGCATCGTTCTTTACTGTTCTAGAGGCTACTTACTGCAAATAAGTGACCTATGGCAACAGCAAAGCCAATAGCCAGGCTTGCAGAGCCGCTCAGGTCTGTGCGTTTGGGGTCACAGGTCGCGAAGATGGTGAAGACCAGCTCAAAGGTGATGAAGAGCTCAATAAGAAGGGCGTGTCCCAATGAGATCTTGGCGTTCACCTTGGAAACAGGATATTTTCTTCAGGATTAATTGGAAAACTTGTTAAAGATTGACTGCACACAGATAAGACTAAAGATACCGTTGTCACCCCCAGAGATCCTTGAACAGCAGCAGGTGTGACTAAATAAAGAATCCCAGCTCCGGTGGCCGCGCCCAGACACTGCGCCATCATGTAGAACACAGCTTTCGCCAGGCTCAGCTTTCTAGTTACGGCCATGGCTGCTGTGACGGCTGGGTTGATGTGTCCACCGCTGATGTGGCCAAAGCATTGCACCATGGTGGCGATGCTGAGGCCAAAGCACAGGGAGATGCGGACAACATCAGCTGGGGGAGGATTCTCCTCCTCCGCAGCCCAGTTTATGGTGGAGCCCAGACTCAGGAGGACAAAGATGACCGTGGACAGGTATTCTCCTGACACAGCCCTCCAGAACTTCTTGGTCCAGATCCCTTTAAAAGCAGCCATTATGTTCTGATGCTTAGACCAGGACTGGAACCCCCTGGCAGGAAAGAACAATGAGAAAAGGGATTGGCCTGCTTGTGTATTCATTGTGTGTGCGTGTGTGCGAGGTGTGTTGAACCCCATCAGAGCAGCTGCCTCTGGGCAAAACAGTTGTAACTTCCCTTGGGATTTGAACCCTTGACAAAATGTCACACAGAGCACCCTATGAGTATTGTGTACTCTCAAGTAATATGGCTTGAACATGTAATGTGCTAGCATTTATACTACACAGTTGGATGTAAATAACACAAAGGTTGAAACAAAAACAATATATTATGAACTTTATTTACAGTAAAACCATCCATCAAAACTCAAACTTACCCAATGCAACAGTGTGTTCTGTCTCTCCCTGTCCCCGATGTGGGTGGTGTGTTTTTATTCATAAGTCCTGCAGATTTATCAAACCGTCTGAGAGGCGTCTTCCGTCATCACAGCTACTTTCAAAGTTGCACAGGTTGTTTGAGAGTACAAGGTGAGCCGAGATCCCGTCTGTGAGATGAGTACGAGCCAAACAATCTGCCTCGAGACTGCAACCAGCAGCTTCACTGGGCCAGGGGAGCATCCCCTCACAGGAATTAAACAGCCTGCTCGGGGTGGGAGGAGTCAAATGACTGTCATGCAAGTGTGACTGAACAATGAGTCAGTCAGCCTCAGCATCTTTATCATTTCAAAGATTTACACTCATGCAAGAATGATTTAGTTGAAATTGTGTGCAAGCAAAATATATTAATCAATACAATAAATGCTAATAAATCAATATATGTGCATCCAAAATCATTATCAGAGCAAAACAGGAGACTTACTTTGTTATGTCTAAAAAAGCTAAGTCTGGTCCTCTGGACATTAAAAAAAAAAACAAAACAAAACAATGTCCAGAGGACCAGACTTAGCTTTTTTAGATTTTTCTACCTGGATTATTGAGCATGCATCAGGGTACTCATGCCATGCATGAAAAAAATGCTGTCAGCTTAATTTTAAACTTTCAAAATCTTTTTTTATATCCAACAAATCCTAAAAAAAGATGCATTAAAAACTCTTTAACAGTGGAGTCCTGTTAACAGAGATTTAATCAGTAATGTGATAATGGTGCATTTAAAATAGCAAACCAGACGTCGTGTACAGGACTGTCACTCAGGGGCTAAAAAAAAAGTGTTTTTTTATTAGCCATTAGTTTGACTAAAAGTTTAGTTCTACTTTATTCATACTTTGTGCAGGCAGATGTTTCACACCATGCTACATCAACAAGCTCATTTCCAGGACAGATCAAGGATTTGTGATTAAAAACTGAATCGATTGTAAGATTTATCAAGTCCAATCTTCCAATGGCTGAAAGTTTAGTTTTGTCTTGTTGAAAATGGTGCATCAGTAAAGTTTTACTTCCACTAAACCAAGTGACCATGCAGGCGATCACCTTCAATAGGTCATTTCTCCAAACCACCCGTCTGCCTCACATGTTTCATAAAAGACATCAGCTGAGTGAGAAGAGCAGAGAAACGAGAGCTAAAACAGTGGCAACGTAAAAACATCAATGACAACAAGTGAATGCACAAAACCAACAAATCTTTATGCAAACAAAACAATACTGACATTCATAGGCTTTTTTTTTTTCTTTTTTCTGACGCAGGCACCATTGGAAACAGTTCGTTAGCATGACTGTCATATTTCTGCACAAATGTATTAATTACACACGATACAAATCCAGTATCAAAGAATTCTTTGGTATCTGAAAACACAGTTTTCCACAGTAAACATTATGTTGCATGCAACAAATTCAGTTATTCAACACAAATTATTTTAAAAGTTATTTTCAAAAACACACACAGATGCACAAAAGGTTCATCATGCCATAAACTCATTGAAAATGCATGACACTAGATGTAGTTTTCAAATGTTTTTAAAATCTTAATTAAATCTAAAGTGCTTTGTGAGCACCATTAGAGTATCTGAATAGGAAACAACAGTGTTCCAGTCAAGGAGGAGATTAAAACATGTTGATTTAAATACATTTCTGCACACGTATCATCTGCTCATTCTGTGTCAAATTCAATGAGGGGCTGTGTGGGAGACATTCTCCCATCATGTAATTTTTATTTTTCAGCAGTAGATGGCAGTAAAATAAAGCTAAATGAACCACATTCTGGACCGTCCACAACATCAGACATCATTCATCAAAGATCAAATAAAATAAAACATAAAAGTAAACAAATAATAGAAAATTTGAAATAAAGTTTTGCTAACATGCTTGTAAAACAAAGATACTTGAAAAACAGTATCCAGAGTCTAAGGAGAACCTGCAGTTTGAGACTATTGTCTGTTATTTTTCTATGTGAAGATTGCAGATCTTAAACATAAAGTGCATCAAGGTTTTCAGTCATTTACTCCTCAAAAATAATTTAGTTCGGACTGAATTTCTTAGACAGTTTGTGAAAAGATAAGCTCTACAGCAACGATGATTCGACGCCTCAGCAGTGTGAAGTTTTTGTATAAACTTTTTCATTTAGTTGCATTCTGACTCATTTAAATAAATTAATGCAGCTCAGCATCACCAAGCAGTCTTATATTAAAGTCAGTTCTAAAAAAAGCACTGCATTCATAAATGCAATTCATTGCTAATACGTGGATGTGCCGCTGCCAGTCTTGGTGCATCTCACACACTGTCAGATCTGCAGTCAGCGTCGTCATAAAAGACATGCTGGCATGAAAAAGGTGCACACAAGTGATGGGAACAGTTCAGTCAGTGTGCAGCTCATCCACATGCACTGCATCCGAGTTACAATTTCACAAACAGGTGAGAAACTAGATGACCCTGTGCTCAATTTGCTCCTGCAGCCAGAGCAGCACAGGCTGTAATAAGCTGGGCCCGTCCGGCACAGCCTCGGCGTACATCTGCAGCAGAACCTCTTGTAGAACGAACAGCAGCGGCAAGCTCATGCTCAGCAGCTCATACAGTAGCGTATAGTCTCGTGCGTTGCCCCTCAGGTGGTTGGCAAAGGCCTGCGTGGCAAAACGCACACGGCAGGACAGATACCAGGGGGCGTTACACACAGCACGCGTCACACTCAGCGGCCAGCTCAGCTTCTCCCGTATGGACGAAGTGCAGGTACCTGCTGCAGGTTGGCTCTGCAGTTCTGCTGTCCCGTTGGACTGGCAGCTCTTTTCATCTTTGGCACGTCGCACCTGAACTCGATTACAGTTCTGAAACAGGACAAGCCAGATGGTGAGGTTAGCTGTTTCACAGTTAAGTGTTAGATGGATGAATGCAAAGAGACACTCACTGCAGGTAAAGACAAAGTCCTCCTCAGGTTTGTCCCGTTGTGTTGTTGATCAAAATGATGTTCGCAGTACAATTTCCCTGTAAGAATACCACACACGTCAGGATCGTGTGCGCCAGCTGAATCAAGTCAACGCTGATTTGCACGAGACACGAACCGTCGCCAGAGTTGAACGCTTGCGCTCCTTGTCGCAGAGCAGAGCTGCAGGTCGAGCACCGGAAGCACTCCCTGTGGAAGTAGAGCCCCTCGGCACAGATTCGTTCGATCATGTAGACACGCTTCGCACAGCAGTGACACTTTTCATTCGCCTGAGAAAATGTTCTCCGTACTGAACCGCTCTAGAAGACAGAAATGAAACATGGCTGACAACAGGTGAAAGTGCATCAAACAACAAATCCAACAACGGTGCGTCTCTTCCTTCAGGGTCTTTGCTGTGCAACAAAACAAGCAGGAGTCCTTTCTGCTCCAACGTGTGGCTGTTTGGGTGGAGCAGGAAAAACTACCAAGAAGTGTCACCACAAAAACGTGCACGTCTCCACTGTGGGCGCTGCTGGTAATGAAAAGCACAAGGAGCAGAAACAGAGGAGGGGAAGGCCGCCCAAAAAAGGTCAAAGATTTAAACTACTGTATTTTCTGGCCTATAAGTTGCGTCAGTCCAAAAATGTCTAATAATTTAAAAGCATCCATAAATACGTGGCATCTATTATGTGTCACCACTGATGTGTCGCATTTGTGACGCGTCACCGCTAACAACCCGGAAATGTGGGTCGGTGTTGTGCCAAAAATCGATTGGCTGCCAAATGGCAGTCGCAGGAGCGTGCACTGGAGGACTTGAACAATTATTTGTTTGCTCAACATTATAGTAAAGGTGTGTCTCAGTCTAACTTTTCCTTAATAAACACACTTTGACGGTCAAATCAGCTGCATTTCAAAAGCCAATTCACGGAAGCGGGAGCGCGCAGAGGGACGAGTCGCTGTGCATTTCTTTGAAATTTAACAAGATATCCACCTAAAAACAATTATTTATTTGCTCGACATTATAGTAAAGGTGTCTCAGTTGAACTTTTACTTAATAAATGCACTTTAACGGTCAAATCAGCTGCATTTCGCCGGGGCGGCGCAGTGAAATGAAGCTGACGTGACGGTTGCTCAGCTGGACGAAGGTGGCAGGCTATGGCAAGCCGATTGTGTCATTAATAGTCATTTTTACCTATTACATGACACAACGGCATGCCATACCACTTGAGCGCCATCTAGCAGCTGAAAATGGTGGTGTTCAATATTTTCAATGTCAGAATGAAAATGGTCAGATCTCGGCCAAATACTGAGTTGGGAAAAAAATCCATAAACAAGTTGCAGAATATGCAAATTAGGCAAAAAGGTGCAACTTTAGGCTGGAATTAAATATGGTAAGTTCAAATAACTACTTATTTTATCTGTTACTGACATAACTGTGTGTTATCTTTGCACTGTACAAACACACGGTTCAATCTCAAGTATTGTTACAGATAAAACCAAGGGAGAAAGGAGAAGTTGTTCATGCAAACACGACATGCCAGAACATGCAAACAGGCTTCAGGGGCAAACAGTGCTCAGAACAAAAGTAGGTTTGATCAAGCTCAAGAAGTCACCTTAAGGACATCAGAACTGTCTTCAGAAATTAATCTCCTAAGATGAACGGCTTTTTCTTTTATGCTTTTTGTATGAAAATCTCTAACTTGCTGAGTTTGAGCTTTTTTCTGCAGGATGACAAAAGAAAAGACGTCAGCGTCACTTCCTCTGCTCGGAGGAAACACACTCGCACTCACCAACGCATCTAGACAAAGTGAGGGAGAACAGGCACGCATAGACATGCACAGCGTGCACAGAAGAGGGAAAAATCAATAGTTACTCTGTGTGGAACAGCAACATCCTCATTATGTTAATTTCACAGCGTGGTGGATATAAAAACTCATACAGAACAGAAAGCAGACAGACAAATCAAACTAAGGGCAAAATATGTCAAACTTTTTACAAAATAGCAAAATTAAATTGATTAAATTTAAGTTGATCTGAAAATAAATTCAATAAAGCATCAATTAATTTGTAATTATGCTTTGCTGATTGTATAATAAATACAAACGAGGCAAATTTCCATTAAAAGTCAGACTTTGCTTAATCTCATGAAAATATGACAAATTAAAGTTTCATTGACTCCAATGTGTCTGAACATTAAATCAATCTGAAGAATTAATTTTAAAAGAAATGAGCTAAGGCATTTAGCTTAGCTACAAAACAAACAGAAGAGACTAACTAGCTGTTCAGTAAACAACAAACATGTCATTTGTCACATGGATGTTTATAAGCAGGATTTTTTAGTGTGGCCAAACATTTATTTAACTTGATAATAATAACTCAATTCTATCAGCGTACTTCTTTCAAAAATAGCTTGGAAAATCCTTCAATATGATGAATGCGGATTTAAAAAATCATGTTAAAAGATTAAAACATAATTTTCACTCAGATAAATTGCTCAGATAAAGAAGGACTGTGGTCATGATGCAAAATAAACCGACACATATTTATTAAAGGTACTTTTTACTGTAACATGGGTAAAATAAACTGATCAATTCTGTCAGGCCGGGTGATCGGGGTCTGACCTCCTCTGACTACATGTTGCACAAACCAAACTGTATAAGCATGAAATAAAATATGATCAACGTTAGCTCAGAGGCTCCTTCAGTGGTCAGAACATGCAGCAGAAAGGCTGGAAGAAACGAAGGAAACGGACAAAGTTCACCTCAGATATGTGTTCGTCCACCTCCCTGAGGCGATGGAGAACCCTGGTCATGAAACAGATAGCTGAGTGGCAGGAGGGAGGAGAACCAGAGGGTTCTGGACTCTCACACTGAGGCTGAACGTGGCTCTGATCAACATGCCTGAGCTTCACTACTGAAAACGGGTGCTGGACCTGCTGGACCTGCTGGACCTGGGGTTTCGGCAGAGTCTTTGGAGGAATGTGGGCTAACTGTTCGGCTGCTTTTCTAAGGCTGACTTCAAACTGAAAAGGACAAAAGAGCTCCAATAAGTCCACATGGAGACTGAAAATTATTTAAAGAACCATGCAGGTGGTTTATTTAGTTACAGCCAAATCAGGAGTTTTTTCCACTACTGTCATCGTGCATTATGTTTTGATTTGTTTATAATCTTCTAGACACAAATTCTTCAAATTCACACGCAGCATGAAAGTTAAAGCCACAAAAATAATTCTTGACAAGGGTCTACTTATGTTTAGATGTAATTTATAGAATAATTTTAAGATGATGCACATGTGAGCAGAAACTGCTTTGTAAATCTTTGGATATACCGTATTTTCCTGCCTATAAGTCGCACCAGAGTACGAGTCGCATCTGTCCAAAAATGTCTAATAATTTGGAAAAATTCATAAATACATTACTTCACCGTATAAGTCTCATCTATTATGCATCATCACTGACGCGTCGCGTTTGTTACGCGTCACCGCTGACAACCTGGAATTGTGGGCCGGTGTTGTCCAGTGGTTGCCAAATGGCGGCCGCAGGACTGTGCACGGGAGGACTTTAACAAGAACTGAACAAGATTAACACTTAAAAACAATTATTTGTTTGCTCAAAATTATAGAAAAGTCTAACTTTTCCTTAATAAATGCACTTTGACGGTCAGGTCAGCTGTATTTCAAAGTCTATTTGCGGAATAGGGAGCGCACAGAGGGAGGACTCGCTGTGCATTTCTGCGAAATTTAACAAGATAACCACCTCAAAACAATTATTTATTCGCTCGACATTATACCAAAAGAGTGTCTCAGTTGAACTTTTACTTAATAAATGCACTTCAATGGTCAAATTAGCTGCATTTCTGCGGGGCGGTGCAGCAAAACGAAATGAAAACATGATCCCGGAGCTGGATGCAGGTGGCTTTGTATGGCAAGCTGTTTGTGTCATTAACAGCCACTTTTACCTATTACATGACACAATGGCATGCCATACTTCTCAAGTGCCATATAGAGGCTGAAAATGGTAGTGTTCAATATTTTCAGTGTCAGAATGCATGAAAATCTCTGTCAAATGTTGGTTTATAAATATGGGGGAAATCCATAAATAAGTCGCTTCGGTGTATAAGTCGCAGGGTATGCAAATTATGCAAAAAGGCGACTTATAGGCTGTAAACTACGGTATATTTCCAGTATTTGTATTTAAATATTGTGAACCCTACAAGCTAGACTTGAATAAAGTTAACAGTAAAGTAAGTAAACGGTAAGTTTAAACATTGTATTTAACGTTCTTGTTTTCCTTATTCTCAATAACCAGACTAAAAGGACTCAGCTCCTTTGCAGTACAAAATACTCTATTTGAGGTCAATTCTTTTTTTTTTTTTTTTTTTGACAAACGTTTTTGTACTATCTAGATGGATACATTTTTGTTACTAGATATCCAGTTAGCATCCATTAAAGATTAATTATATTGCGTTCTCTTTTGTGCAATAATCTTTACACACTGTTTAATTAAAATCAAGGTTTTATTGTAAAAATGAGGCTCAGTGTTTGTGCTAAACATTTTATGCGCTTATTAAAAACCACCTGAACGGTCTTTAACAGACTGACAACTCATGCATTAAACTAGGTTTGAGCTGAACATGAATGAGGGTGAAGTTGTGTTTTTAAATTAAAAACTTAGACTTTGTGCGTCGTTCTGTAGCTCCAGACTACCTGTGTCACTGGAGGAGGTTTAGGCGGAACTGGAGGCCCATGTTTATCGGGCAGATTCCCAGTCAGTTTAATAGCAGGAGGTAGTAAGGACGTCTCACAGTCTGACTGAAGTTTTGCAGAAGATAGAAAGAAATGTTGTTAAAAAGGCACAGAGACAGGAAAAGATAAAATAATTACGTGCTAGAAACAGCAGGCTGCAGAAAAGTTCATTAAATTAGAAAAGCAAATGGTTTTAAACCACAAAACACAAACTGAAACTCAACAGAGGAAGCAAACCTTTATAATTCATGGAAAAATATTTGTTTTAACAAAAACAATTAAATAATGAAAGTAAGCGTTTCTGTAAGGTTTATAAATTGACGGATTTCTGCAGTTTGTAAATGTGTGTTTGAATTCTAAGCAAAGAGAAATGTTCCGCAGCGTTGAAAT
The DNA here is from genome assembly GCA_031762415.1 of Simpsonichthys santanae. Classification (NCBI taxonomy): domain Eukaryota; kingdom Metazoa; phylum Chordata; class Actinopteri; order Cyprinodontiformes; family Rivulidae; genus Simpsonichthys; species Simpsonichthys santanae. Next base: position 252,282 of record JARVLU010000599.1, on the reverse strand, counting down.
AAAACATTTCAGTGCTTTATTAAACGCGTTTCCGTGTTTTTACCTGCGGTTTACGGAAGGTGCAATTGTTTTTATTTTCGAACTTGGCCAGCAGTTGAGAAGCCATCGAGCGGACTTTATTTTCTTTTGGATCTCGCTCGTCTCGCACCGTGAAACCATTACTGGGCAGACCGGTGGCCTGAAAAGAGCAGAATGAATTAAATGAGATGGGAAAAACAAAGACAATCACACAACTGCACTTATTAACAAACCTCCTCTAAAGAGGTGAATTTTCGCCTCCGTTTGTTAATGGAGTCCGTACCGTCCAACTTTTTCTCATCCTAAAAAGACAAAGATAAAAAGGGATTCAAATTACTAACCACTGAAATAAATGAGGTAAAATTTAAAATGTAGATGAAAGAGAACACATTTTTACATCCAGTGCATCATATTTAAAGTGTTGAAGATGGAACAAACAAAGTTAAATCAGGTCCTCTGGACAGATTCATTTTGTTGAAACGTTTCATCTTTCATCCAAAAGACTTCATCAGTCCGAGGAGCCACAACAAACTCAGTCTTATAAATAGCACCTCAGTGGGTCAACCAGTTTGATGGTGCTCAGATGGTTACTGGATTTTTCTACCAGGATTATTGATTATGAACTTTGATGTCTTGATGGTGGAGTTACCTTTGGAACCCGTTTCCTCGGCAGAGCAACATAAGGCACGTTGTTATTAGATTGGAGATATTCCTTATTACTCTCATCCACTCCTCTGGACTCTGTAATATTAACATGTAACGTTAGAGTTTTCTCTTTTTTCCACTAAGCAATGAACGTCTCCTGACGTGATAAGAGTTTTTCTTAAAATTGCTTTATTTCAATAAAGTTATACGGTTATTGAAAGAGTTACAGTAATTGTGAATAAAAATATTTTATAGTTAAAAATTAAAGCATTTCAGTTGAGACAGCTATGTTGTAAAACATCCCAGAATCCCACAGTCCAAACATACCTGAGGTTTTTCTCAGGTATGTTTTTCCACAGAAAACAAAACAAAAATCTCAACTATTTTTTTAGGAAAAAATGAAAGTAGTTGTCATGGCTGCAGCTGCTGAAGCGAAGCGGCGTACCTGATGCAGGTAGAGGCGTTCCACGGAAGAGCTCGTAGAACTTGGACAGGTAGGAGATCATTTTGGTTTTCTCCAGCTCTTCACCAGCGCTCAGCTTCCTCACAGACGTAAACGGCTGAATCCCAAACTCCTGCTCGCTGATGTCAAACGCCAGCTGGAGGTTTACAGCGTGATCCTCCTCGTTCAAAGAGGCAAACTCTCTGATAACAGCAGGACAAAGAAGATCCAACACAGTCAGTGGCAACACGAGCCTGTGAGGGTTTTATTTAAAATTATTATTAAATTCTTCTGTCTGAATTTGAGTTCAGTTTCCTCTGAATGCACACAAAATACTCCAGCAACCCATTTACCCATGACCCAAATACCTATTTAAAATGACAGGAATGTGAAAGTAAGAAACAGACACTCTTTGAAGGATTTATTTCTTGACAAATCCTTTCAAGCGTTCATATTTTCATGTCAGGTGACTGGCACAGAGTGAGGGGAAGACAGTATTGCATACTGATGTGAACAAGCACAAAATGTGTTTCACTCAAACTTCTCTCTTTATAATAAACTTGATTCATTTGTTGCAAAATGAGCAGTAAATTACTTGTTATAAAAAAGTGGTTGTGATGTTTGTAACGTCACTGACGGTGTGCAGACAACATTCAGAGCGGTGTGGAGGGGGAGAAGTAACCTAGCAGCAGCAGCACACACAAACACTGCTGTTCTTCAGTAATTACTGAGGCTTTTTTATTTTATTTTTTTTATTTTTTCTCTGTGAACCTGTTCCCCTCCATGCAACAGACAAGCCCACATGTGGAAGGACAAAAAAGGAAAATGCCTAAAAACTTGGTGAAAAAAATCTTCCTAGAAACTTACTGGAAAATGCAGTGACTTGTGCCAAAGTGTGAAGGTAAGAATTAAAGGATGAAGGGATACAATTACGTCTTTAAATGTACCACAGCACCGTCTAAACCCAGGTTTTCCATGAAAGTGTAAAGTACATGAAGGTGCTCATTGTATGTGTGGCTGTGTCGATTTACTGAAACATTCTGCGACGCTTAATGTTGGCGGTTTCCAAAATGGGTGTACAGTGAAAAAAACCACAAGGTAGAAATAGCAATAAAAGTAGAAAGTACTAGTTTATTTTAGCGAGGGACTACTGTATCTCAGGTGTGATGGGTTAAATGCACTAATTTCATCATTGTATAGAAACGTACAATGATGACAACACATAGCGCTTTCAAGCCTCTGGATGTGTACACGTATGTGGATCGTGTGATCTTGAGTGAAGCTGAGAACAACGCCAAGCAGACACTTTGTGAATGGGGGTCCAGAGTTGGAAGAGAAAACAATAAAATATCTGAGCGCAAAAACAAGGAATCCTGCTTTCAAATTAAAAGTCCAATTAGCATCAAAAAGTGGTCGCATCTTTACTCTAGTGTTTGAAAAACGTCAGGGATGCATCGTCAAGAAGTAAAAAGGTTAAAATAGCCATGTTGATACATGCCTGTAATTAATACTGAAACATATGAGATCATGTTCAAAATTGTGTGAACACACAGCTCTTGAGGATTTTTATATACAGTATTAGATAACGAGTGTTACTTACATCAGCTGGGGTTTAAATCTGTGGATGAGGGCACACAGGGCGACGCCACTTCTCCAGGAAGACGTCAAGTCAGTGATTGATACGTTCCTGTATCCCTCTGTCTGTTTCTGGCACCAGGTCAGAAGCCTGGACGGCCTGATCTCCGACTCTACAGGAAGAAAAAAGGCACATTTTTCTTAAATGACTATGAAAGTACGGCAGGAAAAAAAATCATTTAGACCCTCAATAAGTTTCTACTGAAGATTACTTCATGTAAGTACAATGAATACTGGGCCTTTACAGTAAATAAGGTGGAGGAATGCTGTCTTTGTCTGGACTCGCAGCTCGTGGCTACAACCAAAGTTACTTTGATCAAACTTACAAGTAACACAGTTCAACTTCTGTCTGCTCCGGTCACAGGCGTAACAGTTTTGACAGAGTGAAACTAACTTTTTACTACAGACGCCAGGTAAGTTTTTAACCTCTTCTGCAAAGTGATGGATCTAAAGTCTTTTTTCTTAGGGTGGCAAAGGTGTAGCATGACAGAAAAAAATGGTTAAATAACCATTTTCCTTTTGGACAACTGTTTGTGACTGAGTGCTACTGATCAGCAACTTATAACTGGGGTTGCAACAGGGATGGAAATGTTGATTTATTTTTAAAAAGTGGCAGCTGCCATGATGTGCCACCCCTTAACACCACCCCTGCTTTTACAGCCTGAACAACTTTAAAACAGTCTGAACACTGGTTTTCATGTCATGCTGAATAGGAACATAAAGTAATGCTGAGTTGGAGAGGGACTTTTGATTTATTTATTTTATTTTTTCCAAAATGTCATCCTCTCAATCCCAGTTTGAAACAAACTTATTTGTGGAAAAAAAGGTTTGTAGGCTCAATCATCCAGGTAGATAACAAAAAAAGGTTAAATCATGTCATCTGGACCAGTTTCTTCCAGATGGAAGATGAAACGTTTCTCCCTTAAAGAAACCGCTCCAAACTTGACTCATGATTTATTATTCCTTGAACAGATGTTTGGACTAACACGTGTTAGAATGAAAGGAAAGCAAAAGGACAAACGGTGGCCTAACCAGTCACATTCCAGTATAATCTCAGGATGAGACGGTGGCGTCAGTCTGACACTTACCTTGCCTGGAGAGGTTGACGGGCCTTCTGATGGTAGCAGAACGCTCCAGGGAGCAGGAACTGAGCTCTCCAGTGATGTAAAGGTGACGAATCTGAAACAGGAAACTCCGGTAATTATGAATTTGCTCACAATTTTTATAAATGAGTTTATTTATATTTGTGTCTGAGACAAACTCACCTGGTGAGTCCTAACACAGGAAGAGTTCAGGTTGGGGTATCGCGTTCCAGGATCTATAGTGTACTGTTCAAAGTTTTTAGCAATGTTTTCAGGAGTGGTTTGTGGAAGGAGTCGATAAATACTCTCCCTTCAAAAAAACAAGAAGAAAAAAAAGTTTGTCATTTAAAGTCCAAACGTGTCTGAACCTAAAAATGTGTGACGTTAAACTGAGCAGGATGAAACTCTGCACCGTTCGGCCAGCACCTCCAGGACCGTCCGACCTTCAGCCCAGCTCTTTACCATCCAGGCCGTGTCAAAAGCAGCCAGGAAACCTCTGGCACAGCCCGTCCCCATCGGCCAGAAGGGCTGCGCAGGAGCAAACGTAGCAAAATGAAGGTTAGTGTCAGTGTAACTGAGAAAGGACACACAAGTAATTATTGCATTTATTACGCTATTTTAAATTGTAGAAAAGGTTAAATCTACAAATGTAGTGATTTTATGAAAAGCTAAATAGTATATTTTAGTGTTGCTAGAAGAAGAGTGGTTAGTATGCATATATATTTATACTGTATATATAT
>JARVLU010000587.1:0-14970 GCA_031762415.1 Simpsonichthys santanae | reverse complement strand
CTGTCGACCGATCTCTAAACTCTGCATTTTAGCTAAGTTTCTAGAAAAACTGGTAAATATTCAAGTCAACGGACACGATTCAGTTCTTTTAGTTAAACCCACGTGCAGCAGGCCACGGGAGACTGTTCGTAAAATAAAGAATGAATTCATTCACAGAATGAAACAAAGCTGTCGGGGCAGCAAAACTCACAAAAAGGAGAGAGACAATGGGAGGATGAGAACATCAGGCTGAGGAACAGCATGGTCCACAGACAAATGAGAAGACACAACGACGCTGAACAAATAGAGACACTGATGAGACGTGATGACAAACACCTGGGGTGATGGAGACAGGTGCAACAGGAGCTGAACACGCAGAAAAGTCCACATCAAGAATGGATGTTTTACTGAGCATGAACCTTGATGTCCACATCAAGAAGTACTGTATTTAGATTAACATCTACCTCTCCATCAATCTGGTTTCAGGAAACAACACAGCACAATGACTACCCTGCTGAAGATGTTTAATTGTTGAAGGACGTTAAGGATCACTGCGCTGCACTGACCTGTCCAAAGCCTCTGATATAGGTCATCACATCTTCTGCCACAAGATCTCAGATATTCTCAGATCACGCAGTTGGCTGGTTCTCAAACTATCTCAGGTCAGAGTCGATGTGTTTGACAGAACGGGACTTCATCTAGTTACCTAGTGGTCACTAACGGTGTGCCACAAGGCTCAGTCTTTAGTCCCACTCTTTTTACAATCTAAATAATGTAGGTCTTAACATCCTGCCACATCCTTGCATCTCTATGCCGACGACACTGTTGTTTATTGTCGAGGTAACACAGTTGCCAAGGTTTTCCAGCTTCTTCAATCTGCATCTGATATCATCCAGTCAGATTTATTCCACTTCAAACTGGTGCTAAACGCTGACAAAACCAAAGGGATGTTGTTTTCCAACAGAACGCCGGTGCCAGTAGATCTTCCTCTCATCCATGCACGGTGTTCCTACTGAGTTTGTAGGTTCTTACGTTCACGCTAAGGTTCATAACTGGTTGTATCTACTGTACCATCATTGCACCATGTACTCCTTGGTTCATCATTATCTACATGTAGGCTCTCACACTGGTTCATCTTCATCTATAAATCCCTCCTTGGTCTGCTGCCTTCTTAAATCTCCTCCCACATGTCACGTCATCAGTGCAGTTGCAATGTGCGCTCTCAGGACATCATTACCTGCAGTGCCTTCAGTGTGGACTGAACTTGGCCATCTGGCAACAGGAACTGAAGTTGTCCTCCTTGATTTCTTTAAGGGGGTTCAAACATTTGATGCAGTCAATAGAAACATCAAAGATGTTCTTGTTTTTAGTATTTCACCTTGTTTGAACACATTTAAAATATGTCATCTTAGCTGGTCTGTCTGTTAGCAGCACATCTCATGAACAGCTCATTGGATTTGATTGACAGTGATCATCAGATGTTTCTCTACAAATGATTAGCGTTTGGAGCAATTTTGATTCAAGATGGCTGCCACAGCTACTTCAGCAAACACATTGACTAGACGTTGGACATTCTTTGAGACATTGAGATGAAATTTAGTTTGACTGTAGCTGAGAGGGAGTTGTTACATTCCTAATGCAAATCAAATATCCAAGATGGCCGCCTTAGCTTTTAAGAAAACATGACTAATCTTGTTGATGTCTTATGTTGATCTGAGATTTGGAGTCAAGAACAAACCCGAACACAGAACTGTCAAAACAAGAGTTTAAAATGGCCGCCACGTAGCAGGCCCCATCATCTTCTCCAGGAACTTTCTATTAATTACATCACCTTCATGGGGTTTTGTGGGGGGGTCCTCCTTGGCTTGTTTCTCTCTGCTGCTCACCTGAGCACCCAGCAGGCCCCGCCCTGCTCTGATTGGCTCAAACTGTGACTTCAGTCCTGCATCATCTTTAACAAAACCACAACTAAACACCTCCCCCTCCCTCCAAAAGAAAGTTGTCACGTTGACGGAGAACTTTGATCCATGGCATCTTCACGCTACAACCCAATGAGACAGAGACGCAGCGGACTGACAGCCTGAAAACTTTATTAACACATCCGACATGAACACAGGTACTGAGCATGCTCAGTGGGTGGAGAACTTGGGCAGCTGGTCTCCCAGGATGACGCGTCGTTCCACGCCATCCTCAGAAATGGTCGCCAGTCTGATGACGCCGCCGCTGGAGCCGTCCCTCTCCATGGCCAGAGCCAGAGCTGGAGCAAGAGACACACACAGGTAGTCAGACAGCTGCAGGAGAACTCCAGCTCCCAGCATGCACTGCAGCAGCAGCTCACCTGAGGCCGTCAGCTCTAGACACTGGTCTTTACTCATTCCTGTTTTGTAGTTAGAGTCCATGAAGCCATAGATGTAGGAGCTGCCGCTGCCGCCCACCGCCACGGGCTGCCGCACCAACATTCCACCAATAGGAATGCAGTACACCTGGGACAGGTGGGGGACAGGTAAACAAGGCTCAGGTAGAGCTGAGACTGGACTAAAACTCATTTACATTCAAATCATTGTAAAGAAAGGACTGAAAGAAAACAGACAGGTGCTGCCCAGACAGACAGGTACTGTCCAGACAGACAGACAGATGCTGTCCAGACAGACAGGTGCTGTCCAGGTGAGGGTGTACCTGTCCTCCTTTCCTCCGGTCCCAGCCGGCCACCAGGATCCCGGCCATCAGCTCCTCTCTGTAGCGGTAGCAGCTGGCTCTGAACAGGTTGGCGGCCGTCTCCACCAGCGGGGGCTCGTCCAGCTCGATGCTGAGGAGGCGGAGCCACAGACCAGTTTAAACCACACCTTGCTGGACACTGAGCTGTCAATCAAACACTTACCTGTGGAAGCCCAGCTGGTAGGCAACGACCTCAGCGATGGCCTGAGTGTCTGCAGCCGAGCCGGACCTGGAACACAAACAACCTATTCATGAAGAGTTCCACATAAACAACAAGTAAACAACCCGTTTGTTTACAGAGCAGAACTGACCTGCAGCAGAAGATCTGGTTGTGGATCCGGGTCAGTTTGTCTGTCACTCTGTTGGCGATGTAAGCTCTGACAGACAGACAGACAGACAGACAGGTGAGTTTACCTGAACGTTATAAAAACATTTTCATCCTTGTGCTCTCCTCACCCTGTGGTGGTGCGAGAGTCTGCTCCAATCACAACACCTCCATCGTACTCCACAGCCATGATGGTGGTCTGCAACACAAGTTAACAAGTGTAAACAACACAGGTAAACAAGTGTAAACAACAACACAAGTAACGATCTTTCCGCGTGCTTCTTTACTCATTAAGGCTGGGAACAGCTGCTCAACGTCGAGACCGTTACAACAGCCCTGCGTCTATTATCGGACAGCCTCCGCGGTACACTCTCATGGACTGAGCCTCGTTCCTCACGGTGATTTTCTCGTCTGTTTCCTGTCATGAGCTAATTATCGGTCAGACAAGTTGATTCTCGTCATTTACGAAGAGAAAACTGTGTTTGTGTCGTCTCCGTCCGAAAACTGAAACATGGACAGCAACCGTCAGCTGTCACACCGCTTCCCGCACACATCCCAGAACTTTTTGTAGGATTCAGGAACAAAGAGAGTTTCGGAACATCCGCCAGGACTGATTCCTGCCTGGGTCGGTTCGAACTCGGTTTTTAATCCAAACAGCGGGAGCTAACGTTAGCCGCCGTTAGCTCCCCGGCGGATCTGCTGTCTCATTCCGCGGCTGTTTGCAGCTGAAAACGATCCAGACAGGAACCGAACCGGGTCATGTCTACAGCTGCGGCACCACAGCTCCTAAACTCACCCCGGTGCTGACTTCCTGGCTGGTCCAGTCCGGAACCAGGTCATTTTTAGAAGAAATTTGCTGTCCGAAGATCGGCATTAATGATGCTGCCGCCATCTTGTCTCTGTTTAACAGCGGTGTTGCCGTAGAAGTGTCCGTGACAACTGCCTAGATGAATTAAATTAACATAATTATCGTGGTGTACATGCACACAATTAAACCAGAATCACTTAATTTAAGTTTAATAATGTGATTTATTTCAATATATTAATGTTTTGTGAAAAATAACCTATAAAACCCACACAAATATAATTTTGTTTCGGCAAATAATCAAACACCTCTGTAGTGGGGTCCTGCCAGAGACAGAAAGAGAAGGTAAACATCGTTTCGCTTTTATTCAAAGCTTTATTTGGAAATATATGTACATATTTCTATGTATTATTACACAGACTGTAAATGGAACTGTTAACATAAGTTAAAATGGAAGATTTTAACTAATTTCTTTAACCGTTGCTTGTTCCTGAACGCTTTCTTAAACCAGACTTCGTTTAAAAAACATTCAAATCTAAAACCACTATGTACGATTTAAAGAACAAACAGTATTAATGCATTTTAGACGTGAAATAGTCCAACATTTTAAACTTAAATTGCTCATCACACATTCAAACTCCTGCTGGTATTGATTATCTTTTAATTAATATGTAATTTTATTCTCATTCGGCCTGTTTGTGTTTCAGATGACGGTTCACAACTTGTACATATTTGATCGCAATGGAAACTGTTTGTTTTACAACGAGTGGAACCGGAAGAAGCAGGCGGGGATCTCTAAGGAGGAGGTGCTGAAACAAATGTAAACAAACAAACAAAATAAAGTGTGTGTGGATGTAACCTGCGTGTTTGTGTGTGCAGGAGTTTAAACTGATGTACGGGATGCTGTTCTCCATCCGCTCCTTCGTCAGCAAAATGTCTCCTCTTGACATGTATCCTTCAGACAGCTGCCATTGTTTACCTGTTTATTTGTTTGTTTACCTGTCTGTGCTCCTTAGCTCTGATTTTTCCACAGGAAGGACGGCTTCCTGTCATTCCAGACCAGCAAATACCGTCTTCATTACTACGAGACTCCGAGTGGACTGAAGTTTGTGATGAACACCGACCTGTCAGTGAACAACGCCAGAGAGACCCTGCAGCACATCTACAGCAACGTACGGGACAAACAGTAAACACTCAATAATCTAGGATGATCTAACCAGGTTGAGTCAGGTCCTCTGGACGGATTCTTCTTGTTGAAATGTTCGTCTTTCATCCAAAGGACTTCAACAGCTGTAGGGACAGATTTCACTGAACTGTACCTGTGGCAGGTGTGGCAGTGAAACATGGATGTGATTGCTCTAAAGGTTGTAGTTTGAATGTAGACAGACGTGCTCAGACGTGTCTCTGCTCAGACGTGTCTCTCTGCTCAGATGTCTCTGCTCAGACGGTGAGACACACGTCTGAGCAGAGACATCTGAGCAGACTGGTTGGTCAGCAGCTCAGTCTGAGACACTCCGTCACGAGGACTTTGTGAGTTCTTGTGGACTGACGGGTGAGATGTTTTCTTCTCGGTGTCCAAACAAGCTGCACCCACGTGGATCAGACTCACAACTGAGGGGGACGTGTGAGAAAACGTCGTTCATTCTGTTTTATCTCCTTCAGCTGTACGTGGAGCTGATTGTGAAGAACCCGGTCTGTACTACGACCCAGACATTGGACAGTGAGCTCTTCAACAGCCGACTGGACTCCTTCATCAGATCTCTGCCGTACTACAGCCCCCGAGCCGCCTGATCACACAACCTCCACTCAGCACACACACGGGGTCAGAGGTCACCACAGCTGAAGACTCTTCATATAAACTTGTTTGTATCTTGAATCAGTTTCCTGTTTTCATCTGAAATGTTCCTTTTGTTGAATGGAATAAAATCTGTCCAGTTTATTACAACTTTTTGTTAACGGTTGATGACGATGGGGAGAATTTCCAAAATAAAATGTTTTATGGGTGTTGTAAAGGCTTTAAAATGCTTTTTTTTTGAAGGTACAGTCATTCAGCACTTGGGAACTCTAAACCCAACACTGGCCCTGCAGGACTGACCAGGGAAGGGTCAGCAGCTGTAATCTGCTCAGAGTCAATCTGTCAGTCAAACAGAGCAGCAGCTGCTGACACTGATCATGGTCTGAGCCAGTCCTGGTCCTGGTCTGAGCCAGTCCTGGTCCTGGTCTGATCCAGTCCAGGTCAGCAGCTGAGGACACAGAGGGACCACAATCTCATTCTTTCAGTCACTACCCAGAGCTTGTGACCATAGGTGAAGGTGGGAACATAAACCAACCAGTAAACAGAGCTTTGACTTACAGCTCAGCTCCCTCTTCACCACAACGGACCGGCACAGAGTCCACAATACTGCAGATGCTGCATCAATCTGTTAATCTCACGCTCCATTCTTCCATCACTTTTGAACTAAACCCTGAGATACTTGAACTCCTCCACTTGAGGCAGAACCTCGACCTGAAGAGAACAATCCACCCTTTTCTGAGTGAGGACCACGGCCTCAGACTTGGAGGTGCTGGTTCTCATCCCAGCTTCTTCACATTCAGTTCAGTGCGAGCTGAAGATCACGGCACGATGACGCAACAGGACCACATTGATAAGTTCAATAGAAAAACATGTTCCGGTTTTAAGTTTTTTTTAAGGAGGAACACTGAGCTGATGATGATGGATTACAGCCTGGAGATCAGGTGAGGATCTTCATCAGCTCAGAGCTGCTGCTCTTCATCAAAAGGAGTCAGCTGAGGATGTTTTTGTACTCGGGGTCTCTTGAACGCCTCCCTCTGGAGGTTTACTGGGGACTGAACAGACACCAGGCTAAACCAGAACTTTGGAGAGAGACCAGATATTTGTTCTGGCCTGGGAACACCTTGGGACCCCCAGGAAGAGCTGAGGAACATCAGTGAAGAGAGGAAGATCCATGGTTCTCTTCTGAACCCATCATCTTCATGATATGTTCGTGAGCATTCTGAGAAGTTTGTCTCTAAAACATTTCAAACGCGTTGAAGACTCCAGGAAGACGGAGCGTCCACGACCCGTGTAAGGAAACAGAACCCCGCAGACGTTTGAGAGCTTTCCTATGATCAAATCCAGAAAATAATCCAAACAAGAAGCTGCACATCACTTCATTTTATTATGGAAAAGACTTTGATTTTGAAAAAGAGAAGAAGTCACTTCCTGTCTGAAGGAGAGTTTACAGTGGTCACATGACACACCAAGCGCTCTCTCTCACACACACACACACACACATTACACATTCAGCCTGTCGACTGATCAAATCCTGAGGACTGCAGTCTGACCTCACTTCCTGTGGGCGGGGCCTTTGTGAAACAGGTAGATGGGTCTCTTGTTACCTGGAAGAGATTAGAAACAGACGAGTGTTGATGCTTATTAAACTGACAGTGCTGCATTCAGGGACAGCAGATGTCCCTGAATGCAGCACTGACCCCTGTCAGTTTAATAAAAAGTTACCTGTGTGTGTGTGTGTTGTGTTACCTGTGTGTGTGTGTGTTGTGTTACCTGTGTGTGTGAGCAGTCTGTAGGAGCTGAAGCCCACTCTGTCAGTGAGGAACGATGTGAACTGTTCAGGTCTGACTTTCAGAGTCCTGAAGTGATGGAAAGTGGTGTCCTGAGACAAACAAACAAACACACAAAGGTTCGGAACAGTTAGTTTTAACAGTTCCATCTGACATAACTCACACCTGTCAGTCCAGGTGTGTCACTGCTGCATCTGTCTGTTGTGTAGTTGTGTGTCTGTTGTGTAGTTGTGTTACCGAGGCTCTCTTGCTACGACAGTAGCTGCTCCATGGTTGTGGCTCCAGGATGAACAATCCGCTCGGCGACAGGCTCTGATAGGCTCGTTTGAACAGTCTGGCCACGCCCACGTCACCTGACTGGAGATGCACCCACTTGGTCACACCCAGACATATGATGACATCATACCGACCCTGTCCTGGCCACACCTCTCCTTCTGACACATAGTCACCCTGTGGGTGGAGTCACAGAGGAGACGATCACCATGGAGAGCAGCTTTGATGAAGACAGACAGGTGGAGGAGACAGGTGAGATGTTGGCCTCACGTACCTGGATGAAAGTGACGTTGTTGGGGAACCTAGAAGTTGTCGAGGAGAAAGAACAGAAAAGGGGTGGAGCCGACAGGGGACCTCGACTCACCCTGAAGGACAGGGGGAAGGGGTGAAAGGGCACTGCCTGCGTCACCTCCTGCTCTTCTCTCTTCCTCCCTCTCTCCTCCACCACCAGGTCATGTGACAGGAAGTGCCTGATGTTTTGCCTGGCAGCATGGACCAGTCTCTCATCTAGCTCCACCCCCAGGATGTGGGCGGGGTTAAACCTCAGGCTGACAGCCAGTGTCACATGACCGGTACCACAACCAATATCCAACACATACTTGTCTCTGAACCAATCAGCTTCCAGGAGGCAGAGCCTCAAGTCCTCCTCTGCACCAACCCGCCCCTGATTCTGGTCACCATAGAAACCGTGGTAACCGTAGAAATGGCAGTGGTTCCCGTACTGGTAACGTTGTTTGTCCTTCTTCCGTAGTGTCCGAGCTGCACAAAGCTGAGGTTCCCCACACCTGAAAAAGAAACCGCCAAGTTTACATGACCCCAACAACCAATCAGATCACAGTAAGAGTAATGCTCACCTGCCAGCCTTGGCTCCTCCCACCTGTGGTGTCTGAAACTTGGTTGAAGATGATGATGTTGCCATGGTGACCGTGTGAGTAACATCAGAAGATTTGGCTGAAGTGGTGCGTCTCCGCCTCCGAATGTTCCCAGAGTTCTGCGCAGAACCTGGCAGAGGGTGGGTGTGTCTCCGAGGGAGGATAGGTGGTGGAGCCACGTCGTCTCGGCAGGTGATGGCGGTGTTGAGTTCACAGGATAGAGGAGATGCTGAGATGCTGCCCCCTTTGTTCAGAGCAGGAACTGCAGGTTACAAAAAAACAGCTGGATTCTGTTCTGAAGCTGAAGACATTTCTCTTCCTGTCTGGGAGGATTCATTAATTGAAAAAGTGTCTGCAGTGTGAGGAGTTCACAGCTTTACAGAGAACATGTCACAAAGAAACAGCGTCCCAGAACAGAGGAACTGCACATCTGGTCCAGGTGACTCACCTGAGAGTCCAGCTGTGGACGAGAACAGTCGGGCAGGTGTGCCCTCCTTCTCTTCCCCTCCTCTTCCATGGTGTCTGTATCTGTGCTTCCTCCTGGACTTCAGGGAGGACACCAGGACTCCTGCACCCTTCCCGTCCTCAGCCTCACCCTTAAGGTTCAGAGGGTCGGTGATGTCACGAGGAACCAGGATCTCTACAGGGTCTCTGCTGCGCGATGGCAGGGGCGAGCATTTTGGAGTCTCCAGATTGGTTGCCCTGAGGAGGAGGTGGAGTTTAGTAACCTGCTGAAGACGATCAGGTTGTTTAAACCTGGTGGAGACAGGTCTTCTCACCAGGACATACCACAAGAGGGAGGAGACGTCTCACCACTTGGCAGTCCTTTCACTACAGATGGTGTCTGGTCTGTACTGACCCTGCTGGTACAGCAGACAGGGGGTGGTCTCACCACTGAGACTTCTCACCACCCAGCAGTCCTCTTTCTAACTACAGACAATGTTTATTCTGTTCTAACCCCTGCTGTACAGCACAGGTGGTGCTCACACCAGTAGGGAGACGTCTCACCACCCAGAGGTCTTCTAACCACCCAGTCAATGTTTGGTCTGTACTGACCCCTGCTCTGACCCTGCTGGTACAGCAGACAGGTGGTGGTCTCACTAATGAGGAGATGTCCCACCACCCAGAGGTCCTCTCACCACCTACAGATGGTGTCTGATCTGTACTGACCCTGCTGGTAAAGCAGACAGGGGGTGGTCTCACCGGTTCACGTCTTCATCCAGTAGAGAATTCAGGTTCAATGGGTCAAAGATGTTCCCTCCTAATAGGAAGTGACTTGGCAGCTTTGGCTCCGCCTGGCAATCACTGTTGGCACGGCGACGAAATTTGGCCACACCCTTAAAGTTGACGCCCACAGTGTACCGTCTTTTCCCGAGCCTCTGATTGGGCAGAGGAGGAGAAGGAGGGGCTTGAAGGAGGAGCTTTCTGTTGGTTGGAGGCTGGAGACCATTTTTAGAAGCAACTGGGGAGTGGGCCTTCGCCACCTGTGGCTGCTCTGACAGGCTGGCAGGTGTGGAGAAGGTGTAGCTGTGTCTGACAGGTTGTTCAGGAGGAAGAATGGGTTCTGGGTCCAACGACATCCTGATTGTAGTCAGCCAGTCACAACGATCTGCAGACAGAGAGGGGAGGGGTCAAACTGACTGAGCAGAATCAGAGACATCAGAAAGAACCACAGTTTCTTTAAAGTTTATTGTAGAGCAGATCAGAACATGACGTCTGCTTCTGTTCTGAGTCGAACAAAGTTTTAATTATTTGATCTTCAGTTTGAATCCATTTTAACACACATTTACACAAAATCCATGTTCCTGAACAAAGAACCTCATCTTTCAGGGGCTGAAGTCAAACCAGTCCAACTGAAACCACTAAGACTCCAACATTTATAATCCAGAGCCAGATTTCTGTCTGATCAGAGTGAGAACATTTAGAAGGCGTGCATCAGAACAGAGGAAGTCAAAGCAACAGGAGGACATGAGCTCAGGGGTCTGCTCACGTTCTTAGAGTGCTAACATCTCCATTTCTGCTGGTGGACACTGTGCACATTGTTCCTCAGAGTGCAAAATTAGTTTTAATCAAACTTAGGTTCAGCAGCTCATTTCAGACGTTCCACAATTTGATATGAAGAGAGTTGGCCTGGTTCTGTCCAGAAACAGAATACACCAGGAGCTTCAAATACCTCTGTGATGGTTCTGAAAATAGATAAGAACTGGTCTTCTTAGACCTAGCTAAGACTGGTACAGTATATATTCCAGGAGAAGTGCTGAAGTTGTCTCCCATCTATAAGGGAGAGTCCAGCTACACTGTGGAAGAAACTTATTTCAACCGACTGTATCCCAAATCTTGTTCTTTTAGTCACTACCCAAAGTTTGTGGCCATAGGTGAAGGTAGGAACATAGACCGACCAGTAAACAGAGAGCTTTGACTTACAGCTCAGATCCCTCTTTAACACAACGGACCAGCACAGAGTTCACAATACTGCAGATGCAGCACCAAGCCATCTGTCAACCTCATGCTCCATTCTTTCCTCACCCGTGGGCAAAACCCCAAAATACTTGAACTCCCCCACTTGAGGCAGAACCTCACCCTCGACCTGAAGAGAACAATCCACCCTTTTCCAACTGGACTGTGGCCTCAAATTTGGAGTTGCTGATTCTCATCCTAGCTGCTTCAAACTTGGCTCCAGTGAGAGCTGAAGATCACGGCACGATGACGCCAACAGGACCACATTATCTGCAAACAGCAGAGAAGGAATCTCGAGGCCACCTAACTGGACTCCCTCCACCCCCTGGCTGAACAGAGAAATTCTGTCCATGAACGTTATGAACAAAACTGGTGACAGCAGGCAGCCATGGTGGAGTCCAACTCTCACCCTGAAGGGTCAACTTACTGCCGGCAATGCAAACCAAACTCTCGTACCACTTGTATAGGGACTGAATAGACTACAGTAACAGACTCCCAATCCCAT
Organism: Simpsonichthys santanae; assembly: GCA_031762415.1. Classification (NCBI taxonomy): domain Eukaryota; kingdom Metazoa; phylum Chordata; class Actinopteri; order Cyprinodontiformes; family Rivulidae; genus Simpsonichthys; species Simpsonichthys santanae. The sequence continues at coordinate 3,457 of JARVLU010000587.1, read as the reverse complement.
ATTCATGAAGCATCCCTCACAATGTACCCCGAGGAACATGGTTGAACGACTTCTCCAAGTCCACAAAACACATGTAGACTGGATTCAATTCAATCAAAAAATAATGTACTTTATTGATCCCAAAAGGACATTAAGTGCTGTCGTAGCTCATCATCCTGGTTTCATTCAGGAGTTGTTATAGATGCTGATAGATGTGGGCAGGGAGGATCTCCTGCAGCGAATCCAAAGAATCTGGCCACAGATACCGATCCGTCCACCCAGATCCAGCTTGCTATCACATCCGGCAGGCCTCTCTGTCCTCCTGGGCTGCAGGACCGCCCGAATGCGGGGCAGAACTTCTTCCTGAGCAATGGTCACTCCTCCCAGCAGTTTGCAGAGCTCCCAAACAGACAGCTGAAGGTGCCAGAGGATGATCCCAGTCCTCTCGTTGTCACAAGCCGAATTTCCCACCAGCTCCAGGATCTCGGCGGTCAGGTACTCAAGCACCACCAGGTTGATGGGAGTTCGTCCATGGTGCCTCCTTTTCAACTCATTTGGGATTTGGAGTTGTAGAGGAAATATTTGAACTTTTGAGATGTTAATCAGCTGTTCCAGGTTGTTAAGAAGCACTTTGTTTCCATGGTTACGCATAATAACAAATGCCCAAAAGTAAAAGGGTTTGAGTAAAAATCCTTCCAGCTGCACAGCGTCTGATACCAGAGGAAATAACCAACCAAAAAAAGTGATCCAGAAAAAAAGAGGAATTAAAGTTTTAACTCAGATTGAATGTAACAGAGCTGCTCCAACATGCAGCTACCCTGGGTGGTGCAATAGCAAACTATTACCCCTCCAGGACCCTAGTGAGAGTAAAAAGCTGGTCCAGTGTTCCATGGCCAGGATAGAACCCAATTGTTCATCCTGGATGTAAGGGTCAACCAACGACTTGACTCGCTTCTCTAGTACCCCTGAACAGACCTTACCAGGGAGGCTAAGGGGAGTGATGTCCCTATAATTGAAGCACACCCTCCTGTCCCCCTGTCTGAAGAGGGGAACCACCACCCCAGTCTGCAAATCCAGTGGTACTGCCCCCAATGTCCATGCAATATTGCAAAGGTGTGTCAACCAAGACAGCCCTAACACATCCAGAGCCATAAGGAATCAGGGCAGATCTCATTCACCCTCTGAGCCCTACTGCCGTAGAGCTTTTTAACTACTTCAGCGACCTCAGCCACGGTTATGGACAGACCAACCCTGAAGACCCCAACTCAGCTTCCTCTATGAAAGTTGTACTGAAGTCAACAGCACCCCACTTTCACTGAATACTGTGTTAGTAAAGTGCTGCTTTTCCCTCCACCTCTCCTCAGCTGCCTGATGGTTTCCAGAATCTTCTCAGGGCCAACTGACAGTATTTATCCAAAGTCTCACTGAACACCTCCAACATCCAAGCTTTTGCCTCAGCAACAGCAAGGCTGTGGCCTGCTTCACCCTCCGGTACTCCTTAGCTGCCTCCAGAGTCCTTCTAGCCAACAGGCTCAATAAGACTCCTTCTTCAGCTTGACAGACTCTCTAACACAAGGTGTCCACCACCAAGTTTGAAGATGGACACCACGAGAAGTGGTGGCCATGCTGCCATATTCTAGAATTGCGCTACTCGGGGTGGCTCTGTTACATTTATTCTGAGATTTTGCTTTTGGAAACTTCCAATTCCTTAAATCACTTTTTTTTGGTGTCAGATGCTGTGCAGCTGGAGGATTTTTACTAAAACTTTTTTACTTTTGGGCATTTGTTATGATGTGTAACCATGACAACAAGGTGCTTTTTTTTTCTTCTTTTTTTTTTTTTTTACAACCGGGAGTAGTTGATTATCATCTCAAAGCTCAAATAATATCTCAACTACAGCCCCAAATTTCAAACGAGTTAAAAAGGAGGCACTGTGGATGCATTCCTGACTCCCTGCTGGCTGTGCTTGAGTGCCTTGATGCTGAAATCTTGGAAAAGACAGGAAACGTGGCTCATGACAGCAGAAGGACCAGAACTGTCCCCCAGCACCTACAGCTGGCAGCGACGAGGGGCTGGCAGGTTGCTGGAAGGAGTGCCCATTGTTCTCGGAGGAGTCCTGCCTGGCATTTGGGCAATCCTGCAGAGTCTGGGTGGATGGATCGGATCTGCTGTGGGACAGGCCTTTACAAGAGATCCTTCCTGCCTATGGATCAGTAACATCTCTTAATGAAACGAGGATAAAGAGTTACAACATTTAATTTCCTTTGCAGTTAATAAAGTATATTTGAACTGAACTGAAGCATCAACCCTTGCAGCCACGTCAATAATTGAGGTCCAGAACATGGCCCAACCAGACTCAATGTCCGCCACCAGCTGGAGTGCAGTTAAAATTCTCCCAGAGGTGACTTGAAGATCTTTCTGATGGTTCTTCTGTCATGTGTTCCCAGCAAACCCTCATAACACGTGGGTCTACAGGCTCCGTCCTGCATCTTCCCCCAGTATCTGACTCAACTCACTACCAGGTGGTGATGAGGTGACAGCTAAGCTCCTCTCTTCACCCGAGTGTCCAAAACAAACAGCCACAAATCAGAAGACACGACTACAAAATCAATCATCGATCTACGACCTAGAGCATCCTGGTGCCAAGTGCACTTATGAACACCTTTATGTTTGAACATGGTGTTCGTACTATGACTAGCACAGAAGTCCAACGACAGAACAGCACTCAGGTTCAGATCAGAGAAATCTTCACACAGTCATTACCCACATGAGCACTGAAGTCCTCAAACTGAATGAAGTCATGTCTACTTTTAAGATTAGGCTCAAGTCTTTCCTTTTTGATAAAACCTATAGATGGGATCAGCTTGGGTTTCCTGAACTGTCCCTTAGGTCTGCTGCTATAGACTGCTGGAGGACAAATTGACCGCATGTCCTCTCTCTGCTGCTTCTTTCCTTGATCGACTCTGCCTGTTTGTATTTGTAATTATTTCTATCTTAACATGTTTTGTGTCTTCTCCTATAGAAACCACACCTGGACCTGTCATTCTGTGTTTGTCTGTTTCTACTTCCTGTCCTTCAAACCCAGCCGGTCGAAGCAGATGGTCACTCGTCCTAATCCTGGTTCTACTGGAGGTTTCTTCCTGTTACAGGGAGTTTTTCCTTTCCACTGTCGCCTTTGTTCTTGCTCAGGATGGGAGACTGAGATGAAGTGGATCAACACAATCTGCTTCTTCCTTACAGAGAGACCTTTTACTCATCGTCTTTTATAATGTCTGTGAGTGTTTCTGTTCAGTGCCCTGAGACAACGTCTGTTGGGACGTAATAAACTGAAATGAATACAATTTCGTTCCACCACATGTACCACATATGATGCGAATGACAGTAAAGAAACCTGGACCTTGAAGTCAAAGAAAGGTTCAATACAGAAACAACTGGACTTTATTTTTGTATGAAAACGTTTCGGTCCCTATCCGAGGAC
>JARVLU010000583.1:28428675-28442101 GCA_031762415.1 Simpsonichthys santanae | reverse complement strand
CCCCCCCCCCCCCCCGCAATCCAATTGAAAGAGATTGTATTTGAGACAGAACACCTTTTAGGAATATAACATCATTTATAGTAATAACCTAATAAATAATAGTACGTACATAATATAATGGAATAATATAGAACATATATTATATTATATTATTACTTTTTGGATCTTTAAGGTTGAGTTTGATCCTAGAAACACAAACAGTCACTTATCAAGTCGAACACAGAATAACCAGTTTATTTTAATCTAAAGTTTCACATTTATTTAATTTGCACGTCCCTAAGTTTCACGGATAAAATGCACGTTCTCATCAGCCTATTTTATTTTTAATCAAGAAACCGGGGGCCACGTGGAGACTATTGAAGGGCCACGTTTGGCCCTCGGGCCGTATGTTGCCCATGTTTAGTCCAAACCAAGAATTGAACACGTAGATTTATTTTTGTCCCGAATATTTAAAAACTCACGTTGCTCAGTGATGAGCTGGGAACAGATGAAAACATCGAGCGAGACGTGACGTCCCACAGAAACGTCCAAGTCAGCGGCCGAGTGTCGAGCAACAATATTTCAGAGGCGTCGTAAAGAACAAAGTCCACTTTGTAAAAGTGTGACGAATAAAAGAAGAAGCAGGTGGAGGTAATGGACGGATCGATGGATGACAACAAAGGGTTAAATCAGGTCATCTGGACAGTTTCTTTTTGGGAGAAACATTTTGTCTTTCATCTGAAAGACTTCATGAGGCCTGCACCTCCTTCATGGTTTTTTTTTTTTTTTGTAAAAACATTGTTAGAAAGACGTCTGAACAGTTTCCTGATGCTGCTCAATAATCCAGGTAGAAAAATGTAAAATAGTTCAACTGGGTCCTCTGGACATTCAAAACTAAAAACTGTAGACACGTCTAAACAACTTCTAATGGTCTGAGATGGAACGAGCTGAGCTGGACGTGAAACTGAGATCACGTAGACGTCGCACGTCGACTCGACGTCGCACGTCGACTCGACGTCTGTATTAGCCGAGGTTAGCATGAAGGTGTTCTGTTTTTGACGTTACATGTTTTTAATGCAAAACTTTAAAATGTTCATGTAAATCATAAAAACACTGAGGTTTAACTGCAAAATGTTTTCATGCTTGCTAAATGTTAGCTTTAGCAGCTGCTTGTTCTGATGCTAACTTAAGCTAATTAACCCCACGAAGCTAACCCTGCTAACAGTCGGCACAAGCTTAAATAAGTTGTTTCTACAAATAATGAACCGTTCTTTCTCACAAGTGATGACTCATCCATGAACGGTTACTGTTTCTTTCTCTACAGATGGCCGAAGCCCAACTGGAGCAGATGGAGCAGCAGAAGGTCGTGCTTCAGCAGTCGTTCCTCACCGAGAAGGAAGCGTTGCTGAAAAGAGAAAAGACTGTTGAAGAGGAGAAGAAGAAGCTGGAGAAGCAGTTGGAGGAGGAGGCGAAGAAGGCCAAAGCTCTTAAAGATGAACAGGAGCGTCAGCGCGCTCTGATGGAGGAGGAGAGGAGGAAGCTGCAGGCCGTCATGGAGGAAGCTGTGAGGAAGCAGAAGGAGGCCGAAGCTGAAATGAAGAACAAACAGAGAGAAATGGAAGTTCTTGAAAAGAAAAAACCTGAGCAGGAAAAACTCTTGGAAGAGGAGAACGAAAAGCTCAGAGAGAAACTGCAGAGTCTCCAAGGTGCTTCCAAAGCAGGCGTTTCTGAAACAAAGGAGATCGACGTTCAGACCGATAAAGTTCCTGAAGAGCAGCTGGTTACCTCGACAGCTGCAGGAACAACAAAGAAAGTGTTTAATGGGTCTGTGGAAGTGGACAGTGTCGAGAAAGACGGACAAGCGCGGTTAGCGTTCGATGGAATTAGAGAGAAAGTTCCTGCTGAAAGGCTTCACAGCATTGGTGTCCTCACCAAGAAGGACTTGGACAAACTGAAAAAGGGCAAAGTTTCAGTGCAAGACCTCGAAAAGACCGACAAGATGAGGTCATGTCTCAAGGGCCAGAGCTGCGTTGGAGGGATCTTGACTCCTTCCAAAGAGAAGATGAGCATCTATAAGGCCATGACAGAGAACAAGATCACCCCCAGCTCTGCAGCAATGCTCCTGGAAGCTCAGGCCGCCTCCGGCTACATCGTTGATCCAGTAAAAAATAAACTTCTGTCTGTAGATGAAGCTGTTAAAGAGGAACTGATCGGCCCAGAACTCCATGACAAGCTGCTGTCTGCTGAACGAGCAGCCACTGGATTTAAAGATCCATACACAGGAGCCAAAATCTGTCTGTTCGAGGCCATGAAGAAGGGTCTGATTGAAAAGGAGCAGGCCACCAAGTTCCTAGATGTGCAGCTTGCGACCGGCGGCATCGTTGACCCCATCAACAGTCACAGGGTGCCACTTCAGACCGCCTACAAGCAGGGCCAGTTTGACGCAGACATGAACAAGAACCTCTCTGATCCCAGTGACGACTGCAGGTTATTCATGGACCCCAGCACTCAGGAGCAGCTCACCTACAAACAGTTGGTGGAGAAGTGCAGCAGAGACTCAGAGACTGGGCTGCTCATATTACCGGTGACAGAGAAAGCTGCTCAGGGCGAGAGAACATACACAGACGCAGAAACTAAAGAGCTGTTCAGTACATCTAACATCGACGTTCCATTTGGAAAATTCAAAGGAAAAACCGTCACCATCTGGGAGGTGATAAACTCAGAGTATTTCACGGAGGAGCAGAGAAGAGAACTGATCCGTCAGTACAAGTCTGGTAAGATCACCGTGGAGAAGATCATCAAAATCGTCATCACTGTTGTGGAAGATAAAGACAAGGACAGTGGAAATGTCTTCAATGGTTTGAGGGCTCCAGTCTCTGCCAGTGAGCTGTTAGAGTCCAAGATTATAAACAAAGATTTGTTCAACAAATTAAGTAACGGTAAGATCTCAGTTAAAGAGGTTTCTGCTCTGGACCCAGTGAAAAAGGCTCTGCAAGGAACACCCAGCATTGCTGGACTGTTGAATGAACCAACCAAAGAGAAAATGCCTTTCTACCAAGCCATGAAACAGGATCTACTCTCACCAGAGACAGCTGTGAATCTTCTTGAAGCTCAAGCAGCGACAGGATTTATGGTTGATCCTGTGAAAAATGAGAGGATGCCCGTTGATGAGGCTGTTAAAGTGGGTCTTGTTGGTCCAGAGCTCCATGAGCGCCTCCTGTCTGCAGAGAGAGCCATCAGCGGCTTCAAAGATCCATACACGGGCAAAACTGTGTCTGTTTTTGAAGCCATGGGCAAAGGCCTCGTAAAGAAAGACCAGGGCATGCGTCTGCTCGAAGCCCAACTTTCAACAGGTGGAGTTATCGATCCAATTAAAAGCTACCGGATCCCAAACGAGGTTGCCTGCAAGCGTGGATATTTAGATGAGGACATCAGCAAAACCTTGAATCAAAACACAGATGAAACAAAAGTATTTTATGATCCCAACACACATGAGGGTGCAACCTACACACAGCTCATGAAACAGTGTGTCACAGACAACGAAACTGGACTCCCATTGCTTCCCCTCTCAAAGAGAGTGAAAGAAGACCAACAGATCACAGAGGTCAAAACAAAAGAAGCCCTGAATGAAGCAACCATGGAGCTGGAGTATGGACCATTCAAAGGGAGAAAAGTCACAGTCTGGGAGATCATAAACTCTGAATACATCACGGAGGAGCAGAGAATCAAACTGATCCACCAGTACAGAATGGGACTGGTAACAATTGAAAAGCTGATAAAGATTGTGATAACAACAGTTGATGAAAAAGAGGATAAAACAAAGACAGAGCCTTGTTTTCATGGCCTTCGAGCACCAGTCACCGCCAGCTCGCTGCTTGATTCCAGCATCATCGACAAGACTACATTTGATCAACTCCTGCAGAATAAAACGACACCTAAAGAAGTCAGTGAAACTGATAAAGTCAGGAAGTACCTGCAAGGCTCAGACCGCATTGATGGAATCACCTTGGCAGATACAGATGACAAGTTCAGCATATATCAGGCAATGAAAAAGCATGTTCTGCAACATAACACTGGGCTGGCGCTTCTTGAGGCCCAAGCTGGTACTGGATTTATAACTGATCCAGCTAAAAACCTGAAATACTCTGTGGATGATGCTGTGAAGGTTGGAGTTGTTGGCCCAGAGCTTCACGAGAAGCTTCTTTCAGCTGAAAAAGCCGTGACTGGATACAAGGATCCATACACAGGCAAAAAGATCTCTCTATTCCAAGCCATGAAGAAGGAGCTTGTGCTGAGGGAGCACGCTATTCCTATTCTGGAAGCTCAGTTTACAACAGGAGGCATCATTGATCCAGTCAGCAGCCATCGTGTTCCCAACGATGTGGCCATTCAACTTGGCTATTTCAGCAAAGAAATGTTGAAGTCTTTCAACGAACCGACAGCTGATGTTAAAGGTTTCACTGATCCCAGCACCAACGGAAGCGTGACCTACCGCCAGCTCCTAGAGAAATGCACAAGAGACCCCACCTCTGGCCTGTGCTACCTGCCTCTGTCAAAAACTGAAGCTCCTGCACCATCTGAGAAATCATATGAGTACACGGAGGAGCAAGCCCAAACAGATCTAGCCAACACTCAAATCGAGATTCCACATAAGAACTTTGAAGGAAAGAGTATGACCATTTGGGAGGTGATGAACTCAAATGTGCTTCCAGAGAAAGAGAGGCGTCGCCTCATGGAACAGTATCGCATGGGCCAGATCACAAAGGAAAGAATGATCATCATCATCATTGAAATCATTGAACAGAGAGATATTTCTGAGCAGGGCCTGTCATGTGATGTGATCAGACGAAAGGTTACGATTGAGGAGCTGTACAATGCTCGGATCATTGATTTGAACACATACAATCTCCTGAAACAAGAAAAGTTGAGTATTCGTGAGGTGATGGAAATGCCATTAGTGAAGCAGTACCTCTTTGGCACTGGATGCATTGCTGGGATTATGTCAGACAGTCCTCCCAGGATCAGCATTTACCAGGCCATGAAGAATGGACAGATTAAGCCTGAAGTTGCTCTGAAACTCCTCGAGGCCCAAGCAGCAACAGGATTCATGATCGACCCTGTGAAAGATCAGCTTCTAACAGTTGATGAAGCTGTACGTAAAGGTCTTGTTGGCCCTGAACTCCATGATAAGCTTCTCTCAGCTGAGCGGGCAGTAACTGGATACAAAGATCCATACAGTGGAAAGGTCATTTCTCTCTTCCAGGCAATGAAAAAAGACCTGATTCCTGAGGATCACGCCTTGCGGCTTCTGGAGGCCCAGAATGCTACAGGAGGACTGATGGACCCTGAGTACTACTTCCATCTTCCTGTGGATGTTGCCATGCAGCGAGGATACATAAATAAGGAGACACTTGACAGAATAACTGAACCTACTTTAGACGTGCGAGGTTTCATTGACCCGACAACCGATGAAGACCAGTCCTATGCACAACTACTGAAAAGATGCAGAGTTGATAAAGAAAGTGGATTGAAGTTGCTTTCATTAGCAGACAGAAGACTTCTCTTTAAGGGTCTCCGAAAACAAATTACTGTAGATGAGCTGCTCCGGTCACAAATTATCGACCAAAAGACCTACAATGAGCTCACTGAGGGCGTTGTTACAGTGGAGGAAGTCAGCAGAGAACTCAAGAAGTACCTTGAGGGCACCAGCTGTATTGCTGGTGTGTATGTTGAATCCAGCAAAGATCGTCTGTCAATTTACCAAGCAATGAAGAAGAACATGATCAGACCAGGGACTGCATTCGAGCTTCTTGAGGCTCAAGCAGCTACAGGTTATGTGATTGATCCCATCAAGAACCTGAAACTGAACGTCGTTGATGCTGTTAAAATGGGTGTCGTAGGCCCAGAGTTTAAGGACAAACTCTTCTCTGCTGAACGAGCTGTCACTGGCTACAAAGACCCTTATTCTGGCAAAATCATCTCTCTTTTCCAGGCTATGAAGAAGAACCTAATTCTCAAAGACCATGGTATTCGCCTGCTGGAGGCTCAAATCGCCACAGGGGGAATAATTGATCCAGAGGAGAGCCACCGTTTGCCTGTTGAAACAGCATATGAACGTGGCCTCTTTGACGAGGAAATGAACGGAATCCTCACTGACCCTTCTGATGACACAAAAGGCTTCTTTGACCCGAACACAGAGGAAAATCTCACTTACCTGCAGCTGATGGAGAGATGCATGACAGACCCAGAGACTGGCCTCCGTCTACTGCTGCTGAAAGAAAAGAAGCGTGAGAGGAAGACATCCTCCAAGTCTTCAGTTCGCAAACGAAGGGTTGTCATTGTGGACCCAGAGTCTGGAAAAGAGATGTCGGTTTATGAAGCATATCAGAAAGGTCTGATTGACCACCAGACCTATCTGGAGCTGGCAGAGCAGGAGTGTGAATGGGAAGAAATCACAATCACCTCATCTGATGGAGTCGTGAAGTCCATGATCATTGACCGAAGGTCTGGTCGCCAATATGATATTGATGATGCAATCTCAAGAGGCCTGATAGATAAGTCGGCACTGGATCAGTACCGAGCTGGGACACTGTCCATTACAGAGTTTGCAGACATGCTTTCTGGAAACATGAGTGGTAACAGATCACGTTCATCCTCCTTCGGCTCGTCTTCCTCTTACCCCATGAGCCCAATACCTTCTATTAAAACACCAGCAACCACCTGGAACGACCCAACAGAGGAAACTGGACCTGTGGCTGGAATCTTAGACACAGACACATTGGAAAAGGTTTCAGTTACGGAGGCCATTCACAGAAACCTTGTGGACAATATAACGGGCCAGAGGTTGCTGGAAGCTCAGGCCTGCACAGGAGGCATCATTGACCCAAACACCGGGGAGAAATTCTCTGTTGCAGATGCACTCAATAAAGGGCTTGTGGATAAAATCATGGTGGACCGCATCAATTTAGCCCAGAAGGCATACAATGGATTTGAAGATCCTAGAACTAAAACCAAAATGTCTGCAGCCCAAGCTCTGAAGAAAGGATGGCTTTACTATGAAGCTGGACAGCGGTTCCTTGAGGTCCAGTATCTCACTGGTGGGTTGATTGAACCTGACGCTACAAGTCGAGTTTCTATAGATGAGGCTCTGAGGAAGGGCACCTTAGATGCACGTACGGCACAAAAGTTACGAGACGTCAGCGCATATTCAAAGTACCTCACCTGCCCCAAAACCAAACTTAAGATCTCCTACAAAGACGCGATGGAAAGAAGCATGACAGAGGAAGGAACCGGTCTGAGACTACTTGAAGCATCGTCTCAGTCCAGCAAAGGCCTTTACAGTCCATACAGCATCAGTGGTTCTGGCTCTGCTACTGGATCACGGTCCGGCTCAAGGACTGGTTCCAGATCTGGCTCCAGAAGGGGTAGCTTTGATGCTACTGGATCAAGCCTCATGACAACCACCTTCTCGTCTTCCTCCTACAGTTCTCCGAGCTACAGTCGGCGATACTGAGGATTGACATGCAAAGCTCACCAGATGCCTAAATCTTTGTGGAATAAAGACGACCTCTATTCTGCTCTGCACGAGGTTGTCACAGTACTTTAAATGTTTCATTTTTCAACAGACATACATTTAATCTTTTTTCTTGTTCATATATTTTATTCTTGCTTTAGGGCCCATGTATGTGGCCTCAGTAGATTCATGGTCATGTACTTTGAGCAGTTTATTCCATGAATCTAAAACATCTTTTGTTATTCTTGACTTTTTGAGTGTTAAACTTTAATTAAAGCATTTAGTGTTCCACTAAAACACATTGCATTTGCAATGTTGGACTGACAAAAACAATTGGATGTACAAACAAATTTCTTTACATGTGTATATTTCTGAAAATTGAGAGAAATTGCTTCTGCAGAGCAGAATATGAAGTCAAATGAAGAGGAATAATAAGAATCTGCTGAACGCTTAATGAATGCAAAGCTTCAAGATCTTTTCTCTCCTGGGCCACATGCACCACAACAACATAAACGCTCATAACATTCATCATAAACTGAAACAAACAGCCAACACGGATGAGAAGAAGACTATTCACCTGCCGCCTCACGCACGTGGATTTGAAAGATCCAAGTTAATCGCAGCTGTTTCCAGACACTGAAAGGTTCGTAAAGAGAACCCAGGGTTCGCCTCAGTCCACGACTGGATTACTCACATCTAACGTTTGTCTTCCTTCAACCTTTGTTTCAGAAACTTTCCTCGTGTTCGTGTCGTCTCACGATCTTTGCTCCGACGCTTCCAGAGGCCGTTGGTTTTCACATCGCTGGAGTCGCTCATTCATGCAACAGCACTAACGCGCAGGCTGCTCTGCGCCAGACTTGGACCGGTACCAGAACCTGACGGTGTGATAACCTTCAGCCAAACTACTGCGGGTTCACATTAAAACAGAAATTTAAAACATGCATTTGCTTTTATTTTGAAATGGAAGTACAATTCTTACTACTGCTGCCTAAATTAATATTGAATATATTGTAAGTATAACAAACAAGTCTTGATTATACTAAAACACCCTGAGAGCTGAGTTTTACTTGAACTAAAGATCAATTTCAAACAATATGTGCTCAGTTTGTTTATCTGAGCCAATTTGTTCAAAATGATATTTAAGATTAGGGCCAAAATTTGAATTTAATCACAAATATTAAGATTTTTATTTATTTAACACCAGAGAAGGTTGCATTAAAATAATATATTTTAAACAGATTGTAGAGGATATAATGAACGTACAGTGATGAACCACAAGCAGCTTGTCCTTCACATCAATGAACCTTTTTGTAACGACTGAATGAAACCAGGCGTTTCCTTGAAGAGCAACAAGACCTAAGCTGTCTTCCATTAAACACCAACGTAGCAAACTAAACTAAAGCAGATCAGTTTATTTGTAATTCAAGTACCTGTCATACTTCCTCTCTGCTGCTCGGCTCATTAGAGTTCTGAGCCCGACAAACCAAAGCTGGAGGCCCACTAGCCCGTTTCACCTGCTAACATGCTAACTCTTGCTGCGAAAACGGAAAAGTCTCGTCTGTTGTCTCGTTTTTAGACCTTCTAAAAGGATTTCTAGTTGGAACAATAAAAGTTCTTTAATAAACTATTACTTCTGCTAAAAAATGAGACTAAAAACACTGGCTGTTCAGTTTTTATATTTATTTTGTTTTTTTTAATTAATGACACACAGGTGTTGCCATTTTATTTACCCTGCACTGCATTAAATGATGTAGACGAGTTGCTTCAGCGCCAGCTCCATATACCGTCAATCAAACATCAAAAATTGATCACATTTGATCGTTTCGACCCATTTACTGTATTGTGCATAAGGACTGATGATACAAAACACAACTTTATTGTCATGAGTTATACTTGTGTTTTAGTCTCCAACCAATGTACGTCATTGCTTGTCAATGAAAAATGTAATAAACCTAAATTGTTTTTTTAAATAAATGGGAGTTTGCATGTGTCATGAACAACAGTTTTTAGTAGAACTGGGAAACCTCACATATTAAGGACAAACTGGCTGACGATGCAGTGGTTTTGACGCCGTGACTTTTTAACTGTGGTAACCTCGACACGTACCGGCTGCTCTGAGCTGCTTGCTTTGGTTCAGAGATGCATCTTAAAACATAAAGAAGCTGCAGAACAGACTCTAAAAACTATATTAACCTTCATGTTTTATTATTTTATCAGTTAAACCATTTTACTGTCAGACTAAAAATGAAACGCCTCAAAACCCAGAAGACACACAAGAGTTACGATTTAAAAGTTTCCATCATTCATGTTTTTCTTCCAGTCAGCGATCTATAATCTGTATTGATGATCAAATATATTTCTGTTAGTAAAACATGAGGAAGATCTTCAAGCTTTGCTCCACACCCAGTCTTTGTATTTTACACTTATTTTAGCTTTAACTCTACCCTGTAACTCAACATAGTACCTTTTTATTTTCATACTCTATATTGTTGCTCAGCATGGTTTACTAACAAATGAAAGATGCAAACATTTAAATACCTGTATTCTTTACTGCTTTTTGTTTGTTTTATGTTTTAAAAGGTTTGAAGGATGTATTTTAGTGAGGCTCATCATGCCTCGTTTCAAATGGTGTATTTATAATAAAAGGGGACAAAGACATTTATTGTAACTCATACACGATGTAAATAAACACAAAGAAAAACACTGTGGTGTTTGTTTATTTTGATGTTGACAGGTTGCACAAACAAAAATAAACACTAAATGCTTTAAATACCATATCATACCACTTTATTGATAAAGCACTTAAAAAGAGCAACAAGACGGACCAAAGTGCTGTAGAGCAGAACAAACAAGCAAAGAACACACGATGAAAACATCTAAATTCATTCAAGCTTTATTTCTACAGGTTAGTGTCATTGAGTCTCCAGGACTCGTTTACAAGTGAGACCTGATCTAAACAAAGAACTGTGACAATCGTAAAAAAAAAAAAAAAGGCATAAATTACCAAAAGGTAAAGATAAAAACTAAATGACTAACAGTATAGAATGCAGACAAGTTCAAATCAACTCGTACGGTGTCAGAAACCAGGGAATAAAAGTGAGTTTTAAACGAGGCTTGAAAACAGTGAGGGAGGGGGCCGGCCTGACATGCAGCGGTAACTCATCCCACAGTTTTGGACCTGCAGCAGAGAAGGTCCTGTCACCTCGGAGCTGCCTGGAACCAACAGAAGCATCTGGTCTGACCTCAGAGAGCGCTGTGTGACATATGGCTGCAGCAGATCAGTGAGATGAGGGGGCAGAACTGTTCAGAGACTTAAAACCAGACAGAAGGATTTTAAAATGAATTCAGACGTGAACCGGGAGCCAGTGCAGGGAGGCCAGAACTGGAGTAATGTGCTCTCTGTTGCCTGTACCAGTTAAAAATCGGGCTGCAGCATTTTGGACCAGTTTTACACGAGCAGTGAGGTTTGACTGATTCCAAACAGAAGTGTCTTGCAGTAATCGAGCCTGGATGTTGTGAAAGCATGGATTACTGTCTCAAGGTTGTTTTTGGACAGTATAGGCTTCAATTTAGACAGTTGCCTCAACTGAAAAAACAAAACAGGATTTAATGATCATGTTTACATGACTGTTTGGTTTCGTGGACAAGTCCATTTTCACTCCCAGATCAGTGACAACTTGTTTCTCTAACGGGGCTAGAGAGGAAAGGTTGATGAAGTGGTTCTTGATTGTGCCATTAGGTGGCAACAACATGACTTCAGTCTTCTCGCTAAAATTTAAGAAAATTAAAGCCATCCAGTCCCTGGACAGTTTCTTTTTTTATAGAAACGTTTCACCCTCCATCCAGAGGGCTTCATCAGTCAGAGGAGTTCCAGTAAACTGTTTCCCCACCAAGCAGTAAACACCTTAAGTGGACCAACCAGTTTGCTGGAGCCAAGATGGTTTCTGGGGGCCGTCCTGTCCCTCGTCGACTCCTCCCAGTCAGGCAGCCACAGCCAAAGTGCTTCAAGGATTTGGAACCTGGATTATTTAGCATGAACTTTCTTGCCTTGAACCACAAAGTGCTTGAAAACACCAAAAGTTGTTTTTTCAGCTGGTTTGTGCTCCTTTAAGATTCTTTCTAACATTTTTCTGCTTCTTCTGACTTCTTTCTGCTAATTTCAGCTTGTTATGCTCGTTTCAGGTTACTTCTGAAAGTTGCAGTGTTTTCTGGTATTTCAGCTACTATTTAGCTGTTTTTAAGCTCATTGTAGCTTCTTTGGCTCATTTCACAAATTTTGCAATTCAACTTTTTTTAGCCTATTCAGCAACAACGTGCTCTCTGCACTTCCTTCTGGTAACTTAAGCTTCTTTCTGTTATTTTTGCTACAATTCAGTTTTTTTTTTGTGCTAATTTCTGTTTTTTTGTTTTTTTTTGTTTTTTCCAGATGATTTTAACTTTTTTGTACTCATTTCTGTGTCTTTCAGCTAATTTTCAGCTATTTCTGGCTAATTTCAGCTTTTTATAGCTAATTTAATCATTTTTGTGCTAATTTTCACGCATTTAAACCAAGTTAAGCAAATATGTGTTCTTTCTGTTTTCTTCTGTTTATTTAGTTTAGGCTTGTTCTTCCAGTTCAGCAATTTAACACCACAGTATGTTGGACAACAGGAAAAAAGAAAAACAGAAAACTAAACACACTTCATATCTGTGTGACATGATGACTTCAATCAACATTATCATGAAAATCAGTAGAAAACACCAACCTGTTGGAATATTTGGAGCTCCAGAGGTGGACCTGACCCGACTAAACCCCTACGATCCAGTTTAGATGAGGGGAAATAAAAGCATGTAGGCACTGCCTCCCCATGAAAAACTGATTTACACGTCAAAGTGGAGACATGATAGATTTGACATGTGAATAAAATGTTTTTTTTTTAACTGCGAAGAAAACATTTTATTGTGAAACTTCAGCAAATAGCCTACAACAAAACCTTCTAGTAAAATACAAGGTTTATGTTCAGCTGGGACATGTAGATAAAAACTGTTTTAATTAATAAAAATGCTGCAATCTTTCAGCATTTGTATTGCGTCATTTTCCAACTTGTCCATAATTTAGAAAAATTAGATTAAATAAAAAATTAAATTAGAAAAATTAGAAAGAGTTATTAATTTTGTTCTGTTACTTGAAGATTATTATTAAAAAAGAGGCAGATATAATAAGATTTTTTTCTTCTTTCTGCTGCCTTTCATTTTTTAGATTTTGCATTCTTATAGTTTATGGAATTGTTTTGTATTGTATTTTAAAATGAAAACATTTTATTAAAAACATTTTTCCCCACCACAGTTCCTCTTTCCGCTTGTTGTTGTCAGGCTACATGGTTTTGTTCCCCACCTTCTTTAATCTTGAACATTTCCATCATCGTTCTTGGATCAAACCTTTTTAAGTCATTTAGGTTGGAGACATTTTTATTTTTATTTACACTTTATTTATCCAGGTAGTCTCATGAGTCACCAGGACTCATTTTCAACAGAGACCTGTAAGGGAGCAGAAGGTGGGGGTTAAGGGCCTTGCTCAAGGGCCCAGAGTGGGTGAATGAGGGTGGAGGCAGATGTGGGTGTTTCACCTTTTTCCACCCACATTTTCATGTTGGTCCAGGGAGTTGAGCCTGCAACTTTCTGATCACAGGCCCACCTTCTCTAACCTCTGCACCATCACGCCCCTGTAAATAAACAGCTCGGGTGTTTTACTCTTTTTATAAAACCTGAACAATTACAAAAAAGTACAACTACAAAATACAGCGACTCCTCCAGAAACATCAGCAAAGTCCCACAAAAACTACAAATACGACTATTTAGTTCACAATAAAAAATTTTTTTTATTTTATTTATTTATTCATTTCATATCAATTAAAAGACAAATACAAAACAAAGAAAAATAAAAAAAACTACATA
>JARVLU010000583.1:28258071-28270185 GCA_031762415.1 Simpsonichthys santanae | reverse complement strand
ACCCTCAGTCCTACATTCTTCACTTTCCTCTTCTCCTCTGTCTCCTGACACGTTTCCCTCCTCGTGGTCTTCAACTAGCAGTAGCACATTTTTTGGTGGCACCGTTTCTCATCGGCGCCAGTGGCGGTCGTTGTTAACCTAGACCTTGACTGATTCGGTATAGTGTCACTTTGATGAACTCTTATAGTTTTGGCAAAAGTGTTTTACGTCAGATGTCCTTCCTGAAACAACCCTCACCATTTACCTGAGCGTGGGACCAGAACCAGCTTGTGCTCCCGAGTGCTGCTTCAACTTTTACTGGTAATGATAATGCAGGTAAGGCTTTTAGCTAGCATTTTGCTACTTTAAATTTTGGTATTTTACTCATTTTAATTAGAACTTTTTTTAGCTTATTCCCAAAAGCTAGCATTTTAATTAAGGTTAGCATTATGTTTATTTTTGTAACTTTTTGCTCATTGAAATGTTTTCCATCTAATTTCAGGACCAGTGGCGGTCGTTGTTAACCCGGACCTCGACCAATCCAGTAGCGTCGCTTTGATGAACTCAAATTTTAATTTTGGCAAAAGTGTTTTACGTCAGACCATGGTAAATTTAATTTTACGTCAAATTTCAGCAATCATTTTCACTCATCATTCCCAGTTTTTACACAGAAAATGGAATTTTTCTGGCAAATATTATTAGTTTGAATGTTTTTCTGTCAGCTGATCCCTTATCCAGGGGTCATCACAGTTTGTGAATTTAAATACTGTAAAAGATTTGTCAAATGTTTCAACCCGTTTCAAACCCACGACCTCAGGATTATAAGACCGCCGAGCAGCCACAGTCCGTCTTTATATCATATCATATATATATTATATCATATCATATACAGTATATATATCATATCATATATATTATATCATATCATATATATTACAGTATATCATATCATTTATATATCATATCATATATATATATTATATCATATCATATATATAACAGTATATCATATCATTTATATATTATATTATATCATATCATATACAGTATATATATCATATCATATATATTATATCATATCATATATATATTACAGTATATCATATCATTTATATATCATATCATATATATGTATATATTATATCATATCATATATATATATATTACAGTATATCATATCATTTATATATTATATCATATTATTTATATATTATATCATATCATATACTGTATATATTACAGTATATCATATCATTTATATATTATATCATATTATTTATATATCATATCATATATATATATTACAGTATATCATATAATTTATATATTATATCATATCATATATATATTATATCATATCATATATTACAGTATATCATATCATTTATATATCATATTACAGTATATCATATCATATATATATATTATATCATATCATATATTACAGTATATCATATCATATATATATATATTATATCATATCATTTATATATTATATCATATCATATATATATTATATCATATCATATATTACAGTATATCATATCATTTATATATTATATCATATCATATTACAGTATATCATATCATTTATATATTATATCATATATCACTGACCTTAAAGTGATTTTATGTTTTCAGCACCGATGGATTTGGGTCATTTGGAGACTTTCAGACTTTTAGAATATAAAATGTGTGAGGGGACATTTTATATTTATACTTCAGTGAAAAGAGTTGTCATATTTTATTGCACACACTTGACCTTAATTTTATATTTACACATACAGTATAAAATGTAAAAAAAAAAAAAAAAAGTTTTCACAGGACAGAAACAAAAGAAAAGGCTTTTCTTGAAGTTCTTGTTCAGAGTAAATGAGTTGGTGTGTTGGAACAACGGCCCGTTCAGGTTTTATTCAAAGTGACTGTTTTTATGGGGACAATAACTCCTTCAGGGTTGATGTTCGGAGCAGATCGTGTTCTTTGCTCCACCTGCAGAAAGAAACTGTTTCTTCTTCAGAACAACTGAACATCTGAGCCCTGAAGGAAAGGATCGTTTTTAGAAAACATTTAGCAGAAACTGAATATTCTGCTGTTCTTAACTTGAAAAAGTATTTTTAAAGTATTTTTAATTTGCTTTGCAAATAAAAAGTCTTTAATATTTTGCATATAAACTCCAACATTCAGCTTTTATTTTAATCGATTCCAATTTCTTTGCTGTCGTCGGTCAGCATGGAAAAGTGTCGGTTGGTTCCCAGGTCCACGGTGGTCCTGTTGAGGCCGGTTATTGAGCCCAGGTCCACGGTGGTCCTGTTGAGGCCGGTTATCGTTCCCCTGGTGACACTTTCTGTCGTCAGCGGGTGGAGTGGCACGAGGCCCGGGTTCTGGATCACAGAGATCTCGTTGTTCTTCATGGCCAAGCTGTTGGTGATGGCCGCGGCATAGCAGCTCCAGAACCCGGGGTCCACGCTCATTGCTCGGGTTGCCAGGTCCTTCTGAAAGGCCTCCCCAAACTTCAGCGCCTCCCCACGCAGCAGAGCCCCGGGGTTCTCCACGGACAGACGCCGGCCCCTCCTGGCCGGGGCGTTGTTCCACATGTGGGTTCCCATGTGAACCTGAAAGACACGCGTCGGACACGGTGACGACTTTATCAAAAATAAACATTTTTATTTTAAGAATGGGCGCTCATCTGACACAAGGCAGCATGATGGCTCAGTGGTTAGCACTGCTGCCTCACAGCAAGAAGGTCCTGGGTTCAATCCCTGGTTGGACCTGGGGTCTTTCTGTGTGGAGTTTGCATGTTCTGTCCGTGCTGCGTGGGTTTCCTCCCACAGACCAGAAACATGCACGTGTCTGCCTTCAGGCCCAGGCCTCACTTGAAAAGAGATCTGTGATCTCAGAGGGATTAACCTGGTTACTTAAAGGTTAATAAATAAACAAGGAGGTTGCAGGTTCAACTCCCAGCCTATTTATTGTTTACACCCAAATCACACTTTTCATCATCCAAATTCTCTGAATTTAATTAAATCTGACTTTAGAAACTAAAAACGATTTATTTGTTCAAACAAAAGTTGTTCTTTTCCTTACACAATAATTTATACACTTGTTCAAAATAAATAAATATATAAAACAAATATTTTAGTTTTCTGCTTCTAATATTTGACAAATTACATTTTTATTTTACCTTCAAAGTAATAAAATGAATGTTTAATGATGTTTTGTCTTAAAACTCTTAAGAATCTGTTTTATTGTTGGACAGAAATGTTTCTCATTCACGTTTGGTCCCGCTGGACGTGTGGACCTGTCCTCATCCTACAAGGTCCTGGCAGACAGGAAGTCTCCGCTCACCTTCAGGTTGCCTTTCGTGGTGAACGCTCGGCCACAGATGGAGCAGACGAACGGTTTCTCTCCGGTGTGCGTGCGCTCGTGGATCTGCAGGGCGCTGGCCGATGAGAAGTTCTTCCTGCAGGCGCTGCAGTTGTGCTGTTTGGGTGCTCGTCGAGGCGGCGCCGGGTCGAGGAGGGAGGTCACGCCGGGGCTGCTGACAGACGGATAACTGGAGCTGAAAGGAACCTCCGCCTGACCGTGACCATTCACCTCAGCTTTGATGGAGCCGGAGAAGTTCTGACCTGCAGCTGGAGCCAACAAACTCATGAAATCCTTCTGAGCTTAGTGATCCAGACTGACGTTAAATCTGTCACTCTTCACTAAAATAAGTGAAAAATCTATTAAATGACCACAACAACAAAAATAATCTTCATCAACTGTTTTAATCTGGCTTTTGGCACAGAAACAGATCTCAGTGATGACTGTGAACTCCCGGTGCCGGTACTTCTGGACCTTGGTGCTGCTTTTGACACCATGGACCATAAGACCTTACAGAAACAGCTGCACAACCTTTGTGGCATCTCAGGCACAGCATTAGAACAATTTAACTTGTTTTTATTTTACATTAATGCTGCTGAAACATACAGTGTTTCCCTATCACACGTGGCGTTCCTCAAAGGTCCATACTCGGACATTTCTGTTTTGGTTTTAGATGTTCCCTTTGACAGATGTAAAAAAACTCTTCTGCTTTCATCAGTATGCAGATGAAATAGTTATATTTATCCTTTTCCCAGGATAAACTGCAATTATGTCCTTGCTGGATTACCAAAAACAAAAAGTTTATTGTAAATCTGCAGCGAGTTCAGAACTCTGCTGCCAGAAGGGACCATCCCCACTCAAATCCTTCTACTGGTTTCCTGTAACGCTTAAAATGGATTTTATGATTTTATTAGGTTTTAAAAGTCTACATGGCTTTGTTGCCCCATACCTCGAAGACATGGCTGGGATGTCTGGTCCAGCCAGATTATTAAGACCATCCAGTGATAATCTGTTAGTGAGATGGGGACTCCATGAGGAGCTGCTTTGAGTTTGACAGGAACTCATTCTTTTAGCCTTTTTAACAAAGGCTCTTAAAATCTTTGTACTGTTGCCTTTAGCTGACATAGATTATCATCATCATCATCATTATTATTGTTATTATTATTGTTATTATATTATTATTATTATTATTATTACTATTATTTATTGTTATTACTATTGTTTTTACCTCTGTCTCGGCTCAGCTGGAACGACAGGCTGTACGGGGTCTCCTCCTTCACACAGTGTTTGTTCGGCTCTTCTCTCGGGTCAGCTGCAGGTTTTGGAGACTCGGGTTGTTCTCTCTTCACCGAGGCGAACAGAACCTTCTGGGTTTCCTGTTTGTTGTTTCCTGCCAGTAATTTGACTCTTGAGGCATCTGAGAAGCTCTGAAGAGGGGAAGAAGGTGAGCAGGAAGATTCAGACACACGTGGGCTGCTTTTGCTGCTGACCTCCATCTTCTGCTCTGATGAACGTCCGTCAGCTCTGAGCAGCAGGCTGTCTCTGACTCCGTTAGTGGGCGGGGTTACAGTGAAACAGTGGGTTAGAATCTTCATTGGGTCCTCCAGAGCTGTTGCGCTCGATGACAAAGGTTTAGATGGAGATCTGCAATCAGAGATAAAAGGTTTAGGAACAGTTCTTTCCTCTTCTGTGTTTTCTGCGTCTTCCTCCTCCTCCTCCTCCTCCTCTTCCATAGAGACATCATCTGTGAGCTCGTTGCTGCTGAGACTGTTAAAGTTATCCACTGCCTGCAGCGCATCAGGAGCGTGTCCAACCACGTGCACACGTACATGCTGCTGGAGAACCAAGGCGTTGGTGAATTTCTTCTGACAGATGGGGCACGAGTGCTGCGCCTGAACTGAAGGTGCTGTGTCCCTGTGGACACCAATGTGGGTCTTCAGGTTTCCTTTGGTAGTGAACGCTCTGCCGCACACTTTGCACCTGAAGGGCCGTTCACCCGTGTGCACCCGGTAGTGCATCTTCAGTGCGCTCTGACAGCTCAGCACCCGGTGGCAGAGGGTGCACTGGTTGGGGTCGGTGATCTTCTTGTCAATGTTCTCCACCAGCTGCTGGAGCTTCGAGGTTTCTGATGTTTGCATAGAACCTACAAGGGATGGACAGCAGGGGACAGGAGATGCTGAGGTGTTGAGCGCAGGTGGGGGGGGCCTGCTGGGTGTCTCAGTGACTGAGTTGGCACTCGGTGTGTGGGGCAGGTGCATCTCCTCTGTTTTCAGTACTTTGGAGGTTTCTGTCTCGTGGTTTGAGTCTGAAATGGGAGAGAAAGGAACCTCACTGCCTCTGTGGTTAGGTGACACAGACACACACTGAGCAGGAGCTGCCTGATAACACTGAACAGATGCTGTTACACTTACAGGCTCATCTGATCCAGCACAGGACACAGGAAGACACACATTAGCAGGAAGAGTCGCTACGAGCGGCTTGCTGTCCAGCCACGAGGAGGCAGGTTTCTCTGGAGGGACGGACATGCCGTATGGGATCCCAGAGCTTGTCGGCACGTTGTCCAGGTACTCTGGCACAGGGAAGGGGTTCATATGAACATGGGGGTACTTGTCTTTGTGCCTCTGAAAGTGCACCTTTAGGTTGCCCTTGGTGGAGAAGCGGTTCCCACAGATGTTGCATTTAAAGGGTCGCTCTCCTGTGTGGGAGCGCAGGTGGATCTGCAGGGCGCTGTCGCTGCCAAACACTTTGGCACAGAACCGGCATTTGTGTTTGAAAAAGGGCTCCTCTGAGCTGGGCTTGGTGTCAAACGGCGACATGTTGGGGCCTTTCCTCTGCTTCATCAGGGCCGCCAGGGGGTCAAGGGCGTTGGTCGTGGCCACAATGCTGGCTAAAGGGTTGGGGAAGATGACGCTGCTGCTCGGGGGGCTCTGAGGTAGGAACGTAAGACTGCAGGGGGAAGTGAGGAGGCTGCGAGGTGTCAGGGACGGGGGGCTGGAGGAGCTGGGGGTCTGAGAGCTGCTGACGGTGCTGCTGTGTGGTACCAGAGGCAGCAGCGTAGACATGCTGCCGCTGCTCGACAGAGAGGGGGTCGAGTTTTCTGACGAGGCTGAGCTCAAGTGTCCACAGAGAGTTTGTGAAGGGACACGTTGGGACTGTTCCAGCACAGAAGACAAAGACACGGTGGCCTGTCCATTAATGGTGGAGGGCATGGTTCCTGACAGAGGCAGGATGGGAGGAGGGACGCTTCCTGGGTTTGACGGCAGAGACAGAGACCTGGACACTGGGTTTACCGCAGCCTGGGTCGGCTGTCTCTTCATGACGGCCACGTGGCTGCAGATCTGCTCGATGAGCTGCAGCTGGTGGACCTGCTGCTGCTGCAGAGCCAGAAGGTGCTCTAGGATCACTGGGATGGTAGCCGATGCTGCTTGTCCTCCCAGACCACCGCTGCTGATTCGCTGGGAGAACTGGGCCACGGCCACGCGGGTGCTGTGGAGGATCTCCAGGGTGACGTTGGTGCTCGGTACGCCAAAGCTGCCGGACACCTGAGAGGAAGTGGATTCGGCTGAGTGAGGAGGTTGAGGGCTGGACGTTGTGTATTTGTCTTGAGGAGAAGACTCCAGCTCCAGAACTTCATCCCACTCCCTCCCCCCTTCCTCTAAAATATCCAGACTGTCACTGGCCTTCGTCACTTCAAAGCTGGCGTCCGTGGACTCAGCTGCAGACGAGTCGCTAGACGCCACACTGGGAACCGGAGAGGGCTCCATCAGACACTCCTCGAGCAGATCGTCCTTCACAATGAGTACCAGGGGGTCCTCGGTGCAGACCTTCTGATGCTGGCTCAGCTCAGGCCAAGAGAAGAAGTGAGCGCAGCACCTCTCACAGATGCTGCTGTTAGATCCTCCACCTGCCTCTGCTCCGTCAGAGCCTCCAGCAGCTCCTGAGGAGGAGGAAAAATAAAGACAGGTTCGAAAACTGGTCCCTTATTCCCCTGATGGTGAGAAGTCTTCTAAAGAAGCTATTGCTCTGAACCTGGCGCTAAGTGGACAAGCATTGTTTAAACTCAGTGACCTTTGAACTCCACAGGATGTCCCACTGTGTGGAAAAATAACTGTGTCAACTGAGAGAAATCTCCACAGCTCCACAAACAAATACTGTTACTTTAAAATAGAAAACATGAAGGGGACCGGTCTCCTCTGAAAGATTTTATTTGATCTTTTCAAACAGTCAAAATGAGTTTAAATGTTCATGACAAGTGAGGTCTTTTCTTTAAAACAAACGTTTTCTAAGAGAAGATGTCTCTAGATCAGAAGATCTCAAGCTGTGTAGTTTCTGACCCATAAAATGATTCTAAAATGACTAACTTTGAAAATAACCTCAATTAACAACGACATAATGGAAAACAAAGAGCCACAAACATCTCGGCACCATTTTCATCCATTTATGACTAAGACTGAGCTGAAAACAGCTCCTCAGACTGAAGAAGACTTTCAGAGGAAAGACCAAACATTTCTACTTTGTTTGTTTGTTTGTTTGTTTTTGAAACGTCCAAAGGACCAAAATTAATTTTTTTAGATTTTTTTTTTAACCTGGATTATTGAGCATGCATCACGATATTTATGACTACTGTTTTTATTTCTTGAGACAATTGTACACATATTGTATTTTTTATTATTTATTTATTTTGTATATTACAGATTTATTTAGTTCAGCTTGTAAACTTTTAAGGTTAGCTTGTTTGTAAAGTTTAGCTTGTAGGTTTATTAAGTTCAGCTTGTAGGTTTGTAACATTCAGCTTGTAGATTTGTAAAGTTTAGCTTGTAGGTTTATTAAGTTCAGCTTGTAGGTTTGTAAAGTTTAGCCTGTAGGTTTGTAAAGTTTGGCCTTTAGGTTTGTAAAGTTTAGCCTGTAGGTTTGTAAAGTTTGGCCTTTAGGTTTGTAACGTTTAGCTTGTAGGTTTGTAAATTTTAGCTTGTAAACTTGTTAAGTATAGTTTGTAGGTTTGTAAAGTTTAGCTTGTAGGTTTGTAACGTTTAGCTTGTAGGTTTGTAAATTTTAGCTTGTAAACTTGTTAAGTATAGTTGTATAGTTTGTAGGTTTGTAAAGTTTAGCTTGTAGGTTTGTTTAAATTTGTTTCATGACCAGCTGTGGGGTCCCAACCCCAACTTTGTAAACCATGACAGGAAATGACTGATGTTTGAAGCTGTTAGAACCAGAGCTTAATGCCGGATCCAGTTCTGGTCCAAAGACTGAAGAAGCTGCAATTGGTTCAATGAGCTGTCAATCAAAATCCAATTATGCACTTTTTATTTTGAAATTACTGGATTAACCCTTTTGGACACAAACTATAAATTATTGTAAAAATAAAGTAACAATAAGTACATTAGAATTTTTAACGTTATTTCCAGCCACGGCTCATAAAATAACATTTAAATACTTTTTAAAGGTTTTTCTGTTTTTTACTCCGTTACAGAAACAATCCGTCGTCCTCTTTGTTTGCTGTAACTTAAAAATATACAGGTAGTCCTCGACTTACGGCAACTCGGACTTAAGAACGGGTGCGGCGCCACGTGTAATGAGTTCTGACTTACGGCAAAATCAGGTTACGAACGGTTTGTAGGTACGAAACCCGTTCGTAAGTCGAGGACTACCTGTATATTAATATTTTATTTCAGCTTTAGTTTTCTGCACATTTATTTCACAGCTCGCAGTTCATCTTAGATGTGTTGGTTAAAATCAGATTTTTGGAGTAAAGATTAAAATCAAAGTTTTTGATCAATTTTTGTCATTAACTTATTTTTAAAGAATTAAATAAGTTAAGATTTATTAAATTAAAATGAGTATTTTTAAATCCTGATTTAATTTAATCCTGCTTTAGCTCCTGGTTTATCAGCACCTGCAACAGAAACAGGATTTTGTTGTTTTATTAAATTATTAGATGAGAATAAAAGTTATATTAATTTGTCATCATGAGTTAAATATAATAAATTAAATTACCTAAAATAAAAATAATTTAAATAAGTTGGCATGATTCAGGTTTTTAGTTATTTTTCTTTTTAATCTCTTTCTTTCATTCATTTATTTCAGATCTTGGATTAACTAGTGTAAATTGAACGTGTCATGTTCAGGTTGTGCATCGTTTCCATCATTTTAAAGACAAACGTGAAATATTTCCAGGGTTTGAGTCGTTCGTCCTGCAGCAGTGACGTAATGCAGCATCCTCTGCGTTTTGCTTTAAATTGAACTTTTAGTTTAACTTCTAATTTAACATTTAATTTAGATTTTAATTTAACATTTGATGCACAATTTGCTCTTTAAGCTGTTCATCTTTAAACATCGGTGAGAAATAAACAGACCGAGGAGAAAAAGATACAAAGAAACTCCCGGAAACAAGAAGGAGACGTTTTGAAATCGTTC
This sequence comes from Simpsonichthys santanae, assembly GCA_031762415.1. Taxonomy (NCBI): domain Eukaryota; kingdom Metazoa; phylum Chordata; class Actinopteri; order Cyprinodontiformes; family Rivulidae; genus Simpsonichthys; species Simpsonichthys santanae. The sequence continues at coordinate 28,260,429 of JARVLU010000583.1, read as the reverse complement.
AAACTGTTTCCATCACGGAGCAACGCTCAGCCGGGCTCCGGCAAGCAGAACCGGTCTGAGTCAATGTCCCTGGGTGGTCCGGGGGTCACCGGGTGGCCCAGGGGTCACCGGGTGGCCCGGGGGTCATCGGGTGGTCCGGGGGTCACCGGGGCGATTCTGTCAGCTGAGTGTTTCCACTCAGCTGAAGATTTATTTACTCAGAAAACAAAGAAAAGGGTTTAATGTCACAATGGAAGAAGAGTTTGTTTCAATCTGTTCAGTTGTGTCAGGAGGACGGATGCACTGCTGCACCTCTGGACTCTGGGGGCTCCAGGAGGCTCCAGGAGGCTCCAGGGGACCCTGGGGTCACACCTTTTATGAGTGGACATGGACCACTTGCTCACTCAGGGTGAAGGTTAAGTCAGCGGGACTCGACACAGAGCGACGGAGTCCCCCGCCTGGCTGAAGAGGCCCCTGAAGGACCGATGAGGCCCCTGAAGGACCACGGGGCCCCTCCACACAGAAATGATGTTAAATGTTAAAAACTGAAAGTCTTCTCCAGACGAGAACAAACGATACAAAAGAAGAATTTTTAATTCAAAGCCTGACGAGGAGTTCAAACGATCTCTGCTACAAGAAACTAATTTAATTTCAACTTTGAACTAATTCAAACAACTTAAAGTCTAAATCTAAATATTTAAATAATTAGGTGGAGAACTTCAATTAAAACTAGACAAATATTTTTTACATCTGATTATAACAAACTAAAAACATTTTAAAATAGTAAGTTTTATGACATTTAAGGCCAAATATTAATTTCAGGGTTTGGTTGTGGAGAAAATTACAGATGAAAATATTTAATTTAAAATAAATTCACAAATGAAATAAATAAAATCAGCAGAAACACGTCGCTCACTCCGGTTCTGATCCGGTTCTGAAACAGTCAGACAAGAAGTTCAAACAGAATTTAATTTTTAGATTTTGTTGGTTTAAATTAAAAAAAATAATAATAATAAATTTAAAAAAATCATTAAAAATATTTTGTTTGTAAAACTTTTAAATATTTGTAAAAATTACTTTATGAAAACATTTCTAATAAATTAATTACATGGGTGAGAACTATTAGTTTAAATATTTTATAACTTTGAGACCATGAACCCTGCAGCTCACTGACCTCTGACCCCCCAAGACCCCTACCTGCCGGTGACCTCTGACCCCGCCCCGCCTCCTCCGCGTGGAGCTGCTGAGGTTTGGCTTGCTTGCGGCGGGACATGCTGACCGGTTCGGTTCCGGATCATCTACAAACTGGGTCTGGACCGTTCATAAGGAGCGGGTTCGGTATAGTTCTGCCGCTCTCCGCGCGCGCACTGCGCGTGGCCGAGGGGAGGTCATGGCTGCATCTGATGCGGGTGAAAAGGATCACATCCGAACCGGCTTTAAGGACTGCTCCGCTTCCTGTTCGGGGACGCTCTGACCCGGTTCGGACTGGTCCAGGTCCTCTGCGAGGATCTGAACCTCTCCAGGCTGAAGTGGGTCAGATGTTCTGTTAGAACCGGGCCACCAGAACAAACTCACACAAGGTTCCACCGTCCAACAAACCGGTTCCAGAGCCTCCCGACACCGAACCGAGCCCAGAACCGAGTCCAAACAGATTCAGACTGAGGGAAAAAAAAAAAAAAACGTGCGTAAAGTTCCTGCGTAAAGATCAAATCCGGCTCCGGTCGCACTGGGATCCGGTGTCAGACTGGTTCGGTTCGGTGTCAGACTGGTTCGGTGTCAGACTGGTATCAAACTGGTGTCTGAGGGAAGTGAGACCCTCTGGTTTGTCTCCTTGTTGTTCCCGCCTCCGGTCCATGAGTCCCTCCTGAGTCCGGTTCTGATTGGCTGCAGCAGGAGGACACACAAGTGCACACATGAGCGCGCACACACACGCGAGTGCGCAGAGCTGATCCATCCAGAGATTTTTCATGCAACCTTTAATTCTGCAGGTTGGTGTCATTGAGCCGCGAGGACTCGTTTACAGAGACTTGATGAACAAAGAACACAGAAGGTTCAGACAACAATAAACAATAAACATAAAATGAAAAAGTAAACAGAAGAAATGAAATTAAAAATGAAACAAAAGCAGCTGCATAATAAAGAGATGTAGAAAACTGAAAACAGGAACACGTCTGCGTTGGTTTTTACCATGAACTTAACAGATGTTTGAGGACTGGTAGTCAAAAAGACCTTCTCCTCCACTACTCCTGTTTCATGGAACATCAAAAAGATCTGAAGCTCTTGACCTCTCTGAGTGGCTCCACACTGAGGGAACACTGCAGGTAATCATGTCCTGAGAGCGCACGCTGTAGCTGCACTCACACAGAGACATGTAGGAGG
>JARVLU010000583.1:28102080-28113071 GCA_031762415.1 Simpsonichthys santanae | reverse complement strand
CATTACTGAATGACCAGATGCCAGTTTCTCATTATTGAACAACAAACACAGGTTTCTCATTACTGAATGACCAGATGCCAGTTTCTCATTATTGAACAACAAACACAGGTTTCTCATTACTGAATGACCAGATGCCAGTTTCTCATTATTGAACAACAAACACAGGTTTCTCATTACTGAATGACCAGATGACAGTTTCTCATTCCTGAACAACCAAACACCGTTTTCTCATCACTGAACAACCATACACCAGTTTCTCATTATTGAACAACCAAACTTCTGTTTCTCATTACTGAAAGACCAGAAGCTGGTTTCTCATTTTTGAATGACTGGATGACGATTTCTCATTACTGAATGACCAGACGCAGGTTTCCCTTTACTGAACTACCAGACTCCGGTTTCTCATTACTGAATGACTGGATGCTGGTTTCTCATTACTGAACGTCTAGGCACTGTTTTCTCATTAATGAACAACCAAACGCTGGATTTTCATTACTCATTAACTAGATGCTGATTTCTCATTATTGAATGACTGTACGCCAGATTTTCATTACTAAACAACAGAATGCTGGTTTCTCATTACTGAACGACCAGACTCTGGTTTCTCATTATTGAACAACTGAACACTGGATTTTCATTACTGAATGACTGGACGCTGATTTCTCATTACTGAACGAATGGATGCCAGCTTCTTGTTACTGAACAATCAGACATCGGAATCTCATGACAGAATAACTAAATGCAAGTTTCTCATTACTGAAAGACCGGACCAAAGTTTGACCCGTGAAATACATAAAGTCTTGTGAAATCAGAAAAATAAAAGTCAGCTGACGCGTCCGTTTTCATGGTTTGGTTCTGTCCATCAGCCGGACCTCAGGCCTGTATTTGTTTTGGCTGAGCCAAAGACAGACATAGACACAGAGACAGACGTTCATTTACATCATCCATAGAATCCCGACCCATCTGTGGACACCAATCACAAACAGTGTTCTTTGGTCAAAACAGGAAGTGACACTGTCTGCTCATGTTCCAACAGACGTCAGGAGGTCCTAGGATCAGGCCTTAAGACTAGAACCGCATGAGTTTCTGAGAACTCTGAACCATACAGGGAGAGAAAAACTCCCAGTTCCTTCAGGTGAATCGATGTGAAACACCAGAGATAACAGGACCAGAACAAAGCTAAGCTTTTGGATCGACACAAAGCCAAAGTCCAAAAGCCCCAAACATTTAGAACGGCTGAGAACTATTGATCCAGACCGGTCTGAAGGATTACAGGAAGTCTGGCTGCCTGAGATGAGAATATGGATCATCGAGGGCTTTTAGAAGTTTGGTTTGAAGAAGCACAGAACAACAATGGACCACACCGTTTTAGAGTTTTGTGGTCCGTTGCTGATGAACGTTTCCAGTTTTCTCTAGAACCTGGTTTCAGTTTGTGGTTCTGGAGACGTTGGTTCAGTTTATTGGGCCGTCTGGTTGTTTGTCTTCAGTTCAGTTACTTTTAGGTTTTTGTTCTCTGTGATCCTGCTGACCGTTTTCTTCATTAACACTCATCACTCACACCTGTCTCACTCACACCTGTCTTACTCACTCCTGTCTCACTCACACCTGTATCACACACAACTGTCAAACACACTCACACTTGTCTCACTCACAACTGCCACATACACACACGTCTGTCCAACTCACACCTGTCTCACACACCTGTCTCACACACCTGTCTCACATACACCTGTTTCACATACACCTGGCAAACACACTCACATCTGTCTCCCTCACTCCTGTCTCATACACACCTGTCTCACACACTCCTGTTTCACTCACACCTGTCTCACACACCTGTCTCACATACACCTGTCTCACACTCCTGTCAGCAGTCTGAAAGTTGTAGCTTTCAGTTTGTTTTTTACAGTCAAAAGCAGCTTTTATTATATTTATTCACTGTGAATGTTTAATTAATAAACTAAATATTAATTAATCTAATTAATAAACTAAATATTAATTAATCTAATTAATAAACTAAATGTTCTGATTTATTCCAACTTTTCCGTTCACTGAATAAAGACTGTCCCTTGGTGCTTTCCGTACCTGAATCTTGCTGTTTGTTTTAAACTTCAGGGTTTTTTGGCTTCGCGTTTGGAAAACTTGGCTGCAGTCCAGGAAATATTGGAACAAAGCTTCAGATTAATAATTAATTTTAAACATGGGGTCAGGTGGGACCAGCAGACTGGAGTAATTTAATTTAATGTTTCATTTCTGAGGGTCATTAACAGCTGATCAGTGAAGGACACCATGTCTGAAGGAAACTGTCTCACTGCCGGAGAGAGCAACAGAACAAAAGAAAAACAAGAGCAGGAGGAAGGTTCTGCTTCATCATCCTCCTCAAGGTCCAGGAGGTTGAGCGATCAGGACGAATCAGAGGAAAAAACACGAGTCAGCATGAAGTCTGGAATAAAATCCCTTTAAACTGTTTGTCTCCACATTAAAATACACAAATATTAACATCTTCAATGCACAAAAGTTCAATTTTTACGTTTTTATAATAAACTGCATTTGATTTATTTGATTTATTTTGTGCTAAATGGCTAAACCAGCAGTTAAAATAAAAAAATACATACAGTACATTATTATCTGTCAATTTTGTGTTTAAAACTTCTTTGAAAAGTTTGTTTGTTTTGAGTTATTTTGAATTTTTGAGCTATTGGTTCAATTTAAAGAAGCAAAGACAGAATTATTATTATATTATATTGTTATTATCATTATTATCATTAATATTCTTATAATTAATAATGGTAATAATATAATAATATAATCAATACAGTAATATTATTACATTGTTTGATCCATTTCTGATTATTATTATTATTATTATTATTATTATTATGTTTTGGTTTTGATGACGTCAGGTCTGGGCTAGGGTTTAGGGTTAGGACGGATCTGGACTCACGGAGTTTGCAGAGCCAGCAGACCAGGACCCACAGGGCCACCAGGTATGGGACTTCGATGTGGTGCCAGTTCCACCTCACGACGGGCAGCGTGGTGATCACTGCTGCACCGTGACCCGAGCTGCTCCCTGTCTCCGTGTCTGTCTCCGTCTCCGTCTCTGCCACCGTCTCTGTCTTGTGTCCAGCAGTTGACACCACAGTCCCAGGTGATGGCTCCACGTTGGCCAGACTCGGGCCTCCAGAGAACACCAGCAGCACGCAGAGAAGAAGAGCTGAAGCAGCTGCCATGTTTGGTCCAAAAGGTCTTGTTCCTTCAGCTGTGGATGCTCAGACTCTGGTTCCTCCCTCACAGGTGTTTTGGTGTTTGTGCTCCCTGACCATGATGGTCCTCCGTCTGCTCTCCTCCCAGCCCAGGATCCAGTTTTCTTCAGCAGGTGAAGCACTGCCCGTTCTGCTGCTGCACCGTCTCCTCCCCCTCTGAACCCAGACCAGCTCGTTTGACGACCTTCCTCAAAGGTGGCCCTGATGCCGTTGTTCTTGTCTTTAATGACTGAATAAGTAACTTTAACCTGATATTAAATCTCACACGCAGAAAGAGTTCAACATGTTCGACGCACTTTCTGATTTCAGAAAGGAGTTGTGGAGACAATCACAGACCAGCTTTGGACAGGAGTGATGACTTCTGATGACTTCTGATGACTCTGGATGATTTCTGAGTTCACTGATGATGCAACTGAAACTAGAACTCTTATTTTGAAGTGTATTTATGATCTTGATTGTGAAAATCTGACATAATGAAGAGATTTTAGACAATTTGTGGATCCAATAAAACTCTGGACCTCCTTCAGTTCGTCCACAGGTGCTGGGATCACACAGGTCTTATTCTATCCATCCGTTCATCTTCTTCCCAGTTTTCACTGCCAAGGCATGAAGGTAACAGGTCTAGGAAAAACTTCCAGACCTCCAGCTCCTTTTAGGGGATCTCAAGGTGTTCCCAGACCAGAGAAGATGCAGTTCTGGTTCAGCCCCTGGATCTCCAGTGCCTGGAAACATCCAGGAGGATCAGATGAACCTCTTCAGCTGACTCCTTCTGATGCAAAGGAGCAGCAGTTCTACCTCAAGCAACCCCCCCCACCCCCCGATGATAGAGCTCCTTATCCTTACTCTGAGGCTGAGCCCCTACCCCCACCCTATGGAGGAAGCTCATTTCAGCTGCTGGTTCCAGGATTCAAGCCTCGTGACCACAGGTGAGGATTACATGGACCAGTAAATTGAGAACTTTTCAGCTCAGCTCCTTCTTCACCACAATCGACTGGAGCAATACCCTCAATACTGTGGACGTTGGTCCATCTCCTGCTCCATTCTACCATCATCAGGAACAAGACTCTGAAACCTGAGCTCACCCCAACCTGGAGGGAGAATTACACTTTTTCTGTCTGAGAACCGTGGCCTCAGACTTGAAGGAGCTACTGACCGTGCACGCAGAAGACCATGACATGAAGACACCAACAGAACCACATCGTCTGCATAAAGTAGAGATGAGACGGTCCTGAGGTGCCCAAGCCAGACCCCCTCCTCTTCATGACTGCTCCTTTTCAATGTTTGTTCAAGTGTGATCACTTCTTCTTCTTTCAGCTGCTCCGTCTTCAGGGTCACCACAGAGAAGTGACTCTCATGAAGACCTGGTGATTGTTTTTACACCAGATGTTCTTCCTGACACAACCACAGACACGGAGGTACCACAACCCTCTGTGGAGCAGAGTTCTAGGGCGCCCAGGGGAGCAGAAGGTGGAGGTTAAGGGTCTTGCTCAAAGGCCCATGGGGAAATGAGAGTGGAGGCAGGTGTGGGTGCTTCACCTTTCCCACCCACATTTTGATGTTGACGGTACTGGGAATTGAACCAGAGATCTTCTAATCACAGGCCCACCTTCTCTAACCTCTGCGCCACCACTCCCAAGCTCAAGTACGACCACTAAAACCCCAAAATGGCTTCTTTGATCCAAAATGGCCAACCTTCAGCTGGGTCTTCAGGAGACTCTCTCCAGATCTCAGCCTTCCACATCAAAGTCAAAAACATCAAAGTAGATGTTGTTGAGCCAATTTTACTCTTTTAGAACCCCTTAAAACAGAAGTCCAATCCTGGTTCTGGGGGACCTCGATCCTGCAGGTTTTAGATGTTTCCCTGCTCTTCAGCAGGTCTACAAGTTCTGGAGAACCGTTACTCCCTCCTTCTTCCAGATCAGGTGTGTCAAAGCAGAGAAGCATCTAAAATGTAGGACAGTGGACCTCCATGACCAGAATAGGACACCCCATTATTAAATCCATGAATTGAAAACCTGGACTTGACCCTTCAGCTTGTTCAAACTTCAGACCAATCTCCAAACTTCACTTTCTTTCTAAGAACTTGGAGAAAATAGTTTTTATTCAACTAAATGAGTTTTTGAATGATAATTTTTAAACAACTACACAGCACTGAAACAACTTGTGTTAGGGTTTGAAACAGCACAAATGACCCTGGTCAGTCTGTGATCCTGGTCCTCCTGGACCTTACCGCTGCTTTTGACTCTGCTGACCACAGCATCTGGATGAGGTTAGAACACCGGGTTGGGATTACTGGTGCATCATTAGAGTGGTTCTGTTTGTATCTGAGTGACAGGAGCTTCTATGTTAATGTTGGTAATATATTATCTGCTTCAGTGCCTCTTTCCTGCGGGGTTCCACAGGGCTTGACTCTTGGACCCCTTCTGTTTTCACTGTATCTGCTCCCTTTGGTGTCTGTCTTGAGGAAACATGGTCTTTCTTTCCACTGTTATGCTGATGATTGTCAGGTTCATCTGCCCTTAAAACCCAACAGTTCCTGCTCCATTCACTCTCTGTTAAAATGTCTTGATGACATCAAGGTGTGGATGCCTTCAAATTTTTCAAGTTTTAACGATGGAGTTGAACGTTTTGTGGTAAAATCAGTAAACTCCTTGATGTTCAGCTGCGTTTGTATAAGTGTTAAAGATCTGAAAACAGCAGTTCGTGGAAAGTCCAACTTCCTGTGGCACGTTTAAACTCTGACTGAAGGTTCTGACGTCTGAGCTGGAGATCCAAACAGGCCTGGGTTCAACGCTCGCTACAATTAAGCACCACACATGTCTACAGGGACAGTCATGAATCTTTTTTTAACCAGTTTCGTCTCATCGTAGGACGGTCAGAGCGAAATGTTCCTGATCAAGATGCACATTTTGTTTTTGTGGGGGCGGTGGGGGGGGCGGGGGCGCTGAAAGTCGAAAAAGAAAAGAAAAAAGAATAGATATTTTCAAAATATCATCGACTGAAAGAAATATATATGTGTGGAGCTGCCGTAGAGTGCCAAGGGGAGCAGATGGTGGGGGTTGGGGGCCTTGCTCAGGGGCCCGAGGTGGGCGCAGGTGTGGGTGCTTCATCTTTCCCACCCATATTTTGATATTGTCGGTACGGGGAGTTGAACCGGCGACCTTCCGATCACAGGCTCACCTTCTCCAGACTTTGTGCCACCACTCCTCGTGTGTGTGTGTGTGTGTGTGTGTGTGTGTGTGTGTGTGTGTGTGTGTGTGTGTGTGTGTGTGTGTGTGTGTGTGTGTTTAACTGCATGCATGAGTAAGTGATCACTGTAGCAGCTGAAGGTTGTTAGCTGAGCGTGTAAAGTTTCGCAGCTGTGGTTTTGTCACCAGACAAACGTCGTCTCAGTCACAGATTAAAAGTGTCATCGTGCGTTGTGCTCACAAAACACTGAGTTACAACTAAAGACATCACGTTGTGGTCCACATGAAGGACAGCGAGGACACGAGCTCTGCCGAAGAAGCTCAAAGCCAAACATAGCTAAATGCTAGCTAAAAGCTAAGTAAGGAGAACTTTTAGCTGACTTTGTACTACAGTTAGCATTAGCAGCATTAGCAAACAGCAGTAGAGCGTTAGCAGTTGGTCAAACAGACGCTGCAGAATCTTTAGATGAGCAGAAGAAACATTTCAAAGAGAACGATGTTTCTGTTTATTTATTATTATTATTATTATATTTTATTATTTTTATTATTACAGAAGAAGTTTGATTATTTAAAAAACAAGTAAAATGAAAATGGTTAAATTACTTGTTCCAATCATCAAAGTTCATGCTCAATAATCAATAATCAATAATAATTTGTTCCAAACTTCTTGTTTAAATTGTCTAATCTTTTTATTTCAGGCGAGTTTCATCAGATCAGATTATGACTTTTTTTTTTTCATAAGTTTCAAGAGTTTTTTTAGAGAAAGTGTTTTGCAGCCAGGACGGATCTGGACTCACGGAGTTTGCAGAGCCAGCAGACCAGGACCCACAGGACTATCAGGTACGGTTCTTGGACGTGGTGCCACTTCCACGTCACGATGGGCAGCGTGGTGAGCGCTGCCGCTCCGTGGCCGCCGCCCCCTGTCTCGTTCCCAGCGCTCAAGGTCTCAGCTGGGGCCACCGTTGATGGGGCCACGTTGGCCAGACTCGGGCCTCCAGAGAACATCAGCACAGCGCACAGAAGAACAGCCGAAGCTGCCGCCATGTTTGATTTCAGATGTCGGCGCTCTCAGATTCTCATTCCGCTCCCTCAGGTGTCTTTGTTTTTTACATCCAGGTGTCCCCTGACCATGATGGTCCTCAGACTGCTCTGCTCTCAGTCCAGGATCCAGTTTTCTATGACAGGCGAAGCTCTGCCCATTCCGCTGCTCCACCGTCTCCTCCCAGTGTTTACCCTGTCCCTCCATTAGTCAAGGGATGCTGCAAAGATAAACAGAGAAGGTGAGACGGCAACAGGACGAGCTGCGTTGTACACATGAACCGTTACTTCCTGCAGGGACACTCCAGAGTCTAAAACCAGGACTAAGGTTTGACTCCAGGACCAGAACCAGAACCAGAGTCAGTTTGTGGTTTCAGACCTTCTTGTCACCAGCTCAGAGTTCAGTTTACTGGAGGAACAGGTGAAGGGCTTTAGGGAGAATCAGACCAGGGACGAGGTAGGTCAGAAGTTAAGGCTCCATCAGGCCATGAACGGGTCTGAAACCATGTACGGTGGAGCAGTGGAGCAGCAAGGACGCCCTGGAAACATCTAAACACTAAAACGAGAGTTCAGCGTACACAGATCTGGTTCCTACCAGTCCACAACATGTCCCCCTGGAGAGGACAAACCTGTCCAATACCAGCTGTAGGAGGTTGGGCCTTGACTTCAGACAGGAAGCTGCACCAGCAGACAGGAAGCTGAACCACCAAACCAAACTGCGCTCACATTTTATTTAAAAAACACGTTGACAAACATCTGAAGTTTCATTACATTTGAATTAAATTGAGTTAAATCAAGCGTTAATGTCGTTCAACACAAACGAGGTCCAGTCGCAACTCAGAGACTGAAAAGATGAAACTGATGATCTCAGTGACCAAGCTAACTGTGGTTAGCATCCATCATCCATCCATCTTCATCCATCTGTCATCCATCTATCATCCATCCATCATTCTTCATCCATCTATCATCCATCTTCACGTTCATGGTAAAAACCAATGCAGACATGTTCCTGTTTTTATTATTGTATATCACTTTATAATGTAGTTGTTTTTGTTTCCTTTTTAATATTTTCTTCCATTTTTTTTTCAATTTATTTGCTTTTATCTTATTGTCTATTGTTGTCATCATCCTTAGTTTGTAGCCAGGTCTCTCTTGTAAATGAGTCCTCGAGGCTCAATGAGATTAACCTGCCTAAATAAAGGTTGATTGGAAAAACTTCTATCACTCGTTCATTCCACCTTCAGGCTCATCCATCAGTCAGCCAGTTGTGTGTCATGTATAATCTTATTTTGAAAAACCACAATAGAGCGAGCCTGTGACAAATGAAGTGTGAAGTATCGACGGACATGATTCCCTCTCCTGCATTCTGGTCGGCCTGTTCAACGTCTCCTTTTACCTACAGATGTAAACACTTGATTCAATAACTATTTTAGAGAGCAACAAGAAGTAGCCTGACCAACAGCTCTCCTTGTGTGAAAATGTAAAATAAAATGGTTAAAACTGCACATCACCCTGCAATCACCTTGTGATGAGGAGTGGCAGTTATTGTCAGTTTAGTGGGACCTTGAGAATGAGAGATGCTCTGAGTGTGTGTTGTGGATGACCCTCAGCTACTACCACTCCAAGTCTGAGCTCAGTGTCTGTGAAATGAGCCGGGTTTAGGTTCAGTTGTCGGCGTACATCCAATCACCCCCTGATTCTGTTCAATTATTCACAAGATATTTTGCTAACAGACAGACAAGGCTGTTTAAGCATGTCTTTTGGTGGATCTTGGTCTCAGTTTTGTGAATTACTCTGAGCTACTACCACTCCAAGCTCAGCATGTGGAAAACCGACTGCGTTAAAGTTTTATTTCCTCATGTCAGTTGGCTGTGGCGGCCATTTTGAATCAGCTGCAGATGTGTCAGCAGATCAGAAGTTGTGCTTGGGTCCAACAGCTTCAGATGAAACTGCGCCCTGACCCACAAAGTGTCGTGTTGTGTTTGAAGGCGTCACCTGCTCAGATCTTTGTGGCAGGTGATGCGTTCGGGTGCTGCGTCAGATGAATGGAAAGCAGAGTGTCCGTGAAGAGGATAAGTGAGTGTGGTGCAGGTCGATGAGGCGTCTCAGGAAGGTGATCTTCCTTCTTTATTGGAAAGAAGCAGCCGAACGTCCCCTCCTTCGGCTTGTTGAGCCGTCATACGTTTGTTTAGACGACAGAAACGTCTAAATGACCTCGATTCGTATTGTTCCCACTCCCTGACCTCGTTATCAGGAGCTCACAATAACATGGGCTTAAACTTTAACAGAAAAATCAGATTTCCTTTCACCAAGAACAGATTTCAAATATTTATTTAGATTTTAGACAATTGAAACGTCATTTTATTTTTCACACTATCTGAAGGATCAAATCGAAGGACTTTTACTTTTAATCATTGTTTGGAGGATTCATGAAACTGAACAGTGTTGAAGATGACATATTTCTGTATTTGTCATATTTATAAAGCACATATTTGAATTTTCATGTGTAAAATTTTATTTATTTCAATCCAAAAACACTGAAATTGTTCTTTATTTTAGTCCAACTCCAGAAGATTTAGAGAATAAATAATCAAACGGTGCGGCAGACTTTTAAAATTCAACGCCTCATTGACTAAAAACAGCAACTCTGTCAGTGATATTAAACTTTTTCTGTGTTCAGTTCAATCATGGAGCGCTTGTTGGAAACAGTGACTGAATGTAGTTTTCTGTCAGGAGGCTCGAGCTGTTGCCACAACTCTTCTGCTCCAGTTTATGGTAAACGAGCTGAACTTGGTCGTTCAACTGGTTTTATTAAAACCAAGAGTTCAAACAGAAACATGCACTTTTACTGTTGGTTTCCAGTTTTTTATTTGTTTTATGATCTGCTTCTGCAGATTGTGTGCTATTTTAGCTGCTTCAAAATGTTCGGCTCATTCAGGAGGTGGCTGATGTGACTTTTGGTTTTCGTAAATGTTTGAAAATGTTTAACAATATTATTCCTGTAGAAATGCTTTCATGAGAAACACAACCTTGACTCAGAAGTCCTATCCAACTATAGACCTATATCTAATCTAACTTTCATCTAAAAATTCTAGAGAAACTAGTTGCAGGTCAATTGTGTGAACATCTACAAAGAAATAATCTGTTTGAAGAGTTTCAGTCAGGGTTCATCATAACAGAATCTGCACTGGTGAAAGTCACTAATGATGTTCTCATGGCCTCTGACAATGAACAGGTGTCTCCACTGGTCCTGTTAGACCTCAGTGCTGCATTTGATACAGTTGCTCATAATATTTTACTACAGAGACTTAAATATGATGTTGGAATTATAGGAACAGCTCTAAAATAGTTTAAATCATATTTATCTGATAGATTCCAGTGTTTTTTTTTTTTTTTCATTTAACCTTTATTTATCCAGGTTAGTTTCATTGAGTCACGAGAACTCATTTTCAAGAGAGACCTGTTAGGGAGCAGATGGTGGGGGTTAAGGGCCTTGCTCAGG
>JARVLU010000583.1:28038364-28049103 GCA_031762415.1 Simpsonichthys santanae | reverse complement strand
ACACACACACACACACACACACACACACACACACACACACACACACACACACACACACACACACACACATACATAGGTATGTGTGTATTATTTTTTTATTTATTTTGATTGGGCAGGTTTTTGTGTGATGGGGCAGTTTTGAACAGACTTTTGGGCTGGAAAACGTCGACTCTATCTGGCAACACTGATGTCAGCCCCCTGCTCCACACAGAGGCTGTGGTAGCTCGGTGTCTGTGGTTGTGTCAGGGAGAACATCTGGTGTAAAAACAATCACCAAGTCTTCATGAGAGTTAGTTCTCTGTGGTGACCCCTGAAGAAGGAGCAGACGAAAGAAGGAAAAATAAACAAAAACATGGTAATTTCTTCACTTAATTAATTAATAGCAGCAACAAACTAAATATTTTAAATGAAAATAACTGATTAATGGTATAAGGTCACATTTATTGTGTTTTAACTTTTTTAAATTCAAACAGCAGCAGAAATGTCTACTCATGACTGAACCCCCCAAAAATACTGTAAACAAACATTCACATCTACATCAGCAACTTTGGATTAAATATATAATCATAAATGTTGTTAAAGGGCAAATAAAAGCTTGATTCAATTGTTGCTATAAAAGACTGTTTAAAGACAATGTTCAATAATTTTATTTTATATTTTTCTTTCGGCTGCACTCTTCTTCAGGGGTCACCATAGCGAACTAAATCACACGAAGACTTGGCGACTGTTTTTACGCCGAATGCCTTTCCTGATCAACCACAGACACTGAGCTGCCACAGCCTCTGTGTGGAGCAGGGAGCAGACGGTGCGGGTTAAAGGCCTTGCTCAACGGCCCAGAGTGGGGAAATGAAGGTGGAGACAGGTGTGAGTGCTTCATCTTTTCCACCCACATTTTGAAGTTGTCAGTCCGGGGTTCAAATCGGCTTGCCGTCTCTAACCTCTGCACCACCGCTCCCCCACATCAACAATAAAAACAGTTTTCAACAGGAGTTTTTGCCTTAGAAGAAAATTAAATATAATATTGTATCTTATGTGTAAGTCTGTATCTTGTGCTTTTCATAAATTAAGAAAATGTTTTTGTCCAGTTCTAAAATTAAACATGTAAGTGTTTTTTTTTAAAGATTCATCTGATAAATATGTGAAACTTTATTGGGCCCAGCAGTTGAGGTTTTATCATCAGCAACAGGTATGAGATGTAGGACACACTGTTGAGTTTTGAGTAATTTGTGGGTCACAGCTAAGTTGATCTGTGATAAGAGTCTTTAGCACATAGAAATGCTACAATGGTCTAAACTTTAATTGTTGTGTCAGTTTAATCAAATTCAGGAATAAAAGTCAATCATTCCTTTAAGGAATGCATGTTGCTCACCACCTCCTGTGGCAGTTTTAGTCTAAAATCTTAGTGTTTAAAAATGACAAAGTTGAAGATTTGATGAAATTTTGAAAATGTTATATGCAATATCATACACTAACCCTTAGAGTCCATGTTGTGAATGACTCTCTGCTACTTCCACATCAAAAATTAGCTCAATCTCTGTAAATATGACAGAGTTGTAGTCATCTTTGTGTTTGCTAATGCTGAGGAACATGAGGAAAACATGCAAACGCCACACAGAAAGAACCCCAGGTCCAAACTGGGGCTTGAACCCAGGGCCTTCCCACTGAGAAGCGGTGCTGCCATTAAAATTAACGAGTGACGAATAAACAAATATTGTCTGTGGCAGTCATTGTGAATCTCTTACAATCAATGGTTTCAGCAAGATTAATCTAAATTTGTCCAAAGGTTCATGGAATAGTTTACAAACTTTGCAGGAAAAAAAAAAAAAAAAAAAAGCTGAAAACTTGAAATGTCCATAGAAATCTGATGAAACTGGGCAAGAGAGTATTTGGGATGAACAAGTTTTATTTCTGCTTCAAGTGGAGACAAGATTTTACCTAAAATAAAATGCCAAAAAATACAGTCAAAGCATCAAAATACAATAAAATATAACTTAAGAAACTGAAATGATCCTGAAACTGAAGCTGTGACCCACAGATGAACATGTAGTACAAACATGTTGAACCTTCAGTGTTTTGTTTCTCCTGATAATTAATCTATCAAGTGTCACCCAAAGAAAGACCAATCTCCCAAGCGTGTCCCATTTAAAGAATATCATTGGGTTTGTATCTTCTGAACTTGATGTCCATGAGAACATCCATGCTGATGTCATGGGCTTTCTCAGCCTGACTTCACTGCGCTCACAGCTCCCTCCGTACAAATCAGCTGCCTATAAATACCCAGGAGAACACTCTCAACATTCAGCAGCTGGCTGACGGATCAGGTACATCTCCAGCTCCTCAATGTCTAACGCATGCAACAAACTTGGTATCAAAAAGCTCATTTTGTTTTTCATTTCAGTGCAGACATGAAGATCTTCATATTGCTCGCCCTCATCTTTTTGGCAGGTTTGTTTCATTTGTTTGTTTGAAAAATTCTGCAACAGAGGACACCAAATGCCTTAACCTCTGTTTCTTCAACAGGCTGTTATGCTAATAATAATGAGGAGGAAAAGGAGGAGCATAAACCCCACCAAAAGGATAAGGATCAAGAGCAAGAAAACGATGGCCTCCATCACAAACACCATCACAAACACCATCACAAACACCATCATGGGCGCCATCACAGATGCCATCACAGACACCATCACAAACATCATCACGGGCACCACTGTGGGCATCATCAAGGACACCATCATAAGAATTCCCATCTACCCAAATATCAAGTTGACATGGTAAAAGATGCTTTCTGGAACTACGTTGAAGAGTCAGCCATGTCCGACAAAGAAAATATGTGGCACATTAGACATTCCCCTCCAGGACAGATTCTGGGGTAAGATTAAAACCTCCATCTCAAAGCACTGTCTGCAACATCAAAGCTCTAGCTGATCACATAGTAGTGATTATAGTGAGTTTGTGGTATTTTGTTTCCATATTGCAGTCCTAAGTGCAGAGAAAAAGCTCCACGATCTCACTGCATGATAACTGTGTCCAGAAAAAGTTTCACTGAAATGCTTTTTAAATGTAGTTTTAAAGTATTTAATACCAGGTACAAAAAGTAAACTAAACTGCTTTTAACCAAAGTTGTGTTTGTCTTTGCAGGGACATGATTTCAGGGAGCATTGAAGTCATCATTAATTTTATCAGCTACTTGTATGCTGAAGTAGATGTTTGGATGAATGAAATGCACAGTAAAATCATGTATGAGCTAGATAACCTGGGGAATCGCATGAAGGAATTTCTGGAAAGCCTTGAATACGAGATGGGTAACCTCAACAAGGACTTGTCTAATCAAATCAATTACCAGATAGATGACATGAAGATGTATGCTACTGAGTACATGGAAGACTTGAACCCTAAAGGTATGGAGGACATCCTGATGAGGAAGACTGAGGAGATCCAAGAGCAGTTGGATGAATACTATGAACTTATGCGCCATAACCATCACCACGGACAACATCGTCACGGCCACCATCATCACGGCCACCATCATCACGGCCACCATCATCACGGCCACCATCATCAAGGTCACCATCACCACGGTCACCATCATCAAGGTCACCATCACCACGGTCACCATCACCATCATCAAGGCCACCATCACCACGGCCACCATCATCACTGCCACCATCACCACTGTCACCATCACCATGGTCACCATCATCAAGGCCACCATCACCACGGTCACCATCACCAAGGCCATGAACAGCATCACCACAAACGCCATCAACGTGCAGCATTACCAGACCCTCCTCATGATCACAAACATTTTGACCCCGGCATGAAGAAGAAAGTGTACAATTACCTAGAAGATTTCAAGTCCAACGTGGTCATCATGTCTCACGACTTCAAGATTAAGTTGATTCAAACATCCAACAATATCAATAAGCACATTGTCCCAAACAGGGAGAAGCACCACGTGAAGCTGGTTACCAATTCTGACCTCCTGAAGGAGCAGCTGAAGGACATGTGGAAGTACTGGTCATCATACACCAAGAAACAAGTCTGAATCCATCCGTAGCCGTTGTGGCTTCACAGTTAATAATCCCTTAATGAGTTGGACATGAAATCTGTAGTACCGGAGAGTAAGGTATTTGATTGGTTGTTTTCCCTCAAAATTGTTTCTAAAATGTGTTGTCACAAGTTGATTTTCTGAAGTCCTAATGAAATTAATGCTTGACCAAAATAAAACATGATTGAAGTCCCAAAGCTCACTTGAAATTTTCTTTCAAGCTGTTTTCTTTGCAGCCAGTGTTATCAGGTGTATTTCCAAATCCAACTCATTCTTATTATTTTTCAGTTTATTTTATAAGACAACATACATCCAAAAATAAGTTAAGTCAACTTTATTTATAGAGCACATTTAAAACTGTTATCAAAGTGCTTAACAACAACATCAATGGGAGTAAAATTTATGAAAACATATCATACACTAATGATAATACAGAAGAATTAATAAAAATAATTTAAAAACATAGGAACTTAATAACGTAACTTAAAATTAATAATAAACCAAACAACAAGAGAAGAATTACTGAGGTGCTTGAAAGTTTGAGAACTCATTATAATTTTCTATATTTCTGCATAAATGTGACCTAAAACATCATCAGATTTTCACACAAGTCCTAAAAGTAGATAAAGCGAACTTAACAAATGAGATACAAATATTATACTTGGTCATTTATTTATATGTATAAAAGTATAAAAGTATGTGAACCTGTTTCAGTATCTGATGTGACCAGATACTGGGATGGGAGGGTTGATGAAACTGACCACACCCTTTTTCAATTTTGAACCTTTTGTTTGATATGTTTTAATCTGATTTTTAAAAATCCATGAGGCTACATGTACGGTAAACCTTCAGACGTTGAGACAAGTTGTTGAATAATTGTTCTTATCTGTGTGAAAGGTTTCTGCAAGATGTCCTGTGTTACACAAGTTTTATAAACGAACCTGCGGCAGTTAAATCAGATTACAGATCAGTTCAGATGGACTACGGATCATAGTCCATTGTGGCACTGTCAGTCAGACGTGCGTCTGCAGCTGTGTCATACTGCATCATACGTGCGTCTGCACCATACATCATAGTTTATTTCGGTTATATCAGGTGTACCCCAAGGCTCCATTCTTGGTCCAACTCTTTTCTCCATATTTATCACATTCTGTTAGTGAAGCCTCCGTTCATTTATATGTCGATGACACTGTTTTATATGCTTTGGGTTCTACTCCGGATGAATTTGTGAAGTCCCTGGCATGTAGTTTTTTAGAAATATGGCAGTCCATAGATGCCAAGGAAACTAAATTTGTATGGTTCAGTCATGGGGGAGGAACCATATGCACCTCTGTGGATTTCACCACTGTAAACTGTGATATTATAGAAGAGCTAACAGTTTATAAAACAGGTCTCACTTGTAAATGAGTCTTCAAGGCTCAATGTGATTTATCTGTGTAAATAAAGGTTGAATGGAAAAAAAAAAGTCTGTGAATTTGGTTTGATGGAGCTCTGTCCTTTTCACATCATGTTGATGTTTTACAATCTGAAGTTAAAGCCAGACTTGGTTATCTATATAGAAATTGATCTTTGATTGGCTGCAAAACACACCATTGCTGAACAAAAACATTCTACCTCTGTTGGATTATGGAGACATGATTTACAGACATGTTAAGGGTGTCCTTCGTAAGCTGGACACAGTTCATCACCCTGCTATTGTCTTTGTTACAAATGCTCCTTATAGATCATCATGGTCACCTCTACTCTTGTTAAAGAGCCTTCTCTACATACTCGTGGTGAAATTTATTGGTTTACCCTCATTTATAAGACGTTGCTGGTGGTTAACTCATCTACTGCAACTAGCACCTGTCTGGAAGTATAACAGCCGATCCTCTCAGTGTTTGTGGTGAACAACTGTAAAGACCAGGTCTGGCTCTGCTGCTCCATCCGACTGGAACCTGCTTCAGAAACTTTGGGCCTGACCTCACTCGTCTGTTTCTAGTTTTAAAAATTGTTTAAAAGCCATTTTTAAAGATACTCGCAAATGTTTTCATGCTTAGTAATGTTGTGGTCTATGAACTGTTGTTAATGTAATTTGTGATTTCCTTGTTTGTTATTGGCTCCTGTATTTTATTCTAACTGTTTCTCTTGACCCTACAAGGACCTGCTGGTGCTCTGTCAAGAACAATCTGTTCTTAGTGTCCATGTCTGCTTTAATAAAGGTGGGATGAAACTGAACAAGTTTGGATCATTGGATTCATCAGAACTGGATCGAACTCTTACTTGACTTCCAGTCCCAGGTCGGACTCTCGGATCAGCTTCAGGTTGTCCTCAGCGGTTTGCGTTGCCTTGGCGACGTAGTCCCAGAAAGCATCTTTCACCACATCCAGGTTGGATTTTTGCGGCTCGGGCCACAGGATGTTGGCGTTGCAAACTGCGGGTGAAACATCAGATGAACTTCACCTGGTTCAGTCTAGACCTGAAAAGGTTTTCATTCAGGTGGAAAAACTCACCGCAGAAAAGAGCGAGAACCACCAGAACCTTCATCATTGAACTCAGTCCTGTTGGACGAAACAGAAACGTTCAGTTTCAGACACAGTCCTGGAATTATTTAATGGAAAATAAGATTTGAGTCAAAGTTTCACCTTTTGAGGCAGCAGGTCTGTTGTTCAGAGTCTGAGGAGTCAGTGCAGCGCAGGCGAGCGTTCCCAGGTTTTATATCTGTGTTGGCGGGTAAAGTCCAGTCCAATCTGCCCTGCTGGACCTGTTCCTGCCCCTGCTGTCACTCCACATCACAAAGCTGTAAAACCCACCGACTCAGAGCCGTTTGAGGTTTAAAACACCAAAAAGTCAGAAGAACCTTCAGGTGCTTTCTGTTTGTGGTTGTTCTGGAAGCTTCTGGACCAACTTGGAGGATAAAGAAACAGGAAGTTCATGAACGCTGGCAGTTAGACCAGAGGAGATCAAAACTAAAACACTGAGGCACATTTTCCAACCCTTTCTCAAAGGATCTTTGATGAGCTTCAATTTTTTTTTTCATTTTATTTAACCTTTATTTATCCAGGTTAGTCTCATTGAGCCACAAGAACTCATTTTCAAGAGAGACCTGTTAGGGAGCAGATGGTGGGGGTTAAGGGCCTTGCTCAGGGGCCCAGAGTGGGGCAAATGAGGTGTTGTCGGTACCGGGGTTTGAACCGGCGATCTTCCGATCACAAGCTCACCGTCTAACCACTTGCGCCACCACTCCCCGTCAGATTTTTTCTTCTGATGGATTACAGCAGGGCTATTCAACTAGCAGCCCGGGGGCCAAATCAGGCCCACGGGTGAGCTCTATACGCCCCACCAATGGGTTCATTTTTAATAAAACTAGATTTTAAACTGTAAAACCAACTTACTTAATGACAATAAAATTATATTTCAAACTGATGGCTATACGGCCCCTCAGCAATTTAGTTAAACAGGACTGGATTAGAGTAACAAACACACCTGTCCAAAGTCTGAGACACCACACCGGGACTTTACCCCCAACCTCTACATCTGATGAGTCAAACTCATTTTCTCTGAGGCCAATGAGAAATGTCAGTTTTGTATATTCACACATGAATTACATGATCTAAAATTACATTAAAATGAAATTAAAATAATCTAAAATTACAACTCGAGTTGTAAATTTACAATCTAATGAAAACTTCTGTGGGTGTTTGAACAGGTTAGTAATTTTAAAACTCCAGGAAACAATATGGAGGTTAGCCGCATCAGACTGTTTTACTAAAGCTCTGCTTTTTTTAAAACCTGCAACCAAAAGCCAAATACGTACAGTAATAATGTTTTTGCTAATGTCTGTGTTAGTAAAATATCTCGTGATCCACAGGAGATGTTTTTATTGAAGATGTGTGTCTACAACTGGAATCAGCACAATTCAAGATGGCCTTCAAAAACAAAAAAGGCTAAATCAGAGTCAGTTCTACAGATGTTGAGTAACGTCTGGTGTGGTGGTAGCTGAGGGTCATCCACAACTCCAAGCGCTACTAAACGTGAAACATCTTAAAGCTTTACTGTTCGGGTCAACCCTGTTTATTATTTTAATGCTGAAATGTATTCATTTTTTAAAGTGTCTCTGATTTTACACAGGATGATTAAAACAGCCGATTAACTTACTGCCTATAAATTTTAACTACAAATGCCAAATAAAAGTCTTAATACATTTATTATTTGTTTTATTTATGTAGGTAAACTAATGTTTAGTTTTAGTCATATTTATGTTGCTTTGTAAGCATAGACTTAGTTTTGACATATCTTACAGAGAAAAACACAGTTTGTTCCACCCGTCTCACATGAAAAACAAACATTTGTCATCAGATGGCACAAAATATTGAGCAAAACAAACTGTCAACATCCAACAAGAGCAGAACCACATGATGTACACAAATAATCCAATAATCACTAACAAGATAACTGGAGAGGCTTTTACAGCATGTCTGTTCTTCACCATCTTTAATTTACCGGATCGGTTGTTTTCCTTCAATCAGACTGATGATAATGATAAAATAAACAGAATACATTCAACATTCATGTCAAATGTTAACAATAACAAAGTGATAAACTGAAGTTTTATCAAAGCTGTATAATAATAATTATTACACTTATTTAAGACTTGGAGATAGAACATTTCCGGTTAATCGAAACAAATAAAACATAAGATGTGTTAACTTTGGATTGATGGGAGACATTTTTTTAAAAACTTCAGTTGCTTCTTGTCTGTTCTTCACAAACCCAAAAATTACAATTATAAAAATAGCAGAGGATTTATGATTACTGTAAATTTAAAAAAAATTACGTGGATCCTGTAAACATGGAAACATGTTTTCTATGGTATAGTAACACAAAGGCTCACACACTCAGATAAACAGGAGGATTAGTCTCGACTAAAACTTGATTTGTTAATAAAATATGTTTTTTAATTTATTTTTACGGTCTTGTAGTGTTCTTGGCATAACTGTTAAGAAAACATGGTTATTTTCTGGTTAAACTCCAGAAAATATGCACAAACTACAACATGTTGGAGGGAACCGTTAGCTTCCGGTGGGGCTAATGTTAGCGAGCTAAACTGTAACCTACAAAAAAAAAATATAAAAAAATAATAAAAAAAGAAGTTGTAACCTTCAGAGATTTTATAAAATGTAATTAAGATAATATTACAGTGACTGATGTAGGCCTACTTGATGTTTATTTGTCTGATATTGCTGGAAAATCAGTCATTAGGAAGAAAATTTACCGGAAAACTGACTGAACTTAGTGAGCTAGCAAAGGAAGGTTACAATTTCACTTTAGATGTGTCTGAAAGTGTTAATTAAATTTTTACATATTAAAAATGAGAAATTTGTTTTAAAATTTTTTAAATTCTGTTGAAATGTAATACTGAAATGTTCCTTTTAACTAAAAAAAAAACCTAGAAGGAAAAGTTTACAGATGCGAATGTTAAAATACAACAAAATGTGAAGTAGTAATAAAATCAAAACTGGATTTATTTGAATACAGCACTTTTCCCAGAATAATCAAAAATCACATCAGAAACTTGTCAAGCTTTACTAAACATTGAACACATTGTTTCCAACCTGTTGATAATTTGACAGTTTGAAACCTTTTGTGTTTCTTCTGTGTTTCTGTCAAGGCCTCGCTCTCGTCATGAAAACATGTTTATCAGCTGACTTTCTTACAACAAAGTCTTGTCTTATCAGTTTGCTGGGTTGTGTGAGGACACGGTGTTCTCCGGTACAAATAATCAAGTCAGATGGCAGAACCGGATCAAAGTCCCTCTCACGTCTTCCTGACCTACAGAACTTTTTGACAACAATGTTTAGGCACATTGTAAATGTTTACTCAGTAAAGCTGAGCCATAAAAATACAAGATTTATGAATCAAATCGTTTTATTCACTAACGACTCCCACATTTATAACCAACAACTGTTGTTGATATTAAGTAGGAATAAAAACTGGGTGAAAGTGGTGGCGCAGAGGTTAGAGAAGGTGGGCCTTTGATTGGAAAATCGCTGGTTCAACTCCCTGTACCAACAACATCAAAATGTGTGTGGAAAAGGTTTAGCATCCACACCTGCCTCCACCCTCATTCGCTCCACTCTGGGCCCTTGAGAAAGGCCCTTAACCCCCACCATCTGCTCCCCCGCCCCCTAGATGCCAGCCAGTGTTGCCAATTGGGCTGTTTTCATTCTCTATTTTCATTCTCTATTGCTTTGGGCCGGTGGGGATGATTTGGGTGGATTTGGAGTCAGAAAGGCGGTTTCTGAGTTAATCTATTAAACACATTTCAAACAATCATTCATCATTATTTCATAGCAAAGCTCCTCGGACCTTTCTCCATCACTGATTGGCTATTGTCAACTGCCAGGGCAATCACAACAGAGAACTGGTGAGGCAGTTTTAGTGGACACCTCGCTGAGTGGGCTGACCCGCTGCAGTGGTACGTCGGAGCAGCCGCCATATTGGATGTGGCAGAACTGCCGCTCAACTGATAGAAGGAAACGGACTGATCATAAAGCACCGTTTTACAAAGTGTTTTATGTTAATGCCTGTCATTCACACACACATATACAGTATTAGGAAAACAAACAGGCACTAAAGACAACATTTATAACTTTTAAAGTGATTATTAAAAATGTTTATTCCTTAAATGTTTAGGTTATAGGTAAACACT
>JARVLU010000583.1:27933679-27950879 GCA_031762415.1 Simpsonichthys santanae | reverse complement strand
TTCTTAGGAGAGACAAGGATGGAGAAGATCAGGAATGAGATCATCAGAGGTACAGCACAGGTTGAACAACTGGGAGACAAAGTTAGGGAGGACACACTGAGATGGTTTGGACATGTCCAGAGGAGGGACAGTGGGTATATTGTTAGAAGGATGTTAGAAATGCAGCTGCAGGAAAAAGAAAAAGAGGAGACATGTGGATGCAGTTAGAGAGGACAAGGAGGTAGTTGGAGTGAGGACAGAGGACACAGAGAGGTGGAGGAGGACTCTCTGTGGCGACCCCTGAAGAGGGAACAGCCGAAAGATGAAGAGTGTATTTAATGTGTGTAGGAACATTGTGTGTTTAATGTATGAAACTCTCCAGGTTGTTCTGGTGTGTCTCCAGGTTGTTGTCTCTGTCATAGTGAGATGTTTCTCCTCTCTATGACTACAGTATAAATGTCTTTGAGGAGCAACGAGTCGGGTTGAATAATGGAAAGTCCTGGTTCCTTAGTGGACGGCCCACGAGTGTCCAAAGGGTGGGGTGGAAGAACATCCCGGTGTTTCCATGGCAACAGACTCGGTTATGTAACATCATATGGTGCGGTGTAAACAAAGCACCCACTGTGTATCCATCTCTTCATCAGCTCTGCCGTGGTAAACTACCGGAAAGAGGCCTTTTTTAAAAATGGATCTCTCCGGTAGAATTTAAAAATGCCTTGATTTCTGTCATTTAAAACCTCAATTTAACTTTTACATTCCTGCATATCTCTGATAAAAATCCTGAAATATATATTGTTAGAGAAGGAAAGATTTGTTGGGATGCTGCATCTGGATTCTTTAAAAGTATCAAAATAAAAATTTCCAGTGTGTTGTGAGATTTTGGTGCTCATTTCTGCCGGACAGCTTGAGCTTTGCGTTGTATTCACGATGCGTTTCATTTTCACAAGCATTTGTCGGCTAACGTTTGGTATTCTTAGCATTTAGCTAGCTATTTGCACTTTTAACTAATAATTGGCTTTAAAAAAAAAACTTTTATAGTGTTTTGGTATTTTGAATTAGTCACCACTTTCAGCTTGTAGCTAGCATTTTGTTGTTTTTCTCTATGTGATTAGTGCTTTTACTACTTTAGGTTTTGCTACTAGAATTTTAGCGAGTGGCATGTATTTTTAGTTTTTTGTTACATGACAGTTTGTAATTTAGTGTTTTATTGTGCGGTGTAAACAAAGCAACCATTGTGGGTCAATCACCTTTCATTAGTGCCGCTGTGATGAACTCCCGTAAAAAGACCTTTTGTCTGAATGGATTCTCTCCGGTTGAATTCAAAACTCTTGTTCTTCTTTTTATTGGGCATGGACTTTGGTGTTTTGAACCACTTTGGCCATGGCTGCCTCAGAGGAGTTAACCGGAGAGAAGGTAGGCCCCAGAAACAATCTTATCATCAACAAACTGGTTGGTCCACTATGTGGGTGTGCTGCTTGTGGGAGTCAGTTTGTTTGTGGCTCCTTGGACTGATGAAGTCCTTTGGATGAAGGACGAAACGGCTCAACAAAAATAAAGAAACCGTCCAGTTGAGCTTACTGAACTTTGTTGGGTCTTGTTCTTCCTTTTCTTACAATTTATCTCTTTTCTGCAACAGAAAAAATAAAATAAAACCCTGAAATATAGACTGTTACGGAGAGAAACGTTTGCCTGATTTGTATTTAAATAAACTTTTGGTTTAATGTTTGATTGTTGCAGGAGCACTGCACTGTGTTTTCAAATGCTACGTCACATTTTAGAACGTTGTCTGTAAACGTTAACCCAGAACCATCAATGTGTTGCTGATGTCGATTAGCAGTGGCGGCCATCTTGAATTGGGCTGAAAGTGAATCAGGTTTAGATGTGTCTAATGAGTAGCTAAAATCTGCCCAGTTGTTCACGAGTTAAATTTAAAAATCGAAAAGCCTACTAAAATAAAATCAGCGGTTGGTTCTGCTCGGTCTGAACATGAAACACAATCTGCCTTTTTTCACCCTGGGCTGAAAACAAAAACATCTCAGCTTTTCTGAGCAGCTTCGCAGACAAAACAGCTGCAGTTTCGGCTGATGTTACATATGAAAAATGCTTGTTTAATTTAAAAGATTTTACATTTATATACAGGAAGCAGGGTTACCAGCTGTCCGTTAAAACAAGAAACTAAACACTTGTTCCTAAATAGGTTGTAAAAAAACTCATTTTATTTGAGCCGCTGTAAATGCATTTATAGCTGATAAATGAACCAGCTGATTTAGTTTAATCTGAGCTGAAGAATCAGTTTTCCTGCAGAGAAACTTGTTAAACAGAAATATAGTTTGGTTCAGTGAAGCTGTGAAGAAGTTTATCGTTTAACAGGACTTTTTAAATTTAAAGTGTTGAATATTTCAAACACTTTCTGCTCCAGTGTGATGCTGAGAGCTGCTGAAGTAGCTGAAACTGAGTTTTAGCTAGAAGCTAAAGGAAGCAGTCACTTAATTCAAAACATCTGCCTCAGAAATGTTCTTGCAGCTAAATAATAAAGTCCTTCCTCAGCGCTGCCTGGTCCACTCCTTGACTTTCTGAAAGTCGACGGCCCTGACGTGGATTTATTGACGCATTGTGAGCGTTTGAGCCTCCTGCTGTGCAGACTGCAACTCCTCCTTGCTCCTGCAGGAGTTTGAGCTGTTTTAGTTGTTGCAGCAGCAGAGGTGAGTCATGAACTCGGCTGAGGCCCACTCGGCTGTCTGCAGATCTGTCAACGCTGCAGAGAACCTGCTGCAGGATCCAACAGCAGCTCAACTTTTTAGGAACTCGATCCTTCCAAACACACGGACGCCGCTTGTTGCTTCTTTTCCAGGAGGCTGGTGTCCATTTCCAGCCGTTTGTGTGTGAGAGGTGGGGGACACCTGGACAGGTGGGACACACAGAGACAACACTCTCACCGTGTCAGTTACTCATTAACCCGACAAGCATGTTCTTGTTGTGTGGGAGGAACCGGAGCATGGTTAAGAGTTAAAACACCAACAACCCTCATCATTAAAACAAATGTAAAGTGAGTTTTATTCAAAATGAACCATCTGGTTTCACACAGCTCTGAGTGGGACGTGAAATCACTTTCACAATTATTAATGGAAGAAGAGGCGTTTGTGTCTCGCAGTTTATTACGAGGCCGAGGTGGAAAATAAGTGGGTGCAGAGAAACACAGACAGCATTTTGAACATTACTCAAGCCTTAACCCCTGGAACCATTCAGATCTGTTAGCAAAATAACACATGAACCACTGGATGGATGAAACTAACTGATTAACGTTGGCCAGTTCAAGATGGCTGCCACAGCTGGTAAACCTTAGTAAACCCCAAATGAAATGAAATTTGACGTGGTAGTAGCTGAGGGTCATCGCTGAGCTCAGCGCGATACCATCCGAGTCTGAACGGCAGCAGCTTTACATATTTTATTATTAAATGTTTACATTTAAAATGGACCATTTTCTCTATGTTACAATAGTTTTAATTATATTCTTTATGTATTTAAAGGTTTTCCTTGCAAAATTATCTTAAAACAGTTTCATTATTTTTTCTTGTGCTTTATAAATTTGAGTATTTTATTTTTTAAATGTAAAACAACCTTTATTTGTTTTGTAGTTATTTTGGATATTAACAGATGTTCGGGACCGGTAGAGGCCTCGGTTCGTCCCCGGGCACCGCCCAGAACCCCCGCCGGCCTGAGGGGCTCCTGCTGCGGGTCGGAGCGGGGAAGCCCGGCCTCCTTTAGCTTTGTTGGGCACTGAAAGTGTGAAGTAAACAAACAAGTAAACAAAAGAAGGACCTCTTCTGTTGTGTTGTAAGTGAAACTAACGAACACTTGTAATAATTTTAATCTTTTTTTTTAATCAGTTTTTGTGATTTAGCTCACATCAAGCTAACTAGCGTAATTAGCTAACAGTTAGCTAAAACTGAAAAGTTAAACGTGAATTTTTAATTCCATTAAACTTAAAATGTAACGTTTTATTAAAGCTGAGACTAAATGAGACCGTTTAATTTACTGCATTCTTATGGAATTAGCCTGTTAGTATTGACATGTTTGGTTCTGACGTGGTTCTTACAGGGGGTGTTTTGGACCGGTTGGAGGCCGCGGTTAGTCCCCTTCTGAGACCACGGGCACCGCCCCGGGACCCAGCTGGGCTGAGGTGCCTCTTTTGCGGGTTGGAGCGGGGGAAACCCAGTCGGTGGTGTCGGAGAGGAACGACGTGACCCGACAAGGAACCTCCGGGAAAACCGTCAGTCCTGAACCCAGCGAGGAGAGGCCGAGGGCCCGGCAGGGAGGCCCCCGATGGACGACTCGGTTCGACTGAGGGACCCAGTTATTCTTTTGGTGTTCCGGACGTCGAGAGCCCCCTGTGGCCGGGCGGAACCCCCTCTCTGTCTGGGAGGCGGAGAAGGGACCCCCGCTGACGTCAGAGGGCCTGCGTGTTTCCAGCAATAGAAAGTGAGACAGAAGGTGAGGAACCGAGCTGACCCCCCCCACGGTGACACCAGCTGCGCAGTTCTGGTGAGTCTGACCCCCGCGCGGCACGCCGCCATGTCTCCGGCTGACGGAGCGGGTCTGTCGGCGCGCCGCAGCCGGAGAAGCTGCTCCGGTTTCAGGCTGCTGTGACTCGGAGGGCCGCCTGTCGCGTGCAGCCCCGCGCGCGCTGTTCGGTCGGATTCTGCTTTTCTGAGAGGTCCTGATGAGACGTGCGAGAAGGCTCCTGGAGAGCTCTAAGCGCGTTCACGAGTTTTTGATATTTGTGCGCGCGCTGGAGGTTTTGTCGGCTCGGGTTTGGTTCGGGCTGTTTGCAGAGAGAGGGGGTTTCCCTGACTCCGCCCTCTCCTACAGGGCGTTCACGTGTTGCAGCAGCCTCGGTTCTGCTCGGCTCGGTTCGGCGCCAGGCCCGGTTCGTCACGTGCCGGAGCTTCAGCTGCTTCCGGCTCCGCAGGTGTGAGATTCACCTGGTCAGGACGCAGCGTTCCCTCCAAAACAGGCGGACAGTCTGTATGCGTGCACCGCTGCAGGTGAGCCTCTGCGCGTGTCCGTATGTGCATGTCAGTTTTCCGTGCGGTGATGTCATCCTCCAGCAGCTGAAGCTCCATCCAGTTGTAGATGTTATGCAACAGTGGAGGGGAGACAAAGAGGGTCCTGCTGCTGCACCAGGAGGGAGGAGGTGATGCTGCAGATCTGGACCCGGGTTCTGAGCCCCTGCAGATCTGGACCCGGGTTCTGAGCCCCTGCAGATCTGGACCCGGGTTCTGAGTAGTTCTGCTCCTCGTCTTTCGTTCATCGGACAGAGGGATGAAGGCGAGCCCAAGTTCAGCTGGATGTCTGTGCCCGCCTCTCGTTGCAGCTCGTTGTCTCCGTCGGTCGGACGCACCGTCCTACCGCTTCACACCCGGACTGGGAGATGAGCGGTTCTGATCCGGCTCTTCAGGGACACCTGTTAGAACACAGATCTGTCTCCTGATCACGTTCTGTTCCATGTTCTGCAGATGCACCCAGGAGCTGAACCACGACCCATCATGCAGATGTGAGCCGGCGCCAAGATGCCCCGCACCAAACAGAACCGGCCCAAGAACCTCAAAGGTGAGTCCCGGGTCTAATTGGAATGCGGGTCCGGTTCCTGAGCGTTGGGATATTTGAGTTTTCTGCAGAGCTCCTACTGAGCATGTGCAGTGGGTTCTGGTAAACAGGTGGGTCCAGTTTTATGAAGTCCAGTCCATACTCTGAAGTCTCATCGGTTCCGAAGCGCTACTGACAGAACCGGCATTCTGTCAACAGAACCGGGCCAGAATCACAGAGCAGAGCTGGTCTTAGTTTGAACTTAAAGTCCAGAACCTCTGAGCTTGAGTCCGATCCGACCCGTTTCTCTGCTCAGACCCAGAACTAAAGTGATTTTTTCCAGAACCAGAGAGGAACCCGGAGCAACCGCGGAGTTCTGGTGTAAAATAAAAACATTTAGAGCTGAAGGTTCACCAGACACCTGTCATTTATCACTGGTCAGAACTGTGGAGCCAGCAGGAAGCAGCTGGCTTTAATGTTGACTTATCAAAATAAAAGTCTTTGTTGGGAACAAACCTCGGTCGGTCAAACGTAAAAATAAAAAAAACCTTCTTCAAAAGAAACTCTAATCCAAAATGTCCGACATGAGTAAAACTAAACCAGAGGACGTCCCCGTGTGGTCTGTGAGCAGAGCCGGGTTTCAAACATCCGTTATGGACCTGAAACCCTTCAGAACCGCTGCAGGAGGAGGTCTGGGCCTTGTGTCTCTGCTTGACCCCTGACCTTTGAGCAGACGTTTGTCGCCACAGGTTGAAACAGTTTTCCTCCACTTCCTGTTCGCTGCAGGAACAGGACTCAGGTGGGTTTTAAGGTGAAATGTTCTGACCCGTGGGAACTTCTGGTTCTTCTCGATGTCCAGGAAGGGGACGAGAGGATTGGATCATGTGGTGTCTCCAGGAGGAAGTGAGAGGTGTTTGATGTTGGAGGCTGTAAATATCAGCTGTTTGTTTTTGTTTGTGATTCTGAAACAACCTGAAGGCCTGCGGGCCAGAAGCGGCCCCCGTCAGAACTTTCTCTGGTCCGTGATGAAATCTGTCGAGCCTCGTGGTGTTTGTGACGGAGCGTGCTCAGTGCGGACGTCTTGCAGCGTTTGGCCAACTTTAGCGCTGAAGTTTATTTAAATGATTTTTGACGTCCAAACTGAGATGGAGCTAACGTGCAACATGAATGTTTCCTCTCTTCTGTGTTTATTTCTTATTTCAAACAGGAAGTTGCAGCTGAAGGTTTGCACTTCTTTAGCTGATGTGATGGATCGACGTTCAACGTGTTTTTAAGAAGTAAATCTCGTTTCTCTTTAAATTCTCTCCAGCCATTGGCTCTGTTTTTGTCTTCTTACACTGCGTTTAGCTTTTAGCTACTGTTCTGCAACTTTTAGCCACTGTTTTTAGCCTCTGTTCGGCTCGTTTCAGCTCTTGTTCTGCTGGTTTTGACCGTACTGTCAGTTTTAGCCTTTAGAGCGAATTCTAGTCATAGAGTGCTTCATGCTGTTTCCACAGAAAATACTTTAAACAACATCAGTGGCACGGTGGACAAGTTGTTGGAGCTGCCACCTCACAGTGAAACGGCCACAGGTTTGCCCCCCGTAGAGCAAAAACCTGCCTGTTAGTCTAACTGATGGTGTCTCTAGGTGTGGCTGTGAATGGTTGCCTCTGCATGTCCCTGTAATGGACAGGACACCTGTCCAGGTGTCACCCGCCCCTCCCACGGTGACCGGCCTCCTACAACCCGTAAATGAGAAGCGAGTGAAGAAAAAGGACAGAATTATGTTTCGTGGGGCATTCAGGTGCAAAGGTCTGTGCATGAAATGACAGCGTTTCCAGTTAAAGTTTGAAATGGTCTTCAGCCTGAGTTACCATGGCAACCAGAGCTGACAGGTGATGGATGTTTAAAACGTCTCATCCGTTGATCCGGATTAAGATGATGATGGCAGCCATTTTTTTATTTTTTTTTTATTTTTACATGCTCCGTGCAGCAGCAGGAAACCCCACACTGTGTGTGTGTCTAACGCAACATATTGACGCCGTCCCGTGGCGTGAGCATGGCGACGGATGTCGTGTTACGTTGTGAGCAGGCAGCAGACGTTGGCGGCTCACAGATGGGGGGAATCGGCGGCGGCGCACGCTGGGTGTGAAAATGTGCAGCCGTCGATCCACACGGCGCCTCTGTGAGCCCGTTTGTTCAGCAGGAAACATATTATTTTATTTAACAACATAAATAGTTCAGTTCAGACGTCTGGAGGTCCAAACAGAACCTAAAGGTTTCGGTTCTGTTGGGGTCGGGTGCAGAAACGGGGGCTTCCAGTTTCTGCTGGAGCTGCGCTCGTCTGAGTCTGAGGCGCTGTAGGTAACCAAAACGTCTGATTTCCTCTGAACGCAGCATCAGCTTGGACCTGAGTTCTCGTGAAGTCTGAGGGTTGACCCAGTTCCTGGTCGCTCCTCTTGGGGAGGGTTCTACTGTGGACAGGAAGTGCTGATCACATGATCCCACTCTGCTTCAGAGGAAACCCAGAGCCGTCACATGGTGACGGTTCAGGTTCTGCCTAAAACCTGATGGGTTTTCAAGTGGAG
Source organism: Simpsonichthys santanae (assembly GCA_031762415.1). Taxonomy (NCBI): domain Eukaryota; kingdom Metazoa; phylum Chordata; class Actinopteri; order Cyprinodontiformes; family Rivulidae; genus Simpsonichthys; species Simpsonichthys santanae. The sequence continues at coordinate 27,942,747 of JARVLU010000583.1, read as the reverse complement.
CACAGTTCTTGCTCAGCTTCTTGGACTAAACGTTTACACACACGTTTAACTCACAGTGGATGAAGGCAACAAATAAATAATCAAACTAATTAATTATTAAAAAACGTACCGTCTGCTCCTCCGGGCGCCATAGATGCAGCTCTGCTCCACACAGCGCGCTGTGGTAGCTCTGTGTCTGTGGTTGAGTCAGGAAGAACATCTGGTGTAAAAACAATCACCAGGTCTTGGTGAGAGTTAGTTCTGAGGTGACCCCTGAAGAAGGAGCAGCTGAAAGAAGAAGAAAAAAAAGATAAAAAACATCTGGTCATTTTGGGTCGGACGGCAGCAACACGTCTCATAAAGTTCTTCCAGGGGCAGCAAAGGGCTGTGTGGTCCGGATCAGAACCAACTGGAGGAACAGTTACTGAGGAGAACCAGCAGCAGCAGCTCAGCCAGAGACTGTTAGAAGTAAAGATGGGCAGAGGTTCAGCAGTCTGTCTAAAACTAGAGGCGCTCTTTCAGAATAAAGGTCCTGAATAAAGATGTTAATCTCCATCATCTCCAGCTCATAATCTGAGCCACAGATTAGAAGAACCTGAAGAACCTGGAGCTCAGAGGACGAAGCCCTCAGAGGCCTCTGCAGGAAAACTAGGTCTGGTTCTGTTCACACACAGTTCATCAACAGAAGCTCAATCAGACAAAGAAGCCAGACGTGAACACCATCCAGAACTGCTGCCGTCTTCTCTGGACCTGAGCTCACTTCAGATGGACTGAGGTGAAGTCCAGAACTGTTCTGAGGTCAGACACATCCAAATCTAAAGTTCTGTTTGGAAACCACGGACAACTTCTCCAGACTAAAGAGGAGAGGAACCATCCAGGTCTGGTATCAGCTTACAGTCCAACAGCCTGCTTCTCTTATGCTATAGGGGTGCATTAGTGCCTCTAACACATGGACATGACACATCTGGAAAGACTCCATCTGTATGTTTTAAAACATCTGCTCCATCCAGGAGAAGATCCAGGACTGAGGAACCATTAAGAGTCCTCATCAGACCAGAACGGGACGGAACATTCAACATCTGGTCTCCTTGTCATTCCAGAACGTTGTTGAAGAGCGGGTCTTCTCAGAGGAGACGTGTTCCTGACGTCACAAGTCAATTCAATTATTTCTCTGAAAATGGTTCAATTTCCAAGTTTCAATGTTGGAAAGTTTCCTTCGTTTCATTAAGAATAAAATAAGTTTGTTTACGTTCTGCTGTTTACATCTTACAGAACCTTTGTTTACATTTTACAGAACACTTGTTCTGTTGTTTACAGCTTACAGAACCCTTGTTTACGTTCTGTTGTTTACATCTTACAGAACACTTGTTTACATTCTGTTGTTTACATCTTACAGAACCCTTGTTTGTGTTCTGTTGTTTACATATTACAGAACCCTTGTTTACGTTCTGTTGTTTACATCTTACAGAACCCTTGTTTACGTTCTGTTGTTTACATCTTACAGAACCCTTGTTTACATTCTGTTGTTTACATATTACAGAACCCTTGTTTACGTTCTGTTGTTTACATCTTGTTTGTGTTCTGTTGTTTACATATTACAGAACACTTGTTTGTGTTCTGTTGTTTACATATTACAGAACACTTGTTTACATTCTGTTGTTTACATCTTACAGAACCCTTGTTTGTGTTCTGTTGTTTACATCTTACAAAACCCTTGTTTACATTCTTTTGTTTACATCTTACAGAACCCTTGTTTACATTATGTTGTTTACATCTTACAGAACACTTGTTTACATTATGTTGTTTACATCTTACAGAACCCTTGTTTACGTTCTGTTGTTTACATCTTACAGAACACTTGTTTACATTATGTTGTTTACATCTTACAGAACCCTTGTTTGTGTTCTGTAGTTTACATCTTACAGAACCCTTGTTTACATTCTGTTGTTTACATATTACAGAACCCTTGTTTACATTCTGTTGTTTACATCTTACATATCACTTGTTTACATTCTGTTGTTTACATCTTACAGAACCCTTGTTTGTGTTCTGTTGTTTACATCTTACAGAACCCTTGTTTATGTTCTGTTGTTTACGTCTTGCAGAACACTTGTTTACATTCTGTTGTTCACATTTTGCAGAACCCTTGTTTGTGTTCTGTTGTTTACATCTTACAGAACACTTGTTTGTGTTCTGTTGTTTACATCTTACAGAACCTTTGTTCCCGTCAGAGCTGAGCGTCTGTCAGAAAGAACCTCTAAACTTCAGAATAAAACTCTTCAGTTCTGTGAGACGTTCTGGAGGGGACCCGGCTCCGGTCAGCTGTAGAAACAGATGGTTCTAATGAAATGACCCGGCTGCAGCGGGGCAGAACCGCTGACGCAGCTTGTGGTTTTAGATACAGGAAGTGAGGAACTCCTGACTTCCTGATTGTTCTGAGGCCCAGCTGGGCTCCAAGCAGCTCCTCCTCAGACCAGTTTGACCTCTCACTTCTGTGCAGAAGGCTTCATCCAGTTCTGGTTCTGAAGGCCCGGTTTCTCCTGGTTCTGTTTTAAACTCAGTCATAAGAGGTAGCGGGCAGAACGTTGGGCTTTTATTTTCTTTAGATTTTCCTCCAGAGCAGACACACAGTTTATTTACTCCACTGTCCTCAGAATAACTTTCAAAGTAAAACTCTTATTTTCACTTTGTTTTTGTGTCAACGTGTTTTAAATTAGTTCGTAAAAGTCATCGGTTGGTTCGCACCAAGAGGAAAGTCTAGATTGTTCTCTGAACAATCGGCGTTTGTTTCTATTCATTTTACTTTCTGTAAGGACACAAATGAAGAATAAATAAATTTATAAAAGTCTCGGTGCTCCGTCAGCGTTTTAAAGTTTAGTGGTTATGATGAATCTTAGTGGTGATGCGTTCAGGGTCTGTCGTTCTTCTCAAGCTGATTGTAACTTCGTCCTAATGATGCCTTCAGGGACCGCTCTGGTTTTCCTCCTTCGTCTGAAAGTCGCTGTCAGTTTTTTTTCTGCATTCCTCTGGTCTTACAAACGGCCCTCACATCCAGGCCTGGCTGGTCCCTCAGAGAACTGCATGCTGGGTAATAAAGTGCAGGGGGGAGGAGGGGGTCATTTAACTGTTTACTGTCGACAGAGTTCTCCTTCAAACTGATGTTTCTGCTCAGAAATTATCTGATGGTTTTTTAAACTCAGGTTTGGGTTTATTTAGATAAATGCAATACTTTTAGCTGAAACTACAACACCCAGTATGCATCTGGGTTCAGGAAACTTTAGCTTTTGTTGATGTTCAAAAACATCCAGCTATTCAGAAAACTGATAAATGAGATCAAATTTAAGGGATCAATAATTATTCTCGAGTGGAAACAAGTTTGTCTGGTTCAGATCTGAGTCTTTAATAAAGTTTTAATAAATTTATAGTTTTATTTGGATTTATTAGAAAAGTCCTGATTTAAGATTCTTTTATTTTCTGTTTTAAAAGGTTGCAGCTCAACTTTTATTGTGAAAAGTTTAATCCCACTTCCTTGTTTTATGGTGAATATGTTGTTCAGATTGCTGTCATTTCTTCGGTGCTCTGGTAAAATGTTTAATTTCTAATTTGAAACGTTGAGTCAGCTGCTCTGGAGCTGACGGTGAAACATGATTTTATGTTTTTTATGTTTGAACTTGAGGCAAGGACTTTTTCAGTTAATTGTTCTTTAACTTAATAAGATAAGTTTAGTTTTTACGATAAATCAGCCTCATCATCAGTAATGAGGGTGTTGCTCTGGTCGGTCATGGTGAAGAAGTTAAGTCTGAAGACAAAGCTCTGGATTTACTGGTCTGTCTATGTTCCAGCCCTCACTGGAGGTCAGAAGGCTTGGACCAAGACCAACAAAACCAGATCCTGGACACAAGCAACCGTTCTGGTCTTCCTTCCTAGGGTGGTGGAGGGTCAGAGAGGAGGAGGAGTCCAGCTGCTGCTCCTCTGGAGTTAGTGAGGAGGTTCATCTGATCTGGACGCCTCCTGTAGGTTTTCAAGACACGTTTCAGAACTCTCTGGAGGGATCATAGATCCTCTCTGGTCTGGGAACACCTCAGGGTCCTCCAGGAGGACCTGGACGGTCTCTGGGGAGCGGGAGATCTGGGTTTCTCTCCTGGACCTGTTGCCTCCATGGTCCAGACACAGAACAGTGTTAGAAGACGAGGAGATGAAGTAAAGAAAGTGGTTCCTCCTCCTCAGAGGGATTTAATTTGATTCAAGACTTGGAGACAAAAGTTGGATGTGGGAGCTCCTGAACGGTGACAGCAGAGGTCCAGTCCTGGTTCTGGAGGGCACGTCCTGCATGTGTCTCTGTTTCCATGGCTGGATCACCTCTTGGGAGCAGAGGAACGTGTAAAACTTGCAGGGTCTCCAGGACCGGACCTCCAGGACCAGGACTGGACCTCTGCTGTGACCAGAAGAGCTGCACAGATGGTGTTGAGGCCTCAGCTGCGTCTCTGCAGCCAAACCAGCGTTTCCGTCCGAAGCCCTCAAATTACAGCTGAGCATGAACAGAACCTCAGAACCGACCGGGTTTTAGCAACCGTTGCTACAACAGATGGGCTGAAGCTCGTCTGGGGATGTCGGTTCAACTCCATGACCTCAGGGAGCAGAGCCGGGACGTCCAGCCTCGTTTTCACCAAACGCAGCCTGAGGGTCTGAGGAGGACTCATGAGTCTGTGGGGGTGAATCTCAGCTTTGAGGCAGACGAGCAGAACCAGGAACACCTGGGAACATCTGGCATTAATCACTTGGAGCGGGTCGGTCCTGTTCGTGAAGAAGAGAGTCCAGCGTCGTCAGGGTTTATGGACCAGGACTTCATAAAACTGATCCGTGTTTCGGGTCTAAAGAGGCTGAAATCAACCTGAAGAGAAAAAAAACAGATTCCACCGAGTCAATAAAAAACTGGTCCCCGGTCCAGACCCAGCAGCTGCAGAACCTTCTTCAGCAACAGAACTCTGTGGGTTTCTGTTTGTCTCTCCTGGTTCTGGAGGAGTTCTGTTCCACTCTTCTTTCCATCACTGAGCTCCCTGAAGGTCCACCACAGCATCTCAGTCAGGTTGAGGTTCTGGACTGACTGGACCAATGGTTCTGGTCTTTCTGGCCCATTCTGTTGTAGATCAGCTGCTGTGTTCTGGATCATGGTTTTGTTGGACCCAGTTTGATCCAAGCTTCAGCTGTTGGACTCCAGAACCCTTTGGTCTCCAGAGAAGTTCTGATCCACTCAGTGACTGACAGGAGCCCCAACCAACAGCCTCCACCACCGTGCTGACAGCTGCAGTGCATTCTGGGTAAACACCTGCCCTCTGCTCTGGTCCTGGTCCAGAAGTCCTGTGGTTCCTTCAGATAAAAGAAAAATTTCCAAACCCAACTCAAGCTGCCATGTTGTTTTAGATGGAAGAGGTCATGACCTTTGACCTGCTGACTGAGGCCTGTAGAGTCACTGCACAGTCTGACCTTCAGGGTGAATCTGCTGTGAAGACTGTCAGCTGTCTGAAATGTTTTCCACTCATGAATAATCTGTCCCTTTGAAGATTGATGGACTCCAGGTGACCTTTGACCCTTCACAGTTTGAGGAACAGCAAGTTACCTCAAGTCATTGCTGATGATTTTCCTCCCTGGCGTTGTGTTCGCACACACCTGTGTCAAAGAATGTTGTGTGTTTGTAGACACAGTCTGAATCAAACTCGTCCTCTGTAGTGTTGAAACTGCAGCTGATTTGACCTTTGACCTCTGAGTGTTGCTGCTGTCCATTGAACCGTGAGTGACGTGCTCAGGCGGGTCGAGGTAAACTGGACTTAACAAGTTCTTTTGGACCTACTGGTCACCTCTCCTCTCTGCAGGTGAGCTCCTCTGAGGAGCCACTTCCTGTAAACAGAGAGGTCGGAGCGGGGGTGATGGGGGGGCGGGGGGGGGCGTTATCCGTGTGCTGGGCGGTCCGAGCCGGTTCTGTTGGCGTCAGCGCCCAGATCCAGAGCAGTGGAAGAAATTCTGCCTGCGGGTAATGTCACATCTGTGGGAGACAAGCCGATGACACGCTGAGGAGGCGGAGAGCTGGACCACACTCGTGCAGGGACACGTCCAACAGAACTCCAGGAACGGCTCCGGACTTTATGATCCGCAGGAAAAAGTGACGACAGGAAGCAGCTGAGACAGAAAAATGTATGAAGCGTCGCGTCGGCGACATGCAGGCCGGGAAGCCTCATCCTGTGTGTTTGGTACCAGCCAAGCCAGATCTGGGGTTGCCAGGGAAACAGAGCAGCTCGAGTGTGGGTCTGCAGGTGCTGCTGCTGAACCTCCTACGACCGCTGAAGGAGAACACGTCCTGAAATCACACAATCAGAATAAAGATAGAATTAGCTGAACAGTAGCTAAAGCATGCTGAAATCAGAAGTAATACAAACTAAACGTATTAGAACGGGCAGAAGTCCTGCGTGAACCGAGGAGGAGGAGGAAGAGGCATGTTAACAACAGAGACCTGAAGGAGGTCATTCAAAGGTTTTAGATTTTTTTAAAGCAGCACACAAACTAACACTGATACTTTCTAATCAGCACGACGCGTGTGCTCGTCGACCAGTCACAGCTCTGCTACAGTCAAGTTCCTGTCGGCCATGAACAACCTTAAATTTGGTCAAATGTGAACTAGGTTCTTTATTGTCATTTGCATGTGATACATGAGGTGGAACGAAATTATGTACTCAGAGTCCAGGTACACACAAAAATAGCACAAATACAAAGTATAAAAAGAAACTGTTCATAAGGATCTAAGATGTTACCTAAACATCAATAATGTAAAATAATAAGCATATTTAGTGAAATGTGAAAATATAAATGGTTCTCATTAGAGAAGATGTGGAGCAGCGAGACCTCCGTGGTACCAGGTCGTCAGGAGACTCGGTGCTGAGACCTTTAAACTGGAAGAGTAGCTCCAACAGAACCCTGGAAAGTCCTGGGAACTGGTTTAACAACCAATCTGGGTCCAGATGAGACTTGGTGTGAGTCCAGATCTGGGCCGCGCTCCGTCTTCTGGGACTCTCTTCATGAACGAGTTCAGTCCTGAAGAAACATTTTAAAGTTTTTGTGACGTAGAGAAAAGCAGCTGATGTTTCCTGAGTGCCAAACAGCTGAATGTGCAGCTTCGGCTGCTTGTTTCCCTCCTGTGTTTGTTAAACCGCAGCGCTCGTATCGATGCTCGCTGCAGACTGTCAAGTGTTAATATCTGGGGGGGGGGGGGGTTATTTAGGTTAGCAGCTAATCTCAGGTTGGACGAGGAATTAAAGAGCTGAGCATTCAGAGCCTCAGCCTGCGTCCTTCAGCTGTTTTTAGCAGGAGAGGAGCTCTGCGGCGAGCAGGGAGGGTTTTCCCTGGTTAGAGGAAGGATTAAACACCAGGAGGAGGAGGAGGAGGAGGAGGGGATCTGCAGTGACGAAGGACAAAGCAGGCAGAGAAGTGAAAGCTCAGACGCAGCTGTGTGAGGAGACGGGTGGACGGAACGGATCGGGAACGTCTGTGGTTCTTCCGGTTGATGTGGGTCAGGAATGCCGGGGGTTTCCCCGTGAGCGTGTCTGAACCCAACAGGGAAACCGGTTTCACTCCTCTTCCTCAGATCAGGTACGGTCCAGCTCGTCTTCTGGTTCTAACACCTTGTCCGTTCTCACTGAGCTGAACTTTGGTTCCTCCATCTCCAGGTTTCTTTGGTTCTGGTGGGTTTAAAGGATCATTTCTTCCAAAGTGAGGTTCATCAGAAGTGTGTCGTCTCGCTCTTTAACTTGTTGCTTCTTCTCGTCACGAAATGTTTAAAATCTTTAAGGGTTCAGTTTTCATGAAACCAGAAGCTCAAGTAAAAACAAAAGATTCAGATCTGATGGTTTTTCAGTTCAAACAGCAGAAAAGCTGAATTTCTGCAGCTCCTCACCAACTTGTGACTCAGTTTGACCTTTGACCTTCCTGCAGATCTTTAGCCGAGCCGAACCGACCCGGCCACAATTAGAACTTCTGGTTTCCTCCTCGATTCTGAGCCCTCAAACATAAATCTGCACAAAACAAACTCGAGGGAACATCTCCTCTCAGTTCTTCAGATTTACTGAAAACATCTGGATGTAAAATAAAAACTCATGAAGATGAACTGTTAGGAGAACTTCTGGTTTGTGTTGAATGGTTTAGTTATCATTCGGAGGTCTGAAGATTTATTTTTAGTTCTGATCGGAGGCTGATGTCAGAGAAATGGAGATGTGAGGATGGATGGAGACGAGGAGGAGGAGGATGAAGGCAGCGAGGATCGGCGCTCTGGCAGTTATGTAACGTTACTTCCTGCAGAGAGGAGGTGGAGGTGGGCGGCGTCGCAATCAGCTGCTGCAGAAATTAGAAATAAAAACAAAGTTGAGACTGAAGTGACAAACAAACATTTTTGAACAGCTGATGTTTGATGTAAAGATCAAACGTCAGTTTACAACAAAATGATTCAAATATTCACTCGTTGATGGAATAAAAGCAGATCCTCAGACGTGTTGCTGCAAAGAAGGTTTGAGTTCAGTCCTGACTGGACCGTCGGCTTGTTGTGATGTTTCTGTCAACATCAGTCATGAACAGCAACAACACATACAGAAAGAAACTGCAACTCGTATGGACAGCAACATCAACATGTACCAACAGCAACATGTATGGACAGCTACATCAACACGTAGCAACAGCAACACATATGAACAGCAACACGTATGGACAGCAACATGTATGAACAGCAACATCAACACGTACCAACAACAATATGTACGAACAGCAACATCAACACGTACCAACAGCAACATGTATGAACAGCAACACATATGGGCAGCAACATCAACATGTACCAACAGCAACGTATGGACAGCAACACGTATGGACAGCAACATCAACACGTAGCAAAAGCAACACATAAGAACAGCAACTCGTATGGACAGCAACATCAACACGTAGCAACAGCAACACATATGAACAGCAACACGTATAGACAGCAACATGTATGAACAGCAACATCAACACGTACCAACAACAATATGTACGAACAGCAACATCAACACGTACCA
>JARVLU010000583.1:27872992-27884470 GCA_031762415.1 Simpsonichthys santanae | reverse complement strand
CATTTGTCTAGAGGACCAGGCTTAGCTTTTTAATATAAAAAATAATGACAAATACAAAACAAGTTGAACAGAGTAAGTAAAGACAGTAACAGAGTGAAAAAGTGTGGTCAGTTTGTCCTTTGTACGCTGCCTTTTATGATTTTCCATTGTTGTCATCGCTCTTTGTTAAAACCAGGTCTCTCTTGTAAATGAGTCCCTGAGGCTCAATGGGACTAACCTGTAGAAATAAAGGTTAAATAAATATAACAGTACAGAAATCATCATGAAATCATCATATAACACCCATCCATCCACAGTGTTTGGTAAATAACTAAAGTGTCATGACAAAAGTTAAGATATTTTTAATACATCTTTATGCCTTTGCAATGTGGACATCGGGGGCAGAGCCACTGGGTTGGCAGACTGGGGTTGTGGTTCCCCTCTTCAAAAAGGGGAACTGGAGGGTGTGCTCCAATTACAGGGGCCTCACTCTCCTTAGCCTCCCTGGTAAAGTCTGCTCAGGGGTACTGGAGAATCAAGTCCGATCGTTGGTCAAACCTCAGATCCAGAAGGAAGAATGCGGGTTCCGTCCTGGCTGTAGAACATTGGATCAGCTCTTTACACTCACAAGGATCGTCAAGGGGTCATGGGAGTTTGCCCATCCAGTTTACAAGTGTTTGGTGGATTTGGAGAAAGCATTTGACCGTGTTCCTTGGGGTGCACTGTGGGAGGTGCTCCATGAGTATGGGATTGGGGGCCCATTGTTACGGGCTGTTCAGTCCCTGTACAAGCAGTGCGAGAGTTTGGTTCTTGTTGCTGGTAGTAAGTTGGACCCCTTCAGGGTGAGAGCTGGACTCCACCAGGGCTGCCTGTTGTCACCAAGTCTGTTCATAACTTTTATGGACAGAACTTCTCGGTGCAGCCAGCGGGTGGAGGGACTCTGGTTCAGTGGCCTTAGGATTCATCTCTACTCTTTGCAGATGATGTGGTCCTGTTGGCGTCATCGTGCCGTGATCTTCAGCTCTCACTGGAGCAGTTCACAGCCGAGTGAAGCAGCTGGGATGAGAACCAGCACCTCCAGATCTGAGGACATGGTCCTCAGTTGGAAAAGGGTGGATTGTTCTCTTCAGGTCGAGGGTGAGGTTCTGCCTCAAGTGCAGGAGTTCAATCTTATAATAAAAAAAAAAAAGGACCAGAGATTGGCTACTTTTTAAAAGCTTGAGGAACAAAGTAAATAAAGAAATATATAAATATTAATATTACATAAACGTTTTGACAAAAACAGGTGGAAATGGTAAGATGATCTGGAAAAAAATTAAATAATTTACTGAATCCCAATGCAAGTATTAAATATAAATATGAACTTGGAGTAGCAGGAAAACTCATAACTGAATCTGTTCAGCTAACAACAATGTTCAATGACTTTTTCCCATCTTCAGTTAAAGATTTGGATTCACAGTTTGGACTAGATTCAATACATCCTCCAGATTTACCAGCTAAAAACAGTTATGATCTCTTTGAAATTAAGGAAATTTAATACTCAGATGTTCTGAAAACCATTAATAGCCTAAACAATTCTAAAGCAAAGGACTTGTATAATTTAGACACTTTGTTTTAAAAAAAAAATACTGTGACTTTTTAATAGAACCTCTAACTCACATAGTTAATATCTCCATCAGAACAGGGCAATTCCCTGATGCATGGAAGAAAGCGCTTGTGAAACCGATCTTCAAATCAGGAAGTCCACATGAAATCAGCAACTACAGGCCAATAAGTCTGATTATGGTCACGTCTAAAGTCTTGGAGAAAATTGTTTGTTCAGAGTGAGAGAAGAATGGAGCGAGAGGCAGACAGATGGATTGGAGCAGTGTCTGAAGTATTGTGGACTCTGTGCCGGTCTGTTGTGGTGAAGAGGGAGCTGAGCTGTAAGACAAAGATCTCTGTTTACTGGTGGGTCTACGTTCCTCCCCTCACCTCTGGTCATGAACTCTGGTAGAGACTGAAAGAATGAGATCGTGGATCCAGGAGGTTGAAATGAGTTTCTTCTGCAGAGCTGGACTCTCCCTCAGAGACAGGGTGAGAAGTTCAGTTATCAGGAGAGACTCAGAGGAGAACCTCTGCTCCTCCACATGGAGAGGAGCCAGTTGAGGTGGTTCAGGACGCTGGTAAGGATGCTTTGTGGGAGGTGCTTCAGGCATATCCAACTGGGAGGAGACCCCGGGTAAGACCAAGGACAAGCTGGAAAGACAACGTCTCTTAATTGGCCTGGGAACGTCTTGAAGTCCTCCCAGAAGAACTGGAAGAGGCTGTGGAGAGAGAGGTCTGGACCTCCCTACTCTGATGCTGCCCCCGAGACCTGAATCCAGAACCAGAGGAAGAAGATGGATGGATGGAGTTTAATTTAGTTTTATTAGGCAATTGTTGCCCCTGAGCGCCCCCTTCAGGTGCAGGACGTAAAAACTGATCCAGTTCTGAGTTCTGCTCGATACACGAGAATCTGTCATAAAGACCAGACAAGAAAAACCAAACAATCATTCAGGGTCATGCTTGTCAAGAGTCAGCGTAACGGTTGACTGAATTATTGAAGTAAAACTATAAAACTACCAGTGGGAGTTTGAAGGAGCTCAACGTTTGTGCATGTTGTGAACCACAGTCTGACATCAGGGATGAAACTCATTATTAGGTGATAAAATATGTTTTAATCTTTGATGAACTCACTGACAACTTGCTCTGACAATGTTTTAGTCTTTCTTTGCAGCTTCTGTTAGCAAAATAAACAACAAACTCAGACTGCGTCTCGTCTGAATGTGAGCGTCCTGGTTCTGGTGAGAAGTTCTGGGACTGAAGTAAAGTTGTGATGCAGTTGTTTTAGTCTGTGGGTGTGAAAGGACAGTTTGTGGGTCGGAGATGTGAACGTTCAACATCAAATCAGTTTGACAGTTCACAGATTTTACTGCTGTTTAACGAACAAGATGATTTACGACTGTTTAACAAATAATTACGACTAATAAAGATAACTAAAATGACTTTTCTTTTTAAGCAAATTAAATGAATCAAGACAGAATTCTAAACATAATTTAACCAGAAAATGTGTCATAAAGAAATGTATTACAGTGCGAGGCAGCTTTTTGCCTTCGTGTTTCTTCTCACACACCAACTCTTAAAATTCACGTGAACATTTTATTGTGGAGCAGCTACAGTTCAAGTGAGCTGCGGAGAAATTGTATGTTTGGAACGTGGTTGAGTTTCGCTGGCCTGAAAACAGTAAATGCTATAAACAAATAATGTTTAAAATAATTGGTTAAACATCGTTCAGCCCAACCCAACCAGCAAATTTAAGTTACCCGGCTTGTTTAACTGGAAATAAATAACACTAGTGGCTGTTCTTCCTATGCATTCAGCTGCCTTTAAACACCACCTGACACTGTTTGTTTTGTTTCACTAAGAGGACGACATTTAAACCTCTAGAAATAGGCTGCACAAAGCCACGCCCACAAATTTATGTTCAAACATTTGTGGAATAAGTCCCGCCCCATCTCTAAACCCAGAGGAAAAAACAAAAAAACTTCACAAAACTCAACCCTCAAATTTTTTTCTACGAACCATACCCCCAAATTCATTATTCAAACCACACCCCTAAATAAAACCTTACAAACCACACGACCAAATTATGTAAGCCACACCCCTAAATAAAAACTTACAAACACACCCCCAAATGTATTCTACGAACCATGCCGTTAAATAAAACATTACAGAACACACCCCCAAATTTATTCAGTAAACCACACCCCTAAATAAATCCTTACAAACCACACCCCAAAATTTATTGTACAAACCATGTGTCCTAAATATATTCTTCTACAAACCCCACCCTGAGCCTAAATGAACAGAAAAAGAGCTCCACAAACCCCCTCCTCCTTATTTTCCCTACAAACCCCGCCCCAAAATCTGTACTAACCCCACCCCCAAACTAACGTTTGAACCTGAAGACAATGATTTTTACCCAAAACTGTTGCAGTCACATCATGTCAATCACATTATTTTTACATTTACTGAAAATAATCAAAAAGTTTGGTTTTTATCTTTAATCAGTTGTTGAAACAAAAAGTTTCTGATTCTGCTGTGAAAAAAGAAAAGTGCTGCTTCATCGTTCTGTTGTGTCTTACGCCAAAGAAACAATACGGTTCAGATAACGTGGTGTGAAACTTTCGGCTGCTCTCTTCCTCAGGGGTCACCTCACCACACGTAAACTCACGTTAAAGATTTGGCAGCTTGTTTTACGCCGCGTGCTCTTCCTGACGCAACCTGGGCTCAAACTCGCAACCTCAGGATTACAAGAGCGCTGGACTGACCACCGAGCTACCGCAGCCCTCAAGCTACTCCAGCATTAAACAATACGTGCAAATTTAAAAAGTTTTTATTTTTTTAATACTTGGTTCCTTAACTGGAGCCAACTCAGTGAAAAAAGTGTGGACAGAAACATTAGAAGGTTCTGGTCCCTGAAGGTAACTGCACACTTCACGACAACTTGACCGGGGCTCAGTTAAAACATTAATAAGTTGTGAACATCTGGTGTACGACATGTTTATTCACTGAATTATAAAGTTTGTGGCCTAAAAACATGAACTGCCTTCAAGGTTTCACTAAAATATTTAACAACAAACACTAAAAAGATCATCGATAAGTTTGAGAAGTGAAGCCCGGGTGTTCATTATTATGATCTGAGATGAGTAGGCGAGCAGCAGGGCGTTCCTTTAGGACTCTTATTTTTTTAGTTTGTCATGTTCAGATTGTAAAAAGTGAAACTGGTGTTTGGTGAAGTGATCATGGGACACGGTTACCAGCTGGATTATCTGCTCAGTAAACGCCTCGTATCGTCCGGCTGTCGCTCCTGCAGGTTCAGATGTTTCTCCATGAGTCGCTCAGCTCTGAGCCGGATGTCTGAGACATGAGAGTGAAAACACGACGAGTTTATCTCGGCTGCTCGATCGTTTGGTTTCACAAATGTTACAGAAGACAAACCCCACGTCTCATCGCAGAGACAACAAACTCACCGGCCGACAGAAAACTGGCACTTTTCAAACGTGACGGCCGAGAGGAACGCCGCAGAGCGCCAACACGTCAACATGTCTGAGAGACCCAGACCACCGGGACCCAGAGCCCATGGTCCGAGACAACTGGACCCAGAGCCCATGGTCTGAGACAACTGGACCCAGAGCCCATGGTCCGAGACAACTGGACCCAGAGCCCATGGTCCAAGACAACTGGATTCAGAATCAACGGTGCGAGACAACTGGACCCAGAGCCCATGGTCCAAGACAAGTGGACCCAGAACCAACGGTACGAGACAACTGGACCCAGAGCCCATGGTCTGAGACAACTGGACCCAGATCCAACGGTGCGAGACAACTGGACCCAGAACCCACGATCCAAGACAAGTGGACCCAGAACCCACGATCCAAGACAAGTGGACCCAGAACCCACAATCCAAGACAACTGGACCCAGAGCCCATGGTCCGAGACAACTGGACCCAGAATCCATGGTCCGAGACAACTGGACCCAGAGCCCATGGTCCGAGACAGCTGGACCCAGTAATGATGATCTGACTGTTGATCTGTTAGTTCTGCATCATAAACTGAGTCGAAAGGCTCCATCTACGTTCCAACCCTTCCTTCTGTTTACTGAAACCAGTGCCGCACCGCTCCAACACATCGTTTCCACCGCAGCCCCGCCCGTTAATCCGTCACGGCGAACAAAACGTTCGTCTTTGTCCGACTTCAACGGCAGCAGGAGGGTCTTAAAAGAAACGCCTGGAAAATGTTTCTTTGGGCGGCGCTGAAGGAAAAACTCACAGTTTCCTTCAGGTTTTGTTCAGAGGTGAACACACCCAACGACTCACCTGCCACCTCCTGCAGCTTCAGGCCGACAACAGCTGATGACCAACGAGCAGCAAGACTTTCAGCTACTATCAACCAAACTTTAGATGCTTATTCATCAGTTACATAAAATAAATGATGGCCCTGGCAACATGATGTTTGTCATGAACGACATCATGAAGCAGACACAGAAGTCCACACGTCTCGTAGTTTTCAAGCAGTTTTGTCATGGACAGATGGACAGAAGACGAACGGAGGGCGTTTCCGACACGCCCTCGTCGCTCCGTGTCGGGGAACAATAAAGCTGGAATGAGAAACAGCTGAAATGTCTTTGTAAAGTGAACAGTAAAAACAAACAAAAATCAAATATTTTAACGCTCCAGTTATTACGGCAGCGAGCCACTTTGTTTTCACCTGAGTTCAGACTAGCCATTAGCTCGTCGGCCATTCAGGATTAAACCGAGATCGATCATATCCACAGCAGGTAAGATATCATTTGCTCATGAGCTTGTTACAGAACCCCACTTCAAAACGTTAGATATATCCCTTTAAATGTCCCTGTTTTAAATTTAACTTAAAATTTTGGTTATTTTTAATTTTCATGACAACAAATATTATATTTATGATCAGAATTCATGTTCCAGACGACACAATCAGCAAGTCCAGATGTTTACAGAACCACCTGCAGTTCCAGATGTGTTCACAACCACCTGCAGGTCCAGATGTTTACAGAACCACCTGCAGGTCCAGATGTGTTCACAACCACCTGCAGGTCCAGATGTGTTCAGAACCATCTGCAGGTCCAGATGAGTTCAGAACCACCTGCAAGTCCAGATGTGTTCAGAACCACCTGCAGGTCCAGATGTGTTCAGAACAACCTGCAAGTCCAGATGTGTTCAGAACAACCTGCAAGTCCAGATGTTTACAGAACCACCTGCAGGTCCAGATGTGTTCAGAACCACCTGCAGGTCCAGATGTTTACAGAACCACCTGCAGGTCCAGATGTTTACAGAAACACCTGCAGGTCCAGATGTGTTCACAACCACCTGCAGGTCCAGATGTGTTCACAACCACCTGCAGGTCCAGATGTGTTCAGAACCGCCTGCTGGTCCAGATGTGTTCAGAACCACCTGCTGGTCCAGATGTGTTCAGAACCACCTGCAGGTCCAGATGTGTTCAGAACCACCTGCAGGTCCAGATGTGTACAGAACCACTTGCAAGTCCAGATGTGTACAGAACCACCTGCAGGTCCAGATGTGTTCTGAACAGCCTGCTGATATTTATTCCTCCACTAAACTATTTATTTGGACATAAGTCAGTTTGTATTTTCATGCAGGCAGAACTCTGTTATCCACATTCTTCATCAGATGCTGGTGTCACCTCCTCCTCCTCCTCATCCCCTCCCCACCTCCTTGCCCCCCCACCCCCTCCTCTGGAGGTAAGGAGTTGTGTGAAAACCTCGTTAAGAGTGAAATATCTTGGCAAAAAGCTGAATTTATCGCCTGTTTGTCAAACTATGTCCTAATTCCTATCGTGTCCTTCAGAGACCCCCCAGCAACCAGATCCTGGATCAGAGGCGGGTCCAGAGGTCAGAGGTCGGGTCCCAGGCGGGCTGATTAAAACCATCAAAGCGGCAGTGGAAACAAAAACACCATAAACTTTACAGCTGTGTGAAACTCCTCGTCGATGGGAGAAACGACCTGAAGGTCGTCTCTGAACAGAACCAGGTCAACCAGAACCACAAGGTTCTGCTGTCACAGTACTCCTGCAGCCTGCAGAACCGGGACAGAACCACTCCTACATCACTCTGACCCGCTCCATTTCCTCACCGCCACAGGCTGCAGGCGTCGACTGACAGGTGCTGAACGGCAGGAGCTGCAGCTCTGAGTGGGCTCAGGAGGTGAAGGACAGGAGCAGGGAGGACGGGGGAGGACAGGGCGGCGACAGATCCAAACACCGAGCTGAAGGCACAGCGTGTTGTTAAACACAAACTAAACTTAGACGCAGATTGTGCAGAAAAAGTGACCCATCAGAACCTGGTTCAGAACCAGAACTCTGTCTGGAGCTCTGTTTCTGATAGAATTAGAAATAAAACTGGAGAAATGTCACTTCCTGGTAAAATGAGAGTGAACGATGTTTGTGGAAAAGGTTTTGTTGCTAAGTGAACTTGAACAGCTGAAATAGGCTGAGAGTGGCTGAAGAGATTAAACATCAGAAATAAAAAACAGTTTAAAACTAACTGAAATGAGCTGAAGGAGAAGAAACGCAGAAATGAGCAGAAAAAATTTGTAAACAGCACAAAGAGCTCCAAGCATCTTCAAAGAGGAAAACATGGCCGACGAAGCTAAATATTTCACTAAAAGCAGAAGCCCAGCAGGGAGGCCCTGGAGGAGCCGAACGTTTTGGATCATGAACTGTTGGAACAAACGTTCAGATGTGAGCGGCTGCAGGTGAAACTCTTCAGAGGGATGTGTGGACAGGAAACAGTTTCATATTGACGCGTCTTTCTGTAAACGTTAGAATCAGCTGCAGCGTCACCCCAACTGAAACGGATCACTTCTTTTGACCTTTGACCTCCTGGTGTTTCAGGAAGCGCTGGAGCCGACGTGTTCCGGAGATTATGCAGCATTTGAGCTCAGATCTTTGTTTGTTTAGGGTTGAAAGATCCGAGCGTGGCTGCAGGAGGTCTCTGGCCCGCGTCAGGCCCAGACCAGAGACGCCCCACCTGGAAGTACTTGTGGAGGGTCAAAGGTCGAAGCCATTGAACCTGAGTGACAACTGCTGCGTGTCAACGAAGAGCAGCGCGGCTAATGAGAGAAATGTGAGCAGGAACAAAGAACACGTCTTCTTCACCCATACCTGTCAGACCTTTCTATTCTTTTAATCATTTGTTTTATTATTTTATTCATTTATTTATTTTCAGGCATTTCTATTTAATTAATCCCATAATCTGTAAATGTAAGTATTTGAGATGATGACGTTGATTCTGTAGCAATAATCCTACTTCAGGACTTCCTGTGATCCAGGTCAGACCAGCAGCTGTAGACGAGCATCGATCTGACGGGTGAGGCGTTGAACACACAGATTACATGATCGCCCGCCCATCAGAGCAGCAAGTATTAATAAACCACGAGAGAAACTCTGCAGAGTTCAGCTGATTTCTCCTTTGCTTCTCCGCCTGCGGCTGATTGTTTGTAAAGATGTGGACGAAGACTGAGAGCGTCAAGTTCAAACATCAGAAAATACATTTAGAGCCAAACGTCGCACGACTCGGACCGTTTGATCCATCCATCCATCATCTTCATCCTTTATGGGTCGTGGGGGGTCACTGGTGCCCATGTCCAGCAGTCACTGTGCAAGAGGGCAGGGGATGCCTGGACAGGTCTCCAGTCCATCACAGGGACTCTTACAGACGATTTAGAGTCACCGATCAGCCTAACTTGCATGTTTTTGGTCTGTTGGAGAAAACCTATGCAGCACGGAGAGAACATGCAAACGCCACGCACAAAGGCCCCCGACCTGGATTTGATCTGGTGACCATCTTGCTGAGAGGCAACAAGTCTACCAGCTGATCCACCGTGCTGCCCGTCTCTGAATTCTGAGAATCAAATCACAGTTTGTGCAACAGATGTTTGAAAAGTCAAACCTAGCTCTTGGTTTCGCAGCTCACCTCGTCGGCTGCCGTTGAGCCCAACTTGGCAGCTGCAGTGGGATTTGAGCTACAGAACCCAACCAACTGGACTCCATCGGTCGCAGCACAAACCCGTCATGACGTCAACATCGTCCGTCCTCTGCGATGAACCCGACATGAGCAGCTGAAGAGGAACATAAACATGAAACTGAACCAGGCCTCAGGTATCGACTGCCAGATGTTCAGAGATTAACAAAGTGTTGAATAAAGAGCCTTCGACCCACAGACTGGGAAACATCAGAACCAGTTCAAATAGTAAATAGTAACTAGTTGATGGTCTACAACTAATGAAGGAGACACATTTCAAGATGGCTGCAGCAGCTAGTAGGCATGAAGGAGTTAAAACATTTTACACATCTGGAGCTAAAACTAAAACGACTGTCAGTTTGGGGTTCTGGCGCGTGACGTGGCGGCGACATGTGTCGACCCGCGGGTCAGTTCTGGTCAGAAAACAAAGACGCTCTGAGTGATCGTTTGTAGCTCCAGAAACACGGAGGCCTTTGACCTCGCTGTTTGTTTCACACAATAAAAGGAAACATAAAAAGCTTAATATCAGCCGAGGCATCTCTTCGGCTGCTGTTTGTCACGGGAGTCGCAGCCGAACGCTGACAGCTACAGGAAGGTCTCAGCCGGCGCAGAATGTGTCACAGCTCCACAGAGGACGCCTCCAACATCAGAACAGATCAGAAGGATCCCCACAGGAGGAGGAGCAGGAGGAGGAGCAGGAGGAGGAGCGGAGCGAGCCGCAGATCGTCTGCTGGAGGCGATAAACCGCAGAGACAAGTGTTTGTATTTAATCCAAACACGGAGCTTCTAAAACAAGATAAATTCTGTTGAAAGTTTGACAGAGGAGGTCGAGATGTTTCTGTAAAACCATGAAAACACGTCGCTCAGCAGAACTTTGACCCACAAGAACCACGAGCCGAGATTGGAGCAAGGCCGCCGCAGCATCTCTCACTATTTAGTCTACTCAGGGAGCGCAGCTCCAAACATCCACGGGGCTTCAGTCATCGTGTCTCAGCTTATCGAAGCATGCCGCGCATTCCCACCGCCGCGCCGCGTGTGAACGATGCGTGGACGTGTTTGTGCGTGCATGCTCTGACCTGAACGCAACACGTGAATCCACCTCCTTAAAATTCCAAACACTTGTAGCGAGCGCGAGCCAAAACAAGACGATGCTTTCCTGTTTTGTTCTCGGCCGCCTCCTGAAAGGAGAGACTCCCACCTCCACCTCCACCTCCACCTCACCTTCACCTCCACCTCCTCCCTCGCTGCTCAGTCTCTAAAGGATGGAAAGTCTGAAGCTTCAGCAGCTCTGAGCAGTTTGTTTCACTCACAGCTCGTTTCCCATTGTTCAGCCACAAAAGGCCGCCTGAACGCTACCTGCTCCTCAAACAGGAGGCCAAACGTCCTGTTGCTCCCTCAAACACCAGGAGCAGCAGGAGGAGCAGCCCAGGTGGGTCAGATCAGGTTCAGCTGGATCAGAGCTTCACAAACCTCAGCCAGACGTTCAAACGTGCGCTACCATCTGTGTCACTGCCGACGGCTCCAACAAACGTGCATCTCATCATAAATCATGACTCTGCAAAAAACTTTCAGATCCTTGAAGTAAAACCTGATTAACAACGCACGTCAAACGTGCACTGATGTAACAACACAACAGAAACTCACGCAGCCCGTCATACACCTGTTGACAAAACCAACAGCATCTGTACAAATGGCCTGGACTGTATAAACTTTGACCTTGACTTATGACCTTGGAGCAGAAGTGATGAAACATGCATGGTTTGGACATGTCCAAAGGAAGGACAGTGGTTTGGACATGACATGTCCAAACCACTGTCCCTCCTCTGAACATGTCCAAACCATCTCAGTGTGTCCTCTCTAACTTTATCTCCCAGTTGTTCAACATGTGCTGTACCTCTGATGAT
>JARVLU010000583.1:27782252-27793034 GCA_031762415.1 Simpsonichthys santanae | reverse complement strand
GACAGACAGACAGACAGACAGACAGACAGACAGACAGACAGGCAGACAGACAGACAGACAGACAGACAGACAGACAGGCAGACAGGCAGACAGACAGACACCACCAGCACCGCCTGCAGGGTCCTGCATGCTTCATCTGAAGTGGAGGAATCATCTCTGTTTGATGTTGCGTGACGAAAATGGCACAATTTTGTTGTCAGAGTAGCTCCGCCCCTTTCTGGACACGAGGTCCAGGCCAGACTTTTTCTCGCAGGCGTCTGCGTCAGGTGTTGTGTGATTGGTCAGAAGTTTGTGGGCGTGTTCATCGATGAGGACATGAGCTCCGAGGTTCAGCTCAACAACTCTTCAAACACTAAATTAGTCAAAGGGCCAAAAACTCCTGCACGTAGATTGTGCACACATCGTGCACACATCGTGCACGGAGGAGTATGTCTGCTGAAAAGTGCAGCACTTTCTTCATGACAGACTTGGAGCCGAACAGCAGCTGCAGGGACGGAGTGGAGACTGACGGGAACAAACCCATGTGCAGGGGGCGGGGCTTCCCAGGAGCTCTGCGTCTCAAACTATGAAAGTGAAAACAAACGACCCGCAGCCACGTGACCGCGAGCCGACTGCTCGGCTTCAGATGGAGTGTGCTGGACTCTGTAGATGTTCTGACCTGGTCCAACGAGCTTCCACAGGCGAACTCCAGATTACTGAGATGAAACTGAAGAACTTTCTCCTCCAGGTCGCTGAACTGGATCCCAGACTCCTGCAGGAAGTTCTTCTTTACTTCCTGGACCTTTTCTGTGGGAACAACAGAAACAGACACATCGTTGACGCTTCAAATCACGTTTCTCTCACTGGTTTTGTGAGTGTGGGCGTTGAACCAGCACCTCCCAGCGGCGAGTCCTGGTTCTGAGACTTGTCCTTCCTCCACTCAGACACCACGTCCAGGATGGCGTTGAAGTGGAAGTCCATCCTCTTGTCGATGGCGGGGTCGGTGACCTGTCCGCCCTCCTGGAACAGGTCGCAGCGCTCGCCCAGCGGGTGCATCCTGATGCCCATCTGCAGCACAGGAGAACCGTGACCCGACCGTGACCCGACGGACAAACCCAAACATCAGAACCACACGTGACGTTCTGTCGGCGGACCTGTTCACACATCAGGGCGATGGGGTTGTTCACGCAGCCGTTCACAATCTGAGCGCCTCTGCCCACCGTGACGCCCAGAGAAGGATCGTCCCAAACCCGACCGCCGATTCTGTCCCGGGCCTCCAGCACCAGAACCTGTGGAGGAAGAGGAGCTCAGAGTTCTGATGGGACAGCAGGGTCAGATATGAGTCCAGCTGTTTACCTGACTGCCGAAGTTCTGCAGCTGCCGGGCAGCAGCCAGACCGGCGGCGCCAGCGCCGATGACGATCACGTTCTTCTGCATGAAAGAATAAAAAACCTCCCGTGAGCCGGGTCAGAACAAGGACCCAAAAGAGTTCAAGACGGTGCCGAGGCGCTCACAGAGCAGTGCTTCTCAGGCAGCAGAGGCTGCTTCGCCATCAGAACCCCGGTGTTGATCAGGCCCTTCCTGGTCATGAAGTGCAGAACCCGGTCCAACTCCTGCACGCAGCGCACCCGCACCAAGCCCCGGACGATGACGTGGTGAGCACATTTCTCTGCCGTCAGAACCTCCTGCACCGACAGAAACCCTGAATGTTGTTTATGAAGGTGGTCCAGTTCTAAAGTTCTGGTCCAGTCCAGTTCTAAAGTTCTGGTCCAGTCCAGTTCTAAAGTTCTGGTCCAGTCCAGGTCTAAAGTTCTGATTTAGTCCAGTTCTAAAGTTCTGGTCCAGTCCAGTTCTAAAGTTCTGGTCCAGTCCAGTTATAAAGTTCTGGTCCAGTCCAGTTATAAAGTTCTGTTCAAAAGTTCTGGTCCAGTCCAGATGTTTTCATATTTTTACACTTTAAACATGGCCCGGATCAGAAGTTCTTCATTCTTTCAGTTCTCTTGGACTTTAGATGATTTTTCACTCTGATCCTTTGGCAGATCTGAGATTAATGAAACGTGTTATTTATTAAAAAACAAAAAAAGTGTTAGATTTAAAGAATAAAATGTCTGAAAGTCATTTTTTAATAAAAACGGGATACAAACCTGAACCAGAAGCTTCAGTTTCTCGTTCTTTTCTCGAGTTTAGTTCGTTCAAACTTAAAGTCAGACTCACTGAGTCGTGAGGACTCATTTACAGGAGAGACCTTTAGGCCTTAGAAACTTTATGTTTGAATGATTCAGAGGTCAAAGGTCAGAAATGAAAATGTTCAGATAGAAGAACTGAAACAGATTTAATATAACGGTAAATGAACCGGACTCGTGTAACTTCAAGACACTCAGAGCTCCTGCGCCTCACTGACCCGTTCAAACAGCATCTACTGTTTCTCTACAAAGACCAGAGCTTTGTCACATCCCCACACCGACGGGACACATCGGAGGCAGTGGGTGTTCAGTGTCTTGCCCAAGGACACTTCAACATGTGACTGCTGGTGGAATCGAACCTCCAACTCTCCCATTAGAGGAGACTGCTCTAACCACTCAGCCACAGCCGCCACATTTTTATGTAAAATTAATTTTATTTAATAAAATGAGTGCAGAAAAAGAACAAAGCTTTTATTTTGAAAATACCTGTATCCAACTATTTAACATTCATATTATTATCTGGAAATAAGTTAGCAAATCATATGTTTCTAAAAACTGATTAAAAGGAACTTTTTTCCAAATGACCAATTTATTAGTCATTTATTGGTCAATGGTCATAAAGTCATAGATTTTGTTGCTAAAAAACAAAACAGCTAAAGTAAAAAATAAATAAACACTAAAAGACTTTGAGGAAGTCCAGACCTCTGAGCGCTGAATGAGTGAAGGAATGAGCTAAAAAAAAAAAAAAACATAGCTAAAAGCTAAAAGTAGCATCAGAGAGAAAAACAGAGCCAGTTTGCTGAAGCTGATTTTGGTTTTCACGTTTCTTTGACAATGTTTTTATAAAGTCAGACATTGTGTTAAGTTGCAACAAAAGCAACAGCCCTCCCACGCCCCCTGAGTGACTCGACATGTGGACGTCTGGATCCCTGGAACTGCTGAAGAGGACTTCTGGAGTCTCATTTTGTCCCAGCACATCTTACCTTGCAGTCTCTGTGCCAGGAGGCCAGGATCAGGTTCCTCAGAGCCAGGTACATGGTGGGGTCACGGGAGAACTCGGGGAACTCGTACAGCTCGTCCAGCTCCATCATGTCGGGCCGAACGCACAGAGCCTTCCCGCACTCGTTGGGCTGGTAGAAGGGCTGGAAGTACGAGCACAGACCTGGAACTGAGAGACGGGTCCGGATCAGGACTGTGCGCGACCGTACGTCGAGCTCACATCCTGATCCTGATCCGACAGACTCACTCTGAGGCTGGACGGCCCGGCAGCGGTCCGCCCTCAGCTCGGGCGCAGACGCACCGTCGGAGGATCCTGAAGGACTCATGCCGACGCAGTCAGGGTAGTAGGCGGCGAGGAAGGGGCCGGCAGGACTCTCTTTGAAGAGCGGAGGCAGGATCAGCATGGAGTGCCACCAGCTGTCGCTCACCTCGGACACTCTCTGCAGGAATCAGACGTTTGAGTGAAAACAGGAAGTCTGGGTCCAAAACCACTGGAACTGAGGAGGAAACATCTCACAGTCGGTTGTTTCAGAACAAAACAGGAGCTCACGACGACCACGAGGACAAACCAGTTCAGAAACTGGAATATTCTACAACCAACTTAAAAATAATCAACTTTAAAGTGAAACACCAGAATAAACAGATCAATGTGAATTAATTAATTAAAATCTGTTTCTTTGGATACTTCACAGGTTTTTTGTTCTGTTAGCACAAGTTTGTAATAGTTTCTCTCCTACAGCTGCAGGTCCTTCAAGGAGCTCAGCGTACGTGTTGAGGATGACTCTCAGTTACTACCACACCAAATGTTTGCTCCAAATCTGCCACGTCAGCTGATTTATGTCCATTTTCATGTTTGTCGAGGTCCGTCACCATACGATGATTACTTCCTGAAAGTTTAATTTAAAATCTGTTCAGCGGTTCATGAGATATTTTGCTAACAGACAAACACAGGATCTCCAGTTTCCATGGCAGCGGGTGATAACACTTTAAAAGTTGACAAATTAAAGCTGGTCTGGACCTTCAGGAGTCCCAAACCCTCACAGAAGGTTGCAAAGCCACCGACCTCCTCTGCATCGTACCTTTTTAGTTTATTAAACAATTCTAACGACGTTTGTTCATCTTGGATTTTTGAAGGTCGTAACCTCAGCTTACCAGGTCCTCCGGCTGCGAGCACTGATCCAGGCCCTCAGTCTGCGGACAAACAGCAGGTTTCTGCGATGAGGAGTTTTCGTCTCGATAGAAGAAAAGTTCATTTGGTCTTCCTGCTCACCTTGATGTTGCTGAACTTCATCCCGCAGCGGTACGTCGCTGCCAGAGAGGCGGTGAGCTGGATCTCTTTGGTCAGCTGACGCCACTTCCTGCAGTCCGGTCTGGTGCACTGGACCTGATGGAGAAACGCCAACATTTACGTTAGACAGTGAACTCGTCACGATTTGAACGCTCACTTCCTCTTCGTACCCAGTAAGGCAGCTGCTGGTCGGCCATGAAGGCTTTCAGACTGGGCTCGCTTTTGCCGTTACTCGTCCACACCTTTTTCCACGCAGCGAACGTCTCGTAGCCGTCCTTGTGGCTGAACAGAGAAGATGAGCACCATGTCAACACCGCCCTCCGCTCGCCGCCATGCAGCGCAAGCGTTTTCTGTTACCTTCTGTAGTAGTGATCGAAACACTCGTTGCAAAAATGTTCACCACACGACAGATGATACCAGCGGGACGTGTACCCGTTTTTTGCACACCTGAGCAGAAAGAGGAGCAGCTGTTTCTGATAATCAATAAAAATATTCATTGAAAGGTTTGATTTCTGCTGCGTTACCGTTCTGCTGCGCTGGCGAAACAAACGGGGTACATGGCAGAGCAGCCGGACTTCTCACATCGCCTGTACTTCTTCTCAGACTGATCATCTTCTTCCTCCGTATCTGTGGCTTTTCTTTTACTCTGAACCCAAAACAACAAAATGGATTTATTTTATTTACTGACGTATGATTCAGAATTATAGGTTTAAATAATCCACAAAAATACATCTTCTTCCCTTGAGTTTGGGGCTTTTCTTTATTTTTTTGTTAGAAGGAGTCAGTTCCACAGCTTTGTGTATTGTTTCCATCTGAACCAGATCTGAACAACATCTACAAAAGAAGTTTTATCCCCCCACTGCCACTAACGCTGGGAGATAATGTCTGTGAGTGCACATGTTTTGTCCGTTAGCAAAATATTTCATCTCAATGATGGATTTTAACAAAACTCTCCTAATAAAACCCAGTTTAAAACCCTAAGATTCAGTCAAACATAGACTTTGAGCTTGTAGTGTGGTAGTAGCAGAGACTACCTCAACACTGTCTGAGAACAACAGACTGAACAGATCCTCGATTCAAAATTTAGTTTCAACTTTGTCTGCCTGTTAGCAAAATAACCCCATGATGCGTTCAATGGATTTTAATGAAACTGATCAGCATTCAAGATGGCCGCCACTGCTAAGTGACCTCAACAAACTCAATAAACAAATTAAATGTGCTGTCAATAGAAAGTTGAAGATTGCTACAGGTACATACAAACTAAAAACTGTAATATTTGTTAAAGTGATGAATACTAAATAATTTGTTGATGCTTCAGTTTTAGTGAGTCAGAGAAGAGAGCAGCTCACCTGTCCAGGTGGGGGGTTGTTGGTGCGCTTCACCCGGGCGTTAGTCTGCCTCCCGGAGGAGCGCAGGGTCTGCCCGTCCCCCGGTGACTCCCCGGAGCTCCTCTTCTTGGCTCGGCGAGCCCCGGAGGCATTCCCGGAGTAATCTACGACAACAAACAGCGTGAGAGAGTAAGCGGAACAATGCACGTCCACTCAAACGGGCCTTTATTGCGACCGAGAAGTGGTTTTATAACTGAAAACATGCTAAATAAAACCGAAGCGAATAAGGTGAATTAGTTTGTAAATACAACAGAATCTTATTTAGAGACATTATTCCAGCCCTTTAAATTAGCAGCCTGTCGCATTAGCATGTAGCCGCTAGCCACTTACCTGTGTCCGATAGCATCGCGCGCCGCCTGCGCTCACGGATAACCGGTGCTTTTTACCGCCTGTTTGTGTCTTATACGGTTCAATAAACGGATAAACTCGCCTCCGTTTTATTGTTGTGAAGGAGGAGAAATCAGTGCGCTGCTGCTGCGTAAAACACAACTTCCTGTCTGACAAAGGAAATGGGCATTTCGCTTCCAATGACTTTTGGGCTTCGCTGCTCGCCGTCCGCAACGTTTTCACGGCGTTACCGCAGCAACGAGTTTTAGCGGTGTTACCATGGCAACAGTGAGAACGCTGTAACGGTCAAAACAAGGAGATTGCTGGATTCTTTTTTTCCCGGAAATTTGTTACATGATACAACTAAGAAGTATATTTTTAATTATTGTTAGAAGCTATATTTTGTTTGAGCAAATAAATAATCACACTTTTGTGTTTAAAACATTAAGCAAAGTATTCTGGCGGGCTAAACGAATGAAGTGCTGAACTTCCAATTTCACAAAATGGATTCAGGCCATTTAATTCATAGAACAAATTCAGACATTCCCAAAATCAGTCTGAGAGCAGCACTTAAAACCCAGGACTTTCAGGAGGTGAGGTGTTTATTTTATTTTGTATTAAAAAATATTTAATTAGCTAGCTATGCTAACTAAACTAAGCTAGTTAGCTAGTCTGGCTAATTAGCCTGAGGAAGTTTAGCTGTCAAAAAGCACAAACTTATGGAATAAACAGTGTTGAATAATGTTTTCAGAAAAAAAAGAGGAAATAAAAAAGAAATCTAAGAAGAGAAAATTTTTGAAAATACAGAAATATCTATTAAGTCAAATTTAATCCGTTGTCACATTGAATTTGTCGCTTATACGTAATGTATTTACATCTCTATGCTTTTATTAAGCAAAGCTACTGTTTGTAATGTGGCAAATACACTATTTATATTATCTAAATTGCATTTTATTTATATAAAGTTTATTTTATCTTCCTATTATGAAGAATAGTTACGGGTCAACATCTACAAATCTTACATGTAAAATGTGTCAAGATATTTTTTGAGTTATTAAATCAAGTAGCACTTGGACAAACTGTAACGTTTTTCCGCAGGTCAAAAGTCTTGACCTTGGTAAAGTGATTCGTCTCCTTGAGGATCCTTTGACTGTAAGTTCAGTTTGTGTTTTATTAATCTTCTCATTTTGAAGTTACGTTTTGCTGCATGTGATCATCCTGTT
Organism: Simpsonichthys santanae; assembly: GCA_031762415.1. Taxonomy (NCBI): domain Eukaryota; kingdom Metazoa; phylum Chordata; class Actinopteri; order Cyprinodontiformes; family Rivulidae; genus Simpsonichthys; species Simpsonichthys santanae. The sequence goes on along the minus strand of JARVLU010000583.1, from coordinate 27,785,647 downwards.
TCTGTTAAAGACAAACTTGAAGGAGAGGCACCTTTTTGTCTTGAAGAAACTACTCAAGAGAAACCAGAATGGCTTCGTATTCTTTCCTAATCTAATCCTAATCTTTTAACTTTTGAAGTCTTATTCCTGTGGAGATTCCAGTTTTCAGAGATTTTCCTGCAGAATATCAAGTTTTACTTTCTTATACACCTGACATAGTACACTAAATGGATTTATACTCATTTAAACTGATTTTAAAAACTATATTTTGTTCCAGTATTTGGATTTATCATCACATGAATTTGTTATTCAGCATTTACTGTTCAGAAATAACATCAGCTATTAGTATGATACTTCACTTTAACTTGATTTTAGTTATGCATTAAAAATTACTTTTACCGAAGCGTTAAAACTTCCTAAAGTATTCCCAGCTTTTGAGGGAGCTGACAGACATCTCCAGAATACTCAACATCTGTGCTGAGAAAACAACGGACCACCATGAGTATGCATCAGTTCTGTGTGACGCTCTTAAAATCTGCAGGTAAAAAACACACATTTAAACCTCTGAACACCTTTTCTTTGATCATTTCAGCTTCTTTCTGTTTTGTTTTAGCCTTCCCTTCCTGAAGGAGAGAGCATCAGACGAGCTGAACTTCACTCAGGCCGTCACAGAGTTCCTCTCAAACATGGGTGCGTGGGTTTTGTTTGTAAATGAACATAAAAACTACAGCTCTGATTTATTTTTTATTCAGATACTTGGTGACAGAGTCCAAAAGTGATATTTAACACAAAAACACTGTTTGGAAGTTCTTCTCCTTAACAGAAGACTTATATTCTTGCTATTCATACACACAGGACACACATGTAAATTATGTACACACATTGAATCGCAGACGTCAGTGGAGCTACGTCAGACCTGTGACGTTGCCACTAAAATTGACGTCATTCTCTGTAGGGTTCTGAGTTTGTCCTCTGTTGCACAGTGAGGGCGACGAGTCACTAACGTGTTTCTGTTTGCAGCTCTTCTGATGAGGGTGTCACATGAAGAAGTGAGGCTGCGTGTTGTTGAATCTGTGAAGTCATTCTTCAGCTCTGCGGTTCAGATTAAAGAACCTGAAGGTACGGATCATCTGAACAAACTAAAGCTTCTGACTTTTTTATGTCAGAACACAACAAACTTCAACAAATGGCAGATTTATGGATTTGCATTTCAGCTAAATGTTTTATTTTTGTCTCAACATTTGCTGCTTGAGTTTCATTAACATCATATCATGACCAAGTGAATTAAAAATCAAAAATAGTGTGCACACATTCTCTAACCTCTGCACCACCACACCCCCTTGACTGTATGTGTGTGTGTGTGTATATATATATTGTTTATTAATTAACTAATAAATTTTTAATATATAATTTGAGTGTTTCTTTTCAGTTCCGTGTTGTTATTGCTGAGTTTTGTTGTGTCTCTGCAGGGCTTCAGCACGTCTCTCCAGGTTTCTGTCTGCAGCAGCTGGACCACAGCGAAGTCCCCAGAACCCTGCTCCTCTCCATGGCTGCTGTGCAGAACCAGCCGGCCGTCAGGCTGCAGCTCCTGCAAACACTTCAGATCCTCTCCAGCTCTTCTGGTGAGGAACAGACTGTTGTGACCCGTTTTAATAATAATCATGTGTTGCAACACTGTTTGTTCCATTCTGCAACAACAGACCGGAGCTGTGCTTCAATTCTGCAAGAAAGAGGAGCCGAGACGATCTGTCTCCACATGAACGAGTCCGACTCGTCCGGTCAGGTTCTGCTCTGCTCTGCTGAAATCCTCTGGAACCTGCTGGACGGAGGCAGCACAGAGGAGGTCATCGCTCAGCTCAGCAGCATGGAGTGTGTCCTGTAGGTGACGGCATGCCGGTCGTTCGATGTAAAACTCAAAACATAAACCTCCCGTCCTCTAGAAAAGCTTTTTGTTTTGTCAGATCTCTGAAAGAAGCGTTTTTGTTCCTGCTGGAGAACTCTTGCCAACGTTCTGACCTCCGGCTCAGAAATTACCTGCTTGTGATCACATGTTTCATCGCTGAAAGCTCCAGCTCTCTGCTTGTTGTGAGTACAGGAGCAGCAGGTCTATGAGGAGCTGCACACCTGAGCTCCTCCTGAAAACATGTTTCTGATTTTCAGGAGAGTTTCTTTGCTAAAGAGCTTCTGAGTTTCTTCATGCGTAAGACTGAACATTTGTTAAAAATACAGTTTAAATAAAAATAAAATGCACCTTTCTGAACAGAATGGTCTCTGTTTATGTTTCAGTGAGTAGCTCTTCAGCTCACAAACTCACTGTCAGTGATGAAGATGTGAAGATGAAGAAGCTGCTGCTGAGTCTGTTGGTTGGGATGTGCAGGGACGGTGCTGCGCTGCAGGTCAGTCACTCAGTCAGAAGCTCTCAGTGAATCGTAGCGGGGAGTCAGGCTTCTCTGCCTCCAGCTCTACAGGGAGGAGCAGGTCGTGATGTTTCTGCTGAAGCTGGTGAAGCTGCCCTTCGGCTCAGCTGAGTGTCAGCCGGGTCCATCTCAGCAGGAGGAGCTGCAGCTGCAGGCGCTGGCCGCCCTCGGCAGCATCGCTCCCTTCCTGTTGGCCGACTACATGTTCTGTCAGGGAAACAACTGCCTGCTGCTCCTGCTGGACCTCTGCGTCGGAGCGGGTCGGTCACTCTGCTCATCTTTCATCTTGTGTTTTGCTGCAACTAACACGTCCCTGCCTCTTCTGAACAGGAGGTACAGGAGGAGGAGGCACCAAGGCTCAGATGAGACGTTGTATCAGAACTCTGAGGTCGGTGACGTCTCTGGGCGACCCGTCTGTAAACCAGGATCTCTGTGATCAGGGAGCAACCAGACAACTTCTGGGTAGCTTCAGCTGAAAATCTGTCAAACGACACAAACACTTCCTGTTTGTTTAGAGCTCTGTTGTGTCCCCCCCCCCCCCCCACCACACTCAGGGATTTTGATCCAGTTGGAAGCAAGTTCTGAGGAGGAGGATGTGCTCAGCGTGGAGATGATGTCTGATGTTCAGCTAGTCCTTTCAGCGCTCTGTGAGACAGACGCACACACCAAGGTGGAGCAGACACGAGCACAACCGACAGGATGTTCACACAGTGGACAGCTGTCCCTTCATGTACATGATGGAGCAGTGGACGCAGCACATGTAGAGACAAACAAAGAACTTCATTATGTTGTGAGGAGTTTACAGAAGAAAGGCTCCTCTGATGGAGCCTGCAGGGCTGTGGTTGAAGTCAAAACATCTCTCCCTCTATGTCCTCTCTATATGACATGTCCAAACCACTGTCCTCCCTCTGGATGTGTCCAGACCACTGTCCCTCCTCTGGACATGTCCAAACCACTGTCCCTCCTCTGGACATGTCCAAACCATCTCAGTGTGTCCTC
>JARVLU010000583.1:27743913-27757266 GCA_031762415.1 Simpsonichthys santanae | reverse complement strand
TGGATGGATGGATGGATGGATGGATGGGTGGGTGGGTGGATGGATGGATGGGTGGGTGGATGGATGGATGGATGGGTGGATGGATGGATGGATGGATGGATGGATGGATGGATCATGGCTCAACCTGTTTTAGTGAAGTTCTTGTTGAAGTGATGCACCACTCTGACTTTGTGTCTTCAGTTCTGATTCCCACTGCTGAATGTGAGGGCATGTTTTTGTTTCCATGGTTTTCCAGATGTTTGCAGATGTTTGCAGGGCGCACTCCTCTTTGTCAGGATTTTGGTTCTTGCTCGTCTTGTGGGTGCGTTTGTTTCCAGCTGCCTTGTGTGACCGACAGTCACAGGTTTTGTGCCTTCGCTCTTCGCCACAGGACGATTATAGATTCTCTGTGGAACCTCCTGGGCTCCTCCAGGAGGAGCTGTAAAGGGTCTCTTAGGAGACGGAGGTCTGGGTTTGTCTCCTGGACCTCCATGGTTTGACCACAGGTGAGCAGAAGATGGAGAGGTGTTCAGATGGTGCCACACTCTTACAAACTCTTTGAACAGTTTGCTGTCAGTCCAAACATCCAGACTCGAGTCCTCTTGGACCTGTTTGTCTCTGCTGAAGGACTGATGGATTTCTCTGGTCCTCCAGAGGTCAGAACTTCTACTGATCCAGCTCAGGTTTTCTTTGTAGACCTGGAAGTGAAGGCTGGTTTGAACTTGTGAGCTCTGACCTGTTTCTTTGTGTTTTTCTTGAGTTCTGTCAGATGTTTTGGTGTTTTCCACCTCAAGCCTCATCGTGAGGAAAAGAAAACTTCAGGCGCGGTGATGACACGCGCTGGAGATTCATGGAAAGCTCTCGACGTGCTCGGTCCTCAATGGAAATCCCTCTAACTCATAACAGGGAGTTTGAAGTCCCCAACATGCCAACCTGCAGCGTTCGGTGCAACAAACCCGACCTGCAGACATGGACTTCACCGGCACCTGGAAGGTCTACTCTGAGGAGAACCTGGACGAGTTTCTCAAAGTCGTCGGTGAGAAAATCATAAAAATTGTCCAGCAGTGAAGTCTGTGTGTGCAAACGTGTCTGAAGTGACGTGTACTGGCAGGAGCTCCTGAGATGGTTGTGAAGATGCGTAAAGACGTGAAGCCGGTGATGGTGATCGAGCAGAACGGGAAAGACTTCAGGTTCACGATGAAGACTCCGTTCTTCAGCCGAGTCAACTCCTTCACCCTCGACAAGGAGGCTGAAATCTCCTACCTGGACGGCAGGAAGCTGAAGGTGACTCCACACTGAAACTTTTCTGAATACCACATCTAGATGTTGATGAGAAGTACACGAGGAGCAGGTCGGGCAGAATCACTGAGTTGATGTTTTGGGTCAGTGCACGGTCAGGGAGGAGGACGGGAAGCTGGTTTCTGAGACCGACAGGTTCATGTCGGTCCGGGAGATCCAGGGGGACGAGATGATCGAGGTGAGCCACATTCATCAGGAGGATTGTTTTTCTGTTAATCATCTCTGCTTTGTGCCCTCAGACGATCACTGCTGGTTCTGTGACCTTCATCAGCAGAAGCAAACGGGTCTGACCAGAACCGAGAGGCTCATGAAGAAGAGTCCACGTGGAAATGATTTAATGCCGTTTAATGAAACTTAATAAACAAACAAACTGGATCAAAAAAGAAATGAACTGTTTTTTGGTTTTTGGAGGGTTAAAGTTATTTTTGAGCCTTGATAAAGTTTTATTTAAAACTTATTTACATAAAGGTTGAATGAATTTAACTAGTGTGATGTTATAGAGAGATTTTTAATTTAAAAACACAATATTTACAGATCCGTGCAAAAGTTTCAGTCTGTTTGCCTTGAAAACTGTTTGAGTTTAATAAATTCTTACTCTGGGCAGCTGTGGCTGGGTGGGTAGAGCAGTGGTCCTCTAATGGGAGAGTTGGGGGTTCAATTCCACCAGCAGTCTCATGCCAAAGTGTCCCTGGGCAAGACACTGAACCCCTCATTGCCTCCGATGTGTGTCCCATCAGTGAATGAGATGAAGCTCTGATTAGTCTTTGTTTATAGTAGAGTTCTGTATGAATGGGTGAATAAGACGGAGTGTTGTAAAGAGCTTTGATCTTGATAAGATACGATATAAGTACAGTCCATTTATTTTCAGAAAGCCTGGATCAGCTTTAAATATAACAATGCGCTCCATAATAATATTTTAATAAAAAAGGAACCTGATTGTTGCATGGTACTGATTGTAAGATGATGCTTCGTTTCCAGGGCGTTTAATTAAGTGAACAACAAATTCAGGATATTTGAGGGAATTGAACAAACTGTAGCACTTTGTTACGTAAACGTTATCAGAGGGAATGCTTATGACCTCGAACTACGGATCAAACAGTCTGTTAAGTTATAAAATGAAGACAAAAACATTCTGCTTGTACAGTATTTTTTATCGATCGTTTCACTTGTGCCCCGCGTGGGGGCGCTGTGGGCTCCTGAGCGCGTGAAAAAGACAGCGCGCTTTGTTACAGGCGCATGCGCATTGTATTTTTCCTGCGCTTGGTTTCCGATCGAAACAGTTTTGTGTGTATTTTTGACTTTTTCCGAGTTATTGTGAGCGTTTGAACGGATACATGAGGCCTCAGAACACGTCTTTGTTTGTCAGGAACATCTCTGATGAGTCCAGGTGAGTCTTCGGAACCGGATCCAACCGTAAGGCCATGCTAACCATGATGCTAACGGTCGCGTTAGCCTAGCAGCTAACGTTAGCCTGCTGTGTGCAGGAGCCGCGTGCTCAACTAAAACCAAAACTAGCTATTTTTAATCTTCAAATATATAGCTAAAATGAACCTTCACTCGAGTTAAATTTCATATTTTTCTATTCGATGCGCTATTAGCGTTTTCTTTTTTCAAGCTTTTTAACACGACAACGGCTCACGTCGTTGATTTTTTTTTTTTTTTTTTTTTTTTTTTTACGTATTTCAGTTGTTAACGTCGTGTAGCTGACCCAGCTAACACGTTACCTGTGACCCAAACCTGTTAAAGTTTGAATTGAATCCAGTGTAATTAAATATTTAAAATTTTAAGGAATTTTTATTATAAGTGTTTGGTCATATGTGATTTTATTAAAAATTTATATTTTATCTGCCACTGAGATGTTTTATATCACAAGGAAACCTTTGTAAATTGCTTTTATTCTGGTTTTATTTTCCTTTTGCTTCAGTGTCATTTAAAATTAGAAAACTGACCATCCTTCCCTGATTTTCAGTCTGTGTACTACATTACCCACAATCCTCTGCTACTGAATTATTCAATTTGTAAAGAATTTAGATTTTATTGTTGGTAGAAGTTCATATCTGCACTAATCTTTTTGTAATGAATGTTTTGAATAAATAACTTAATGGATTAAACATGAGTGACTTGGTCAACAGGTAAGGAGGAAAATGTTATTCTGATAGTCCAGCTGTTTGTAATAAATGATGAAGGCAGATTATTAATCCCTGATGGTCAGCTGAGTCACACTTGTATTTACGGTGTTCAGGCCTGAGGATTTGCGGCGTGAATTTGGCCGCTATGGTCCGATAGTAGATGTCTACATCCCACTTGACTTCTATACACGTCAACCAAGAGGATTTGCATACATTCAATATCCTTTCCAATGTCTGAACTGTGTGCCCTAACGCCTCACTGTGGTTTCCTTTCAGCAGAGAAACTTCTGCTTTTGACTGAATATCTAACATCCATATTTCTCTGTTATTGCTTCAGAGATTGTAAAAGCGTCCAGTTGTGGAAGCGGCCACAAAGAGTTACAAAGACCCGTGTAGAGTAGCTGTAAAGACACAGACCCGCAGGATCAGAGGGAGGGAAAAGGTTGAAAAGAGAAAGTAAAGCATGAAGAGGAAAAGAGTCTGGAAATGGCAGCAAAGAGTGGGCAAAAGAAAAGAGGTTTAAGAGGAGAAAGCCAAGTCTCTCTGGGAGTCGGTTAAAGAGTTAAAGCTCAAGATGAAGTTCAAAGTCAAGCAAAGGTAACAAGTCTGAATTACGTTGTATCCTCCCAAGACAAATCCACAGATCTAACAGCAAAAATCAGATTTCCCTGTGCCTTTAATTTTGGTGGGAGTAATTTCATCCATGTTTGATCTGTTTTATCTTTATTGTCCTGATTCCTCAGACGATTAAACGCTTCGTCTTTTATTAAATAAATAAAAAGCCTCATGTTTCAGCGTTTTTTCCAGTCCAGCGCCACAATCAAAGATAGTTTTCTAAAAACACCTTGTTTTGAATTGATCTGGCCTCCACAACAACGAAAACAAAAACCCTTAACCACTCAGCATGTTTGAAGATGTTCGTGACGCAGAAGACGCGCTCCACAGCCTGGACAGGAAGTGGGTTTGTGGCCGGCAGATCGAGATCCAGTTTGCCCAGGGGGACAGAAAGAGTAAGTGTTGTTGTTGTTGTTTTCTTGTTTACACTCTGGTGTTGTTCAGAGCGACACTGCAGCTGTTGCTTTTCTCTACAACAGCTCCGAACCAGATGAAGTCGAAGGAGCGGGATTCTCCGGGCCGGTCGTCTCGATACGACGACTACTACGACTGGCGGAGACGCTCCCGCAGCCGCAGCAACGACAGGTACCGCTCCCGCAGCCCGTCCTACGACCGGCGGCGCCGACGCTCCGGGAGTCCCCGGGAGTAAGTTTGCTCCTCTCAGACGTCGAGGTTTTGACTCTTAAGAGGAGACAAAAATAAATATTTGATGTCTTCAGATCTCGTGGACGAGCGTACGGAGGAAGAAGAAGCAGGAGCCGCGAGGACAACAGGTGGGACTCAAACTGTCGGCTTTTTCAGAAAAACAATCCCATCTTCACGCTCAGAATGTGGGATTATTTCAGGATTAAAACAGCTGCAGCTCTGTGTTTTTGAGATGAATAATATTGATTAAAACTGATAAGAAGCTGTTTCTGATCAAATGAGTCCAACTTTCAACCACAGAATTATTAATTTAAAAGCTTGATCAGTGTAATTTATTACTAATTAATTTCAACAAATATGGTGAAGACTCGTAGACCTGCATAAATTTAATTTTAAGAAAACAAGTTTCCTCCGTCGTCAGCAGACGCGTTTGTTTTGTTCATAAATTCTTCAGTTCTCAATTTCTTTAAACGATGAGTTTTTAATATTTGTGGACCTGCAGCGATCTGATTGGTTCCTACTTGCAGCGATCTGATTGGTTCCTACCTGCAGCGATCTGATTGGTTCCTACTTGCAGCGATCTGATTGGTTCCTGTTTTCAGGTACAGGCAGAGGCCTCACAGAGAATCCAGAAGGAGGTCCAGGTCTCGCTCCAGATCCGCGACCCCACAGGAGAAACTGGACCCGTCTGTGGCCCACTACACCGAGGAAGAACCGCGGCGGGCCCAGACCCCCTCCCACTCCAAGTCCCGGTCCATGTCCAGATCCCGCTCTCGTTCTCGCTCCTGGGCCGGGCGGAAGTCCAGAGGCCGTTAAGAAGACCCACCCCCTGACCCGGAAGTGGCTCCGTCTGCAGAACACGGCTGCTCTTTTTCTGATTTTTATAAAGTTTCCCTCCAGTCAGAATCTGAAGCCGCTCTGAACAGGCTCAGATGTTTTTAGTTCTCGATCCAGTATTTGAACAGATGCTGGTCTTCAGGAGTCCTTTAGGTTCTGATTCCTCCTGAAGTCCGGTTCAGATGAACTCTTGTGCAGTTCATCAGTTGAGTGTTAAAGTAAACATGTTCTGTCAGTTTTTATTTGTGAGATGACTCCAGGTGGAGGTTCTGAGGAGGTTCTGAGGAGGATTGGGTCGTTTCTGTTCCTGCATGTTTTCTCTTCAGGAGGATTGTTTCTGTTTTCTTTAATAAATCTGAAACTGAACGACGTGCGGCGTCACTTTGTTACAGACTGCTCCTGTTTGGTGTTTCAGTCCGAGCCGGGTCAAGACTCGTGGGCCCGGTCCGGTTGGTAGCTCCATTGATTTCCTGTTAATGGATCTGGAATGAGTCCTGCAGTGACGCAGCCGGGCGTGAAATGGGACATGTCCCATTGATTAGTCCAGAGACTGGTTCAGAACTTGTTTCAGGTTTTAGTTCAAACTAACCTGAAGGTTCTGATCCATTTACAGACAGGTTCTGTTGTCTTTGCAACCACTTTCCCTAAGGGGACAAATAAAGCTAGCTGTCTTTCAGCGAGCAGATTATAATCCACACCAGGATGTCAAATGGACTGGTTCAGGCCCCCAGAATGGACCGGACCAGTTCAGGCCCTCAGAATAGACTGAACTGGTTCAGGTCCTCGGAATGGATCGGATCAGTTCAGGTCCTCGAATAAGACCGGTTCAGGTCTTCTGGGTTCATCAGAACAGTTCTGTCAGCTGGAAGGGAAATGGACTCGGAGCAGAATCGATCGTCTCTCCTGCCAATCAGCGACTGACCGGGCCGCCCAGGTTCAGTTGGTTCTGATCGGGTCAGAACCAGCGAGTGTGAAGATGATGAAGACGTGTTTGTGGCTCGTCAGTTTTATCTTCTTCATACCTGACGTGGAAGGTGAGTTGGACCGTTTTATATTCAGTTTGTAGCTTCAAGTCGCCTCTGAACAGAAACATTGATATAAAATAACTTTTATCTGAGGAGCAGAAGAAACTGGAAGTTCCACAAGAGAGGAGCCTGAGAACTGAGAATGCAGACATGTTCCTGTTTTTAGTTTTCTACATTTGCCTTATAATCTGTTTTTCAACATATTTTTTAATTTGTTTAAAAAACAATCTGTATGCCTCTTATGACGGTCTCTTGTTGTCATCACTCTATTAAAATCAGGTCTCTTGTAAAAGAGTCCTCGAGGCTCAATGGGACTAACCTGTAGAAATAAAGGTTGAATGAATGATCTTCATTCTGTTCTGCCTTTAAACCTGCAGTCTGAGAGAGAAGTGCTCTGTCAGGAAAATATGGAACAATAATATCTGTAAAATAAGATGGATCTAGGTTGTTGAGAGCTTTGTAGGTTTTAAGTAAGATTTTGAATTCAGTTCTGGACTGGAGCCAATGGAGAGAAGCTAAAACTGGAGACTCCTAATTCCAGTTAAGACTACAGTATACTATATATTAACATAAATAATCCAGATTGTTTTATGAATATTTAACAAAACAAGTTTGGCCATCAGAGATTACATTTTGTCATTAAATCAAATGATCATTGATGTGTTTGTAAAAAGAATTAAACTTTCTGCTTTTATATGAATATACCTAAATAATTCTGAAGATATTAAATGAAACATTTCTGTAGATTATTTAAATTCTGTCAGATTAAATTAATTTTAAACTATTTAAATTGAAAATAGACTTTTATTTCAGTGCGACATAAATGTTCCCTCCAGTAGAACAATGAGGACTGAACTGTTTGGACCTCGTGACTTCACAGCAGAACATTTAGATCAAACTGGTCACAGGAAGTTGGACTGGTCGACCGGAGCACTTTCTGCTGCTCACTTCAGAAATACTTTTAATACAGATTAAAATGTTGCACAAAAACTTTGTTCAAGGCTTAGTTTTAACTGTGTCTGTCTGTCTGTCACATCAGTGATATTGTAAGCCTTTGGCTCCGCCCACATCAGTTTGATTGCATTAATCTGTTTTGGTTTTTATTTTAAAGGGTCATTATAAATGTTTTATTTATTTTTAATTTACAGAAATTCAAACCAGACGTCAGATCTGCTGAAGAGGAAAAATGGGGGACTGGAACTTCCTCGGGGGGATTCTGGAGGAGGTCCATATCCACTCCACCATGGTCGGAAAGATCTGGCTCACCATCCTGTTCATCTTCCGGATGTTGGTCCTGGGCGTCGCCGCGGAGGACGTCTGGAACGACGAGCAGTCGGACTTCATCTGCAACACGGAGCAGCCCGGCTGCAGGAACGTCTGCTACGACCAGGCCTTCCCCATCTCCCTCATCCGCTACTGGGTGCTCCAGGTGATTTTTGTGTCCTCGCCCTCCCTGGTGTACATGGGCCACGCCATCTACCAGCTGCGTGCCCTGGAGAAGGAGCGCCATTGCAAGAAGGTGGCTCTGCGGCGCGAGCTGGAGGCGGTGGACGCCGAGATGGTGGAGGTGAAGAGGAGGATCGAGAAGGAGATGAGGCAGCTGGAGCAGGGGAAGCTCAACAAGGCGCCTCTGAGGGGCTCGCTGCTCTGCACCTACGTGGCCCACATCGTCACCCGCTCGGTGGTGGAGGTCAGCTTCATGATGGGTCAGTACGTCCTCTACGGACACCGCCTGAACACCCTGTACAAGTGCGACCGGGAGCCGTGTCCCAACGTGGTGGACTGCTTCGTCTCCAGGCCCACAGAGAAAACCATCTTCATGATGTTCATGCAGGTCATCGCCTGCATCTCCCTGTTCCTCAGCCTGCTGGAGATCATGCACCTGAGCTTCAAGAAGATAAAGAAGGGCATCCTGGACTACTATCCTCACCTGAAGGACGACCTGGACGAGTATTACGTCAACAAGTCGAAGAAGAACTCGGTGGTGCATCAGGTTTGCGTTGGAACATCCGTTGGACGTAAGAGTACGATCCCCACGGCGCCCAGTGGATACACCTTACTGCTGGAAAAGCAGGGCAACGGGCCCAACTACCCCCTCCTCTGCGCCTCCTCCGCCTTCGTCCCGATCCAAGGAGACCCCGGAGCGAAGCTGGACTGCCACAAGGACGTGATGGAGGGGGTGCCGAGCCCCACGGAGCAGAACAGCAACTCCAACAACACCAGCAGTGAGACCCGCTCGCCTCCTGTGGACAAACAGGACGAACCCGAGGAGCGCTCGTCGTCGCACCACGAGGACCTGGAGTGTGGGAGCTCCGACTACCCCACCCTGCCCGTGACGGACACCTCCGCCTGCACCGCGCTGTCAGCCATCGGCAGGAAGGCCCGCAGGCCCAGTCCGCCGTGGAACTGCTCCACGGTGATGGAGGGGAACTGCTCGGACAGCGGAGACTCCTACCACGGCGCCGGCAGCATGAAGCTCCGCAGCAGCTGTGCTGGCCCCAGAGCCAGGGTGCTCTCCAAGTCGGACTCGAAGAGGACCAGCAGGTCCCAGAGTCCAGACTCCGTGGGGGAGCTGAGCTCCATGTCTCGACACAGCCGGGACAGTAACAGTCCAGCCACGTCCTCTCCAAACAGAAGAGTGTCGGCGGCGAGCAGCAGCAGCAGCAGACGGGCTCCCAACGACTTGCAGATCTAAAACCAGTCCTCGGTTCTAGGTTCCCCTCCCAGAGGCTCCTCTAGTTCTTAAAGACCTCTGAGCCAAAGTCCTCCAGGCTTCCTGAAGGTCCTTCAAAGGTTTTCTTTAAACTTCAGATCCTTTTTAACTCTGAGCGTGGATGTTTTCTGTTGTTGAAACACTGAGCTCTGACCTTTGACCTTTAACTCAGTGGACTGTGGCCGCTGGCGGACATGATCTGCAAGGTCTCCAGAACGTCTCAGGACTTTTGTGGAGGTTCTCCGTTTGCTGTCTTGAGTTGTAGATGCTCGCGGTCTTCTCGCTCGAGTTTTGAACCCGTGTTTTCTCAGAATCGTCTCCAACTTGTCTGAAGACCCAAAGAAGTCTGACAGAGACCACGACCAGGTCTAAAACCCACACCGATGGAACGATGGATCCTAAAGTACTCCTCCAGACTAAATCATGAACGGAGGGAGGCCATGACCGTCGCAGCGCAGTGAAATCGTTGACCTCTGACCTGTGGATCGTTCAGGTAGAACAGGCTTCATAACTCAAGGGATGGATCGCCGGTACTGTTCATGTAAACGCAGCTTTATAGTTTCACTTCATATTTTAACGACACAATGCCGTTTGTTTCCTCGTGTTTCCAGTTCCGTTTCTTCCAGACTGATTTTGATTTGTCAGAAAACGAGGAATAGAAAACGTTTATAAAACTATAAACCGACCCGTTCGGTCCAGGCGCCGCAGGAGAGCTGACAGGAAATGAAACGGCTATTTAAAATGTTTGAAAAAAAAAATGTTTTGTTTGTTTTTTAATTAAAATCATTTTCTCTTGCAAATTCTATCAAATTTGTATAAAAAGCTATTTTAAATCAACGAGTACAGGAAGTGAAAAAACATTTATTTATAACCTGAGGTCACTTGTGAAACGAGAACTAGCAGATCTTCACTGCACGCTCTGATGAAATAAACATTTATATTCTGTCCAAACAAAGACCAGGTCGACATTTTTCTACCGCTCCGGTTCACGCCGCGGCCTCGTCGGGCGACGCCTCGTACTGCAGCAGCTGTGGACCCAGACGGAACAGGAAGTTAGTTTCAGGCGTAGAACCCTGAGCGAACCCTGACCCTCAGCTCCTCACCCGGTTCTTCAGCGTCTTGTTCTCCTCCAGGAGCAGGTTGCACTTCTGCTGCAGGTCGGCCAGCTCCAGTCGGAGGGCCTCGGCGTCTGCGGGGTCCGGACCAGCCGCCCCGAGGTGCAGCTTTATGTAGCTGAGCCTCTGGTTAAGGTCCAGATATCGTTTCAACGCTTGAATTATTTAAACTAAACCAAAAACAAGTAAATTATCAGCTGATCCTCAGTGAGACAAGCTCTGATGTGGAGCCTACAGGCGTGTTTTAACACAACGCCAAGGCTGAAAGACATCAGCAATGACTTCAGGAAGCAGCTGCTGCTGCCCGTCAATCTGGGAGGGGTCAAAGGTCATCTGAAGTCCATTGTTTTACAGAGAGATTATTCACCAGTGGAAAACTTTGACAACTGACAGTCGTCGCAGGAGTGCCAGCAAAATTCACCCCGAAGGTCAGACTGTGCAGTGCTCAGTAAAGTACGCTCCATCTTGGACTCTGCAGGCCTCAGGTCAAAGGTCATGGTCTCTTCTCTCTGCAAATATGACAACACAAGTTTGGAAAGTTTCATCTGAAAGAATCACAAGACTTCTGGGGAAGAATCAAATCAGAGAACAGATATTTACCCACAATGCACTGCTACAAACAGCTCCTCCCAGCTGTCAGCACGGTGGTGGAGGCTGATGGTTTGGGCTCCTGTCAGTCACTGAGTGGACCAGGAACTCCTCTGTAGACCAAGGGGTTCTGGAGTGCAACAAGTCCATATGTCCAACAGCTGAAGCTTGGACCAAACTGGGTCCAACAGAACCATGATCCCAAACACAGCTGACAAAAAAAAAAAAAAACTGAAAGGATGTCATGATGACTCCTTTTAATCCTAAACTGCTGTTTTATCTGATGGAGAACACAGGGATTATTGTGGCAACAACTTAGTCCGTCTTTGCAGCGAACAAAACCTTTAAAAACTCATTCCAGATGTTTGAACAATAAGTTAATGTGTAAGAATGAGAAAAGGATACTCAAGTGCATTATTGGGTTTGTCTGGTTCTTCATAAAGTGCCACTAAAACTGCAGAATGGAAAGATTTAAATTACACAGATGCATCTGTGTTCCATTACCAGATGAAACTAAATGTTTGAATTTCTTTCACCTACTGCTTGTTAAAGTGTCCAGAACTCCAGATCTCTCCAGATATCTTCTAAACTGCTCTCGCTTCGATTCCGACGCCTGAAACAAACAAATAAATCACCATAAACAGATTACATTTGATTCACCAGTCAAACATCTACTTCTAAACGTTATATACTGGAAGAATACAAACGTTTAACCTTTAAAATAAGGCCACCGAACAGAACGCAGGACTTGCGGTGCTTCACTTCACGATGTGTATGATGCTAACTAGTTAGCTCATGCTAACAGCATAAAATCAAGCATAAATAAAACAGTAAAATTCCCGCGATAAACGCGCTTCAGTAATACTCACTCTGTAGTTGGCCATGAAGACAGTTACAGTTGTGTAATGAGCGCTTTAATGATCTTTCTGTGATGGGATTTTAAATTTCATTCAAACAGCAGCTGGTTGTACGCTCACTTCCGTCTACAAACAGGTGGCCAGTTGCCGTAGTAACGCATAAAAGCGGAAGTGACGTTTTACCCTGGGACCAAAGCAAAATACAGTAAACTGTCCCACAAAGGGAAATTTTGTAGTGCAGTAATTTTAAAATGTTGTTTGTATTTTACAATAGAGCTTCAAAGCTAGCTTTGTGTGTTTGTTTGAAAGCTAGCTCTAAGGGTAATGTGTTGTAAGAATAGTTAAAAGAAAATAAAATTATAAAGACTAATACATTTTAGGGAAATTAGGCACGCCGAATTTTAACTAGTACATCCAAATTATTAATCACTATTATACATGGTAATTTAAATCTATAGTTTGTACGTTAAAAAATGTTAAAACTAGACGATATTTCGTCATTTTCAAACTGGCACAGCAGTAGGAGGAGCCAAACAGTCAAATGATCTGACGTCACATTGTACCATAAACCATGTGTGCTGCACTCACTCCCTGAAATCAAAACGACGCGTTGCTTATCCATTTACGTTGAGATCACCGCTGTTCTCACGTGACTCTTTTTGTTCTGAAAAACAGCGACAGTCCAGCTGCTCTGCCGGGAAACTAAATGTACGGTGGTGTTTTTTTTTTCCCCGAAGGATTTCTGTCTTTAACATCGAAAAGGTAATTTTTTTTTGTAACGGAAAACTGTTTTTAACAGTAAAACGTAGCCGCCTTTTCTTGTTCGGAGGTTGTCAACAGTCTGTCTGTCTGTACAACAGTCCTTTGAACGGACGAGCTGAGCATCTGGATGTATTTAACAAGACACGATGACCGAGAAGAGTCTATAAACACTTAATTTGTCACAGTTGATAATATGATAAAATTCGTTTAAGGGTAGCTTGGCTGTCATTAAAATTACTGTGCTTTTATGCAAGTTTGGTAATTTTAAAATGTTCATTAGTTTTTGCTTGTTTTTAGTTCTTATATCTCCGCATCTGCTGATTAAACGGCTTTCCTTTAAAGATTAACCACCAGTTGTGTTTACAGAAGTAAACTCTTCCTCTCTGGAACATGTTGGTACCAGGTATTGATCTGACACATTTTACCAGATAAAATATCGATTGTTCTGAGTTGTCTTCGTGTTTTATTGATCTCACAATAAACTATCAGAAAGGTCTAAAAGCTTTTCAAACTAATTTAAATACAATTTACAATATTCATTTTTTGTCCTAGTTTATATTTTTTTTATCTAATATGGCAACAATTATTAGCAGCAGAAACATTAAGAGTATCAGAATTAGTAATTCCAGCAGTATCCTTGGCAATAGCTAAGCTAGCATTATTTGTAGCCTATAGCATTA
Source organism: Simpsonichthys santanae (assembly GCA_031762415.1). Lineage (NCBI taxonomy): Eukaryota > Metazoa > Chordata > Actinopteri > Cyprinodontiformes > Rivulidae > Simpsonichthys > Simpsonichthys santanae. Next base: position 27,744,022 of record JARVLU010000583.1, on the reverse strand, counting down.
GCAGTAGTAATATTAACTAAGCTAGCATTAGCATTTGTAGCCTATAGCATTAGCAGTAGTAATATTAACTAAGCTAGCATTAGCATTTGTAGCCTATAGCATTAGCAGT
>JARVLU010000583.1:27711380-27725291 GCA_031762415.1 Simpsonichthys santanae | reverse complement strand
GTCTGATTTGCAGGCTGCTGACCGTGACGTCACGCCACCTCCCATCTCATATAAAAGCTGCTGGTCGTCCGCAGTCTTCCTCTTTCTGTTACCTGGGCAGGGTCAGCAGCTTTGGCCGTGAAAACCCTGAAACACCGGTGAGCTGGGCTGGGTCCGTGGACTCCAGGCGCGACGTGGGCCTTCTGTGACGTTTCAGTTTACCTTTAAATCCTTTTACAGTTCGAGCCCGTCTGTCCGGGCGTTACCGCTTTTAAAGCTTTGATTTGTGTTATGTAACTTGAAGCTAACTTGTGGGATTTTTAAACTACTAAATAATTCAGAAGAAGCTAATGTACGGAATAAGTTGTGTCTTGAGTGCTTTATTTTAATTTGATAAAGTGAGGAAGGAGACTGGAGGAGAAGCTGCGGTTAAGAGGAACAAAGGAGGCTGGAAAAAGCCTCCATCCGAGGGATGCTCCTCTGGCATTTCTCCCCTCTCCTCCCTGGAACAACTGGACGTGTTTCCCAGCGACAGGTGTTCGGGTCCGGACGGGATGGACTCAGGATATTTCGGTCTTTGTAACTTTATCCGACGTGGCCGAGACGGGAACACGTGTCTCGTCTGGCCTGTGGCCGACTGAGGCCTGCTAGCCGCCGCCTATTAGCGGCTAAACTCTGAGGAAATGTCGCCGAATGACGATGATTTTACAAGTTTTTAAAGTTTTATTCACAGTTTATTTAAATAAATGTCCGGATTATGTTCTGTAGCGACTTCTCTGGGCGGTGGTGTGCTTAAAGGCGGGTCGAAAAGTCTCGTTAGCATCGTGTGTTAGCCCTGAAGGTTACAGTTGGTCAAACGCTCAAGACTTGAATCTGTTTCTTCACAGAAACTGAGAAAATGGGAAAGGAGAAGACCCACATCAACATCGTGGTCATTGGCCATGTCGACTCCGGGAAGTCCACCTCCACCGGCCACCTGATCTACAAGTGCGGAGGCATCGACAAGAGAACCATCGAGAAGTTCGAGAAGGAGGCGGCCGAGGTTGGTGACTCGACTCGTTTCGCCTTTTTTCTCCGGTTTTTTTTTTAAACGGTTAGTCATCTCCAAGATGGCGGCGTCAGCGTGCCCAACTGGCCGGCACGAGGGTGTAGCTAGAGCCGGGAGCGCGCATGCGGGGCGGGGCTTCCAGTCGGGAACGGTTAGTGGTGACTGTGCACTCTGAAGGCCGCAGGAGGAAAAACAGACGTCACAAACAGTTTTACCTTAATATTTTTAAATATTCTTTATTTGTAAACGTTTAATAAAGAAATGTGTTCCTCTAGTTTACATCAAATATGTTAAACATTAGTTTTTCTAACTGGTTATTTACACTTGAAAGCCAAATACTGTTACATTTTATTCCTCACATCAGTAGTTTAATTGTAAAGCTGTGTTTAATAATGTATTATTACATATTCCTGTATGATCTGATGTACATTTCTTTAATGAGCATTAATGGTTTTACAGATGGGCAAAGGCTCCTTCAAGTACGCCTGGGTGTTGGACAAACTGAAGGCCGAGCGTGAGCGTGGCATCACCATCGACATCGCTCTGTGGAAGTTTGAGACCAGCAAATACTACGTGACCATCATTGATGCTCCTGGACACAGGGACTTCATCAAGAACATGATCACTGGAACCTCCCAGGTAATGGATCTCCACAAACGTCCTGCAGAGTGTGTGTGTGTGTTTGGTCTAACTCTGCTCCGTCCCTTCAGGCCGACTGCGCTGTGCTGATCGTTGCTGCCGGTGTCGGTGAGTTCGAGGCCGGTATCTCCAAGAACGGTCAGACCCGTGAGCACGCCCTGCTGGCCTTCACCCTGGGAGTCAAGCAGCTCATCGTTGGTGTCAACAAGATGGACTCCACCGAGCCCCCTTACAGCCAGAAACGATTTGAGGAAATCCAAAAGGAAGTGAGCACTTACATCAAGAAGATCGGCTACAACCCTGCCGCCGTGGCCTTCGTCCCCATCTCTGGATGGCACGGAGACAACATGCTGGAGGCCAGCGACAAGGTGAGTGTTTTATTTGGCTGCAAGACGGCGTTTCTGCTCTGAAGGTGCTAAAATGAATTCTCTCCTTTTTAGATGAACTGGTTCAAGGGATGGAAGATCGAGCGCAAGGAGGGTAATGCCTCTGGAACCACACTGCTGGAGGCTCTCGATGCCATCCTGCCCCCCTCCCGTCCCACCGACAAGCCCCTGCGTCTGCCCCTGCAGGACGTCTACAAAATCGGCGGTAAGTTCTGGGGATGATGGATCACCAGAGTTGTGTATTGTTTTTCTGGACTTACACACAACTTGTTGTAGGTATTGGAACTGTCCCCGTCGGTCGTGTTGAGACCGGTGTCCTGAAGCCCGGCATGGTGGTGACCTTTGCTCCCCCCAACCTGACCACTGAAGTAAAGTCTGTGGAGATGCACCACGAGTCTCTGCCCGAGGCTGTGCCTGGTGACAACGTGGGCTTCAACGTCAAGAACGTCTCCGTGAAGGAAATCCGTCGTGGATATGTCGCCGGTGACAGCAAGAACGACCCACCCAAGGCTGCCGACAGCTTCAACGCTCAGGTTGGTGTCCACTTCCTGACTAGCGTTCGTTTGGAGTTGCAGACTTTAGGGTAGACGTCTTATCTTTCTTGTCTCCATAGGTCATCATCCTGAACCACCCAGGCCAGATCAACGAGGGTTACGCCCCCGTTCTGGACTGCCACACCGCTCACATCGCTTGCAAGTTTAAGGAGCTGATTGAGAAGATCGACCGTCGTTCTGGCAAGAAGCTTGAGGACAACCCCAAGTTCGTCAAGTCTGGAGACGCTGCCATCGTCAAACTGATCCCACAGAAGCCCATGGTGGTGGAGCCCTTCTCAAACTACCCTCCCCTCGGTAAGTTTCTGCTCCGTAGAGTCTGTCCTCGTGTAGATGGTCAGTTGTGACTCGAGCTCACCTGTCCCCTCCAGGTCGTTTTGCCGTGCGTGACATGAGGCAGACCGTGGCCGTCGGTGTCATCAAAGCTGTGGACACCAAGGACGTTGCTGGAAAGACAACCAAGGCTGCAGAGAAGGCCCAGAAGAAGAAATGAATGGTCGTGCAGGACGTCCAGCGAGGTGTTGTGAGCCGGCAGCTGCGGGCCACTTCCTCCCCCATCGCTCACCATCATGGGTCATCTTCTCTGAGGCACAGCTCTCTACTCAAGGACTGGCTTATGCTGATTAAAACCCATCGCAAGAGTTTTCGCAGGAAAAAACTTTGTGGCATTGTCGCCTAATTTCACAGGATGGTGCCTCAGTTTAAGTTTGAAATGGTTTAGAACTGTATCTCTATCTGTAAATGCCACAAATTAATTGGAAAAGAAGCAGCTGGTAACTAATGAAAAATAAATCTCTGAAAAAATTGCAATTGGCTTGTCTGTAGTGTTTGTCGACCGGCCTGAGCCTCGCAGCTGTTCTGACCCGAGCTATCTGTGTCCGGTGACGCGCTCGTCCTCCAATCGCCTCCTCGGGAGACGCGAGCCGCAGCCAATGGCGTCTCCGACTTCACTTGGAGAAGAACGGCGTCTGCGCAGCCCTCCCCCTCTGCTGCCGTATAAAAGCTCTGTGCGCACCACATTCTGTCCTTTTGCCTCTTTAAGCGAGGATTTCGTGTTAGTTGCTGGGCACAGGTTGGTCAACGTCTCCTAATTTGAGAAATGCATGTCTGAAGTCTTAAATGAGCGTGCACAGATGTCTGGGGGTGACTGTTGAGTAAATGAATTAAAAATTAGCTGCATGGCTTTTAGATGTGGTTACTAACTCTTTCTGAGCTGCATGGGTTTGAATCAGCTCATTTCACTGAAAAACCCGTGATTTATTACGTGGAATTGCCGAAACTCATAAATAACGTTTGAAGCCTTCACCTCTGAACGCGGAGCGCGCTCCCGTCAGATACAACATGGCGGCTGCGGAGCAACATGGAGGATTGCGTGACTGGTGTTCTGTCGAATTCTGTTCACCGGTCAAAGCCACCCCCATCTCCGGCATCCATAATCCTCGAAATGTTTTCATAAAGTCCCCATGCTCAAAGATAATTCAACACTTGTGTTAAATTTGGTGTCGTCTTGTGATAATTACAAAGTTAGTTTAAATTGAGTGTTAAATGTCAGGAACGAGCGCTTTTTTTTTTGGAAGACCGGGCGGATGGTTTCACGTGACTGTTTTAAAAGTGACATTAATTGGCTCTTGAGTTGCGCAATAAATAATCGGCTCGACGTGAGGCGTCACTTAGGTCCGCGGAGGCATGTCATCCGTCGGGCGTTCTTCGGTTTTTATCGGAAAGAGGATTTTAAAAGGTTTTCATGATTCTGTTTCTAGCCGTTGAATCGAAATGGGAAAGGAAAAGACCCACATCAACATCGTGGTCATTGGCCACGTCGACTCCGGCAAGTCCACGACCACCGGCCACCTGATCTACAAGTGCGGAGGGATCGACAAGAGAACCATCGAGAAGTTCGAGAAGGAGGCGGCCGAGGTAGGTCCACGACATGCGCGGGCTCTGCTGCCCCCCAGCGGCCGCCTGCTGTTACTGCACCACAACAAAATAATCATGAAAGGTCTCGCATTAAACAGTTTAATACTTTTTAACTTCGTTCAAGACGGCTGCAACAGCTGAGTGACCCTAAAACACACAATGTCTATTAAACACCATTTAAATTTGGGGTTTTTTGTAGCTGAGATTTCTCAAGGAGACCCAAACCAAGCAGTATTTTTCATCACAATAAGGAATTTATCTGAAACAGATGGACTTTTGGAGCTAAACAATAAAAATATAAGTGATCATAGAAAGAACAGACTATAACTGAATGAGTCACAAACTGAATGAGCTTAAAGGTTGTTTTTGACGTTGCTGGACTTTTAAAAGTTTAGACATTTGGCACAAATACTAAAATATTACTCTTTTAAATTATATCTTGATTAGTTTTTTTCTGGTTGGTGATTATATTCCTCTTGATTTTGCACATTAATATAATTTAAGTGACATTTAGGTTCAATATACATATTTATCATATGCAGGTTAACAGTACAATGAAATTGGGATGAAAAGCACAGATTTGACGTTCGCAAAAACCAAAGAACAAACATACAAGAAATACTAAATCATGCAATAAGGGTATGAAATAAAGTACCAAAAAGTGAAAAAGTAATTATTTACAAGTTCCTAAAGAGAGATCGTAAACAACAACATGGTAGAACAGGGGACTGGAAGCTTTAAGATCAAAAGAGCCATTTTAAATTAAAAGTGATCAGAGCCACAACAACCTGCTGTGATGAACAACTTGTGTCTGTGGGCCACTTTAGGTTTGTTGGAGGCGGCTTTTGTGGTCATTAGGGTTGACATAATTTAAGACAAAAGAACTATGCAGACCCATGTATTTTTTTAATTGTGGAAAAGTGAATTATAGAAATAAAGCATAAAGTTAAAGTGAGTATGTTTTACTCCTTGTACATGTTCCAGTATTCACATATTTGTAAAAGAAATGACAGGAAAACTGCTAAAACGAGTTCTTTATGTTGTTTGAGTAACTACCAGTAAAATTCAGTTTTATGTTAGTTCTGGTCAAAGCTTGAAAGAGCCGCTGCGGAGGAACCAAAGAGCCACATGTGGCTCCAGAGCCATAGGTTGCAGATCCCTGTGGTAGAATATAACGGTGCAAGTAGGACAAATCTGTATGAAGAAGTATTTTGGTATAGTAATATCAGCTAAAATGCACATTATATATATTGCTCATATATTACACAGGTTGTGTGACACTGAGGTTGAATTATGATGTAAGGTAAATACACAAATACTGTATCATACATGATACAGCCACATGGTGCAGTAGCAATAAATAATAAACATATTAGCTGTCACAGATGTGGCTTGTTGTGATGTTAATGCCAGTTGTTCTGTATAATTTACTGAGAGCTGAGTAATCTGACAGCTTGTGGATAATAACTGTCCTTTAGTCTTTTCATAAAAATAAAATAAAACATAATTGATAAAACAAATTCCATTCATTTAGAGTTAAAACATTAATAATTGATGATAAAAGTAAACATAAATTGCTTTTATTCAGTCAAATATATATAAACCATCATTAGTGTGAATATAGATTTGTAAATCCAAGTTAGGTAATAAATGGATAAATTTGTGAGATTTGTATTAAAATATGCAGAATAAAGTTAATTAGTGCCAAAACACCAGAAGAATAAAAAAAGATAATGACCAGATAACTCAGTGGGGTCATTAAGGAGCGTTGATGGTTTTACAGATGGGCAAAGGCTCCTTCAAGTACGCCTGGGTGTTGGACAAACTGAAGGCCGAGCGTGAGCGTGGCATCACCATCGACATCGCTCTGTGGAAGTTTGAGACCAGCAAATACTACGTGACCATCATTGATGCTCCTGGACACAGGGACTTCATCAAGAACATGATCACTGGAACCTCCCAGGTAATGGATCTCCACAAACGTCCTGCAGAGTGTGTGTGTGTGTTTGGTCTAACTCTGCTCCGTCCCTTCAGGCCGACTGCGCTGTGCTGATCGTTGCTGCCGGTGTCGGTGAGTTCGAGGCCGGTATCTCCAAGAACGGTCAGACCCGTGAGCACGCCCTGCTGGCCTTCACCCTGGGAGTCAAGCAGCTCATCGTTGGTGTCAACAAGATGGACTCCACCGAGCCCCCTTACAGCCAGAAACGATTTGAGGAAATCCAGAAGGAAGTGAGCGCCTACATCAAGAAGATCGGCTACAACCCTGCCACCGTGGCCTTCGTCCCCATCTCTGGTTGGCACGGAGACAACATGCTGGAGGCCAGCGACAAGGTGAGCCACAGGAACCCCTCATGCACTTTTAGCCCTTTACGTCAATAAACACTTCATTCTATCTCTTCGTTTTCAGATGAACTGGTTCAAGGGATGGAAGATCGAGCGTAAAGAGGGCGGAGCCACAGGCGTGACGCTGCTGGAGGCCCTGGACTCCATCCTGCCCCCGTCCCGTCCCACAGACAAACCCCTGCGTCTGCCTCTGCAGGACGTCTACAAGATCGGAGGTGAGGCTTCTGTTCATCGTTTGATGGAACGATTGAAACGACACCACTGATGTGAACGAGATATTTTGCTAACAGGCGTCTGCCTTTCACTTCTTGGTGACGATGAGCAGCTGGTGCTACAGTCCTGAAACGCTGCACACCCTAGGGTCCATATTTCTGTAAACCGAGCGTCCTCCTGCTCTCTCAGGTATCGGAACCGTTCCCGTCGGTCGTGTTGAGACCGGTGTCCTGAAGCCCGGCATGGTGGTGACCTTTGCCCCGCCCAACCTGACCACTGAGGTGAAGTCTGTGGAGATGCACCACGAGTCTCTGCCCGAGGCTCTGCCCGGCGACAATGTTGGCTTCAACATCAAGAACGTGTCTGTGAAGGAGATCCGCCGTGGGAACGTGGCCGGCGACAGCAAGAACGACCCTCCTCTCGCCGCCGAAAACTTCACTGCTCAGGTGAGACGCCGGGCGTGGCTCAGGCTCACCTTCACTGGACAACAGGTAGATGTTGGTGGTTCATTAGGAGGATAATTTGTGACATCGTTGTCTTGTGCAGGTCATCATCCTGAACCACCCCGGTCAGATCTCCCAGGGTTACGCCCCCGTGCTGGACTGCCACACCGCCCACATCGCCTGCAAGTTCAGCGAGCTCAAGGAGAAGATCGACCGTCGCTCCGGCAAGAAGCTGGAGGACAACCCCAAGGCCCTGAAGTCTGGAGACGCCGCCATCATCACCATGGTGCCTGGAAAACCCATGTGTGTGGAGAGCTTCTCTCAGTACCCCCCCCTGGGTGAGTCGACCCCTCTGAGTTGATCAGGCATTAAAACGTGAGCGTGGTGGAGCGCCCGAGTGCTGAAACTGCAATTATCCTTTAAATTTGACCAAAAATAAACAGTTGACTCATTTGTTAAACTTCAAAACAACTTAAAATTAATGCTGAGCTTCTGGTACTAATAAAGATGGAGGAATAACATATTTTTAATTATTTTTACATTTCAAATAACTTTTTTATATAAAATTGACAATTTATTATTTTTGAATAGACACAGATTGTGTTAAACATATATTGAGTTCAATATTTTAATAGTCAACAAAACAGTTTACTCTGCTCTGATTGGTCCACTGTCTGATCAGACTCCACCCACCTTTGGTCCACGCCCCCAAACGAGTCTCAAACGTTTAGGCAGATCAAATTTTTAAATATTTTTTTAATCATATTGTGTTTGTATTCAGAAATACTCAAATATGTTTAATCTGATTTAATGTGAATTTAAAGTGAAAATTATTTCTGAAATGTGTCTACTGCACTTGTAATTACTTAAAAAAAATTTTTTTAAAAATCTTTGTTAAATTTAGTTACCAGTTTGTGTGCGTCTACTTAAAGATGACCACTTCTCTCTGTATTTGTGTTTGTTCAGTGTGTGCAGAGTCAAAGATGTGTGTTTTTGCTCCTCAGGGCGTTTTGCGGTTCGCGACATGAGGCAGACTGTGGCCGTCGGCGTCATCAAATCCGTGGAGAAGAAGGCCGCCTCCGGAGGAAAGGTCACCAAATCTGCGCAGAAGGCAGAGAAGAAGAAATGAATGTTTGTGCAGGACGTCCAACGTGACGTCTCGTCTCAGCTGCAGCGGGCCGGCCCGTCTCCTCCTCCCCGTCATCACCCGGCGCCGTCGCCTCTGAGGCTCAGCTCTCTGCTCAAGGACTGGCTAAAGCTCATTAAAGCTCATCGCAAAAGTTTCCGCAGGAAAGGAAGGTCTGCGCCTTCGACAGGAAGCCGCGCTGATCGTTAAGCTGAAGCCAAAACAATAAAAATCTCAAACTTTGCCAAACGACGATGTTTTCCTTGGGTTTTATTTAAAGCTTGAGCTCATCAGAGACAGACGATCAATAAAGCTCAAACACTAATTATGATCAGTTTCTCTAGAAAAATGGCTTGTAGGGCCGATGGTTCCGTTTTCTTCAAGTCTCGTTAACGTGGTGACAAAAACTCAACTTGTGGTCCGGGGGCCAGATCAGGTCCACGGACGAGCTCAGTCCGGTCCATCAGTGTTTCATTTTAAATAAAAGTAGATTTTAAACCAGTAAACAAACAATGACAATAACTGAGATCTTGGTTTTCAGTAACTGTGGTCCCTGAGTTGAACAATCCTGAAATAGTAGAGTTTCACAACAGTCACGTCAAGAAGAAGCAGGTTCATGTGGGAACTGGTACAAAAGAGACGATTCAGGCTCTGAGGAGTTTTCTCAACAACGTTCAGTCTGACACGACAACATTTAGCTCCGTGTGACCGAAATGATTCACATGTTGCTGCACGTGAGCGTCGAACCTGAAGCAGCTGCAGCAGTTTGGTCCTGAAGAAGACAAGAAGTCCAGAGGCTCGAGGTGCAGGCTCCTGGAGCTCCTGGACTGGGGGGCCACAAAGATCAGACTTTTAGGGTGAACAGCTGAACTCGCTCAGCTTTTCTGTCTTTGGCTGCATTTCTAAACAAGTTGTGTACATTTAAACATCCAACTCCATAAAATAAATTTTATATTCCAGCATGAACTGCAACAAAAGACGAGGAACAAAGTGCAGAAATAAATAAACTGAACGTTGCATTAAACAAACAAACAAACAAACAGAAGGTACAGTGATGAACAGAGAGGACTGATGAAAGGACAAAAACATCTTTAAAAACCTGAAACGTTTATATTTTCAGATCAATTTTGCACCAAATAAAACCAAAACTCACTCAGACTTGTCGTCGGCCAATCAGAGCGGAGCACCTCCTACCTGTGCAGGTGAGAGCTGCAGCCTGAAGGTTTGAAAACATTTTTGTTTTTCTGATTTAGAGACAAATAAAAGAACGAGACTGAAGTTATTTCCTGTTTGGTGTTTCCTTTAACGTGTCCTCGGCGTGGACAACGTTCAGAACTGCTCCAGGTCCGTCAACAGATCTGTTAGTAAAATATTTGCTGGCATGAAAAACACCCAGTCATGAAAAGTTTGGGACCAAATGAAAGATCTTTGTGGTTCAGCTTCAGACGGACCAGTGCTGGACTGGACAACGGCCTCAGAGAGAACCTGCTGAGGTTCCTGAGGAGCAGCGATCAGAACGTCTTCCAGGCTGCTGACGTCCTCACCACCAGCAGGTCGAGGTGAGGTCAGAGGTCAGAGGTCAGGGACCTGCTCAGGACCTGAGTTTTTACCCTGAGAGACAAAGACAGACAGAGACAGATAGAGTAAAGGACAGCAGGAGACAAGATGAGGCAGAAGACAAGAGGAGACAAGAGACACGAGGAGACAAGAGGGGACAGGAGACAAGAGGAGACAAGAGGAGACAAGAGACATGAGGAGACAAGAGGAGACAGGAGACAAGAGGAGACAAGAGGAGACAGGAGACAAGAGGAGACAAGAGGAGACAGGAGACAAGAGGAGACAGGAGACAAGAGGAGACAAGAGACACGAGGAGACAAGAGGGGACAGGAGACAAGAGGAGACAAGAGACATGAGGAGACAAGAGGAGACAGGAGACAAGAGGAGACAGGAGACAAGAGGAGACATGAGGAGACAGAAACTTCTGTTCAGTGCCTGAAACGACTTCTGTCGGGACCTGGTGCTTCAGATGTTTAATAAACTAATTGAAGTGAATTATGAGACGAGCTGGGTAATTTTTATTTTAATAAATGATGACATCATTTTTATTTTATTAAATGATGACATCATTTTTATTTTATTAAATGATGACATCATTGTAAAGAATCCAGTAACATTACTGAGCATGAAACAGTTTATTGTGTGAAAACCACTGTACACTTTAGTGCAGTCTTAAGCCTCGTTATTTAAAAAAGTTATTTTGGTTTAAAAGTTCTGAAACGTTTATTGATTTTAATGATTTTATGAGAAGAACAGTCAAAATTTTAGCTCAGAATAGTCAAAATATTTTTCCTTCATTTGGCCGAGGAGCCAAAGCAGAGGAGATCCTGGAGAAGGGGCTCAAGGTGAGCGGATCATTTTCATCCTGAACAGAGTTTGTGTGACCTGGAGAAGAAAAACCTTGTTGCTGTGGAACCGTCAGTTTTGCAACAAGTTAAATGGATTCTGTTTATTTGATGACGTCGTGCAAACGAGTATGAAAATGACATTTGTTAAAAGGTCAAGACAGTTCTGAGGCTGGTTGAGCTTCAAGGAGTGTGGTTGCACTGATTTAATTTATTATGTAGAAGTCAGTATCTTACCTGTTGTAGGTTGCTCTGCAAACATCAGTCTGTAGAAATAACAGAGTTCTGGCAGGACCGATCATCTGAACATGGACAGGACCAGAGTGGTTCAGTAAACATCTTCTGTTTTTGTGATTTCATCTGGTCACAGCCAGAAACGAATCCAGTAGAAATACGAATAGTTTAATTTTTATATTTCAGAACTTGTCATTTACACTTGAAACAGAAGCTACTGTCAAAAACTGAGTTTAGATTTTATTTTTTTTATTTTTATGTCAAAACTCGACCTGAAGGTTTTATGCCCAACACTTTTTGTTTTACTCCCATAAGTTCATTTTAGGGTTGATTATATTTGAGAGAGAAAAGTGAACAGGTAAGAATTTTATTTTATCTTTTTGGACCAATTCATAAAAATAAAAATAATTGTACTTTTTTTGATTAAAATTTTTTCAAGGAAATGTGTAATTATGGTTAAAATATATATTTCGTAGTAATTCTACACATTTACATACATACTTTTAATAAATTAGGCCAAATTGTTGAAATAAATACTGTACAGTATAAAAAAAATTTCGCCACGAGGAACTTTTATATTACTGCTTGTTGTTTCCTTAACCTTGTTTCCAGACGGACGCACATGTATAAAGGCTTTCCGCCGGAAGTGGTTAGTCCTTTTCTTAGCGATCCAACATGGCGGTGAGTAGCGGCTCGCATCGAGCGTCTTCCACCAACATAAAGTTACTGTAGAAATCCGCCATCATCGGAGCTGTGGAGTCACTTCAGACGCTGTTCGGTGTTCGGACATTCAGACTCCATGATGGAGATTTTATTTAAAGCTGCATTTGTTAAATGAACGTCACAAAATAATGTTATTACAATAAAAACGGGCGATGCTAACAGGCTAGCCGCTGTAAAACGGACTTTCCTGTGATACTTCCGGTGATAAATAAGACTCTGAAGGAAAGTTAAGACTCCGAAGCTTTAAACTTGTTTACTCTGTGCAGTTTTTAGCAGATCTGAAGTTTTTAATTTAATGTCTCGCACGTAATTTGTGCGACGCTAACAGCCTTAGCAGTGGAGATGTGTTGGGACATGTCCTGTGGCCGGCATGTGTATGAGAGACCAGAGAGAAGTTCTCAGCTGGTTCAGCAGCTGACAGGTGTGAAGGATGACGTGTCTTCAGCTGTGTTTGACATTTTATTGACTAAAAGTCTTTTTGCTGCTCAGGACCAGGGTGAGAAGAAGGAGAACCCCATGAGGGAGCTCCGCATCCGCAAGCTCTGCCTGAACATCTGTGTGGGAGAGAGCGGAGACAGACTGACCCGAGCTGCCAAGGTGCTGGAGCAGCTCACAGGACAGACCCCCGTCTTCTCCAAGGGTCCGTCTTCCTTCCAGGGACACGGTTCTGAACGCGCAGTGCCAGACCTGGGTTGTAATGTTTGTGTTTCATGGCTCTGCAGCTCGCTACACCGTGAGGTCCTTCGGTATTCGCAGAAATGAAAAGATTGCCGTTCACTGCACGGTCCGTGGAGCCAAAGCAGAGGAGATCCTGGAGAAGGGCCTCAAGGTGAGCGGATCATTTTCATCCTGAGCAGAGTTTGTGTGACCTGGAGAAGAAAAACCTTGTTGCTGTGGAACCGTCAGTTTTGCAACAAGTTAAATGGATTCTGTTTATTTGATGACGTCGTGCAAACGAGTATGAAAATGACATTTGTTAAAAGGTCAAGACAGTTCTGAGGCTGGTTGAGCTTCAAGGAGTGTGGTTGCACTGATTTAATTTATTATGTAGAAGTCAGTATCTTACCTGTTGTAGGTTGCTCTGCAAACATCAGTCTGTAGAAATAACAGAGTTCTGGCAGGACCGATCATCTGAACATGGACAGGACCAAAGTGGTTCAGTAACTAATTTTTTTTCTAATTTCATCTGGTCACAGCCAGAAATGAATCCAGTAGAAATACAAATAGTTTATTTTTTATATTTCAAAACTTGACATTTACACTTGAAACAGAAGCTACTGTCAAAAACTGAGTTTAGATTTTATATTTTTTATTTTTATGTCAAAACTCGACCTGGATACTGTTCATCTGCTTAAGGTTTTATCTCTTGACACTTTGTTTTACTCCAGTTGCAGTTATTTATATTTGAGGTGAAAGTGTAAGAAAATAAAATCTTAAATCTTTGGTCGAGATAACAAAAGGCGGATGAGTTAAAGATCTCCGACTCTTTCAGGTGCGCGAGTACGAGTTGAGGAAGAACAACTTCTCCGACACGGGAAACTTTGGCTTCGGCATCCAGGAGCACATCGATCTGGGCATCAAGTACGACCCCAGCATCGGGATCTACGGACTGGACTTCTACGTGGTGAGACTCCAGAACATGGCAGCTTTTTTATTAAACAGTTCACATAATAAAACAGAAAATAAGAATGATTAAAATAATCAAAGGTTAACATCTCAGGTGGTGTCAGAGGTCAGGGAGGAGACTGATTTTAAGAAAGGGTTTAAAAACAGGGAAGAGTCAGATGTTCAGTGAAGGTTGTTCCACAGTTCACGAGCTGCAGCAGCAAAAGCACGGTCACCTCTGAGCTTACACTCAGGAGCAGCTGGTCACATGACCTGAGGGATCCGGGGGGGGGGGGGGGGGT
>JARVLU010000583.1:27632444-27642576 GCA_031762415.1 Simpsonichthys santanae | reverse complement strand
AACCTGGATAAATAAAGGTTAAATTAAAAAAAAATCAGCCCCGTTTGGCATCTGCATTTGGTAACGAGCCAATTTGACCAAGACCATGCAGAATAATGTAGTATTTTAATTCCACTGCATAGAAAGCTACTGTATGTATTCTCTGTAAGTCGACCTAGGGAAAAAATGGTTAGTACTGGTATCAGTTATCAGCCAAATAATTTTTAACATATCAGATATCATTCGTTCAACCTTTATTCAGGCAGATTAATCTCATTGAGCAATCAGCCAAAAATCCAATATTGTGCATCCTTACTTTTGAGGGTTCACTGTACACTAAATCCTTGTGCGTCAGAAAGCACATTTATACAGTTTACTGTTTGGTGTTATCCAATTTGACACCAAATGCATCTGAAAACATAAACGTTACATACTATTACGCCCCACTGTGTGGGATATGTCTATAGAAGGTTTTTGAGCCTAAAAATCAAAACCTGCAGCAGTACGTCTGGCCCACAGAGGCCGGAACCCCCTGTACCTTAACCTTTGAAGGTTGGTGCTGTTTGTGTGGTTGAGTGTTCTTGTCTTTGGGTACCTGAGGTGCATTAGCTGCTGTCAGCCAGCTTGTCAAAGACAGGCTGCCCCATTCCGGCGTACATGCTCTTCTCTACAGTTGGGTTACTTTGACGATGAGTAGTTCTGCAGAAGTCAGTGGACAGTAAAGCCTGCTGCCAGAGGTATGCTTACACAGATCAGCTGAACGAGTAAGGTAAGTGTCCATCCATGTTTCTGATACAAGATGAACAGTTGTGACCTTACTCCGGACCTTTCTGTCTCTCCTCTGTCACCGCTGAGGGCTTCTGGCATCACACTGAAAACAAATGGATCCACAGTGCAGAAACTTGTTCTTGAACCTCTTTGTGTTTGTGTAATGAAGCTGTTTGTTGCCTTTGCTGTGTGTGTATGTGTGTTTCTCTGTGGTACAGTGAATTCTCTGTTTGCACCAAAACACCACGGACGCGTAAATGAAAGATGGAGTCACTTTGTTTTTTGAATGCAGACGAGCGAAAAATGTGTCAACCAAATATTTTGACTTTTAGAAATATTGTCTTGAAAAATCACACAAGACCTGGAAAAAGACATTTTCATATTTTTCCTGTGATCATCTTGTGCTGATTTCATGGTTATAAAATAAAAGTTGCACGTGATAATCAGTGGATACAGGCAGGTTCTGTGCTGCAATAAAACCTAAACACTGCCGAGCTTTCACCGCATTTCCCTTTGTAGCATTAACTTTAAAGATCTTTTTTTGGGGGGGGGATTCCTTGATTCAAATATTTTTATTCATGTCTGCTGGGATGAGATATATTTCATGGAGATTTCATAGTTTTGACACCTTTTTGTAAAAGAGAATGTGAACCATCTGCACTAATGATTGTCACTGAGTGATGATCTGAGTTGAGTCTTGGATTTTTTTTGGATGTAGCCTGATTTCATCTCTAGTTTGCTTCATTGTGTTGCCATCTTGTATTAAAGGAACTTTAACAGGAACCCAGTTTACCTGTTGGACAAGTTGGTTGTAGTGAGAATCTGAAATTAAAACTAGAGGCTGTCTGATAAATCATCGGGACTGGTAATTTAGGCTGATATAGACGTTTGGGGATCTATCTGTATCTGTTAATGGTCCCATTTTGCACCAATATAAACACTTCTAATTTTCTCCCCTAAACTGTTTCAGTGTTTCCCCTACAATTGTACAAGAAGGGCGCCCACCCCTTTAACCAAACCAAAATGCGTGCACCTTGTTACCACCACCCATTGGTACTGGCTTAATGCTAAGCTAGTAGTGAGCAATACATTACAGGTGCACTGGCTGTAAAGCTAAAGGCAGCGCTGGCTACACTGAACTCCCACCCACCACCAGGCTAACTGCCAGTATAAACGGCGCACAGCTCAGATGTGCCTCCCGCCCTCCATTCGACAAAACATGGCTGAGATGAGCACCCGCCATGGCAAGTTATCTAGGGAAACCACTACCAGAACCAGAAGACTTAATTTAAAATCATGGCGGTTCACTTAAGTTTCACTTTCACGTTCAGCGCAGATGAAGCAGCGAGCAGTACTGTGTAGGGTATTTTGCTGAACAGAGCACAAGTTTGTTTTAACTGTAAAACCAACAAAAATAAAATACATTCAATTCTTCAACCCACTTGCCATTAGCTACGTGCCTCTTAAGTTGGCAAGCTAACAATTAGATAACCTAGCACAGACACACCTTGTAAAATTTTATATCCAGAACAATAAATCCAACGTAGAGGTAAAATATATCCGTTAGTAATGTTATATCTTTGTCATCCTCAATGAAATGCGTTGTTTGTATGCAATCTTTACTTCTCTACAAAGAAAAATAAACTGCTGCGATCAATACTAACTAGACCTTCACTATATGTGACTGTTTAAACAATGAACGGGGAAGGGTGTTTCTTGGTTTGTTTTTTTATTTTATAACACACTGGATAACATTATAGTGAATAGTGGATAGAAAATGTGAATGCACGTTAGGAAGACTCTTTTTATGACCAATGCACCACTTAAACAAGAAATTGTTAATTCAACCTTTATTTATCCAGGTTAGTCACATTGAGCCTCGGGGACTCATTTACAAGAGACCTAATTTAAACAGAACACAGATGAGGTACAGACAACAGTCGACAATCATGTAAAAAGCATATAAAATGAAAAAAGATATAAAAACAGCACTACATTATAAAAGCAATGTAGAATAATACTACAAACAGGAACATGTCTGCGTTGCCTTTTGTCATGAACTTGGCAGTTTAAAATACCTCAGAGAGGTCAAGGTCGAGAGCTTCAGATCTTTTTGCAAGACATTCCAGGAAACAGGAGTGGAGTAGGAGAAGGCCCTTTAGACTAGTTCAGTCCGCACTGAGGGAACACTGTGGGTAATTATGTCCTGAGAGCGCACGCTGTAGCTGCACTGACGAAGTGATGTGGGACAACTGTGGCACTGTGGTAAAGCGTGGATCTGATTAGCTTAGCTTCATGGTTGCTAATAGCCGCGCTGAATAAACGAGCCCCATTCCACTCACTGTTTACTTAGATTTTTGGGGGTGATTTTCAGCCATTGTATCGGTTGGCGCTCGCCTGCTCCTCCCAAAATCTGTATCTGCGATAGCCAAAAATTCTATATCGGCCGGACTCTTAATTAAAACCCCTAAGGAATCATGAGTACCTCTAGTGTTCATGCTGATGTTTAAGATTGTACAAGGAAAACGTTGGCCCTCAGTTTATCCCACGATAGTAACCCTTGGAAATCGTCTGGTTTTATCCTGACGGTTCACGCAGCCAACTGAGCTGATACTCGTCATGTTAGAATCATGATCGTTTGTTAAGACCTGTTTCAACTCTTAAGTGTGGTTTGGAGTAAATACTGATCCATCTTTGCTGGAGCAATCATCGTCACAACTTCAGCTGCCAACACATTAAACAAATATTGCCCTAGCATCCCTTGGAGAATGCATATCACCCGCTGCCTTGCAGGTCATAGTTTAATACTGTGTGAGGATGACTCTCAGCTACCACTACACAGTTTAACTCAAATTCTCTAAAACTGACTTGGTTGTAGCAATTTGAGTTTCACTGACCTGTGGCGGCCATATTGACTCATATTGACTGCAAGTACATGGGTTGCAGATGTTCATCCAGTGATCATCTGTTAACACGTTCAAACAAACACTTGAAACACGAGCGATTACATGGTCGCCCGCCTTTTGTGGCGGCATACAAGTCAGACTGGACATAAAACACAAACCACATTATGATTAGTGTAAAGTATGTGGTTGTCTTGTAGAACAGTAAATGCATCACAGTGGAGTTGACGGGTTGAAACTAGTTCTCTGCCTCAGTAGGATTTTTTTTTTTTTTTTTCTAATTTCCAACTAATCAGTGACATGGGAGATTATTTTAAACTAAAAAAGGCCTATTTTAATGGTTGGTGTGGCTCACGCACAGTGACCTGTTCTGTTCAGACCAGTTACTGGTTTAATGCCATGGTTCAGTCAACTTGGTCATCAGAAGTTGGCACCTTCTTAGTTGTGACTTTCATAAAAATAAAAAAAAGCACTAAAGGAACCGTTGGTTCTTCTGAAGGTCACAACGTCTACATTCATTCAGTCTGTGAGATGAATTCACAACTTTAGTCTTTTATTGTTTTTAAAGAACCGTTCATTAATCAGTGAGTACTTCAGACCATAATGTAACGTTAGATGTAGCCTCGTGGTGTTTACCTGCTGCCTCTGGCTGGATGAAGGTTCAGAAGATACGAACCTCGTGTCATGTGATCACACTGACAGTCTCACTGAACTGCGACTTGTCGGAGACTGAATTAGATTTTCTGTTGGCGTCTCGCTGAATTCTGTTTGAGCTGAAACGACCAACGAGCCGTGCAGCCGCACTTTGAGCAATTTTATTAAAAACTGCTAAAATACAGTGTGAGCAGGGATTTTAAAGCTGAACTCGAGGCCGTGCACATTTTGAAGTTTGCATTTGTTTATAAAGAACACACTTTATAAATGAAGATGAGCAAACCCTGGATTTTTACAGTTATTTATCCACGCTGGGGTTTTTAGAGCTGGATGTTCAGGGCGGTGGTCTCTGTTTTCAGAGGTGCGCTCCTGTCACAACACGCCTCTTAAAAAAAATTATAGAAAGTAAAAGATGAGTTCAAGGCACCTGCAACATCTCTGTTTTCACAGGAATCTGTGCAAATGCATAATTGAACTTGAAGCAACAAAACGTGAAGCCTCTGCACCTCACAGGAACCTTGGAGGCGTTTAGGAGACTCGTTCAGTTCACGGACAGTCGCAGCTCAGTGACGCTGGATTTAAGGAAATGAAACGCAACAAACAAAGAATGAATGTTTTAATATTTTTCTGACCATGGAAGGATTGTTTGAATCGTCGGAGCGATTTGTCGTTTGCCTGTTTGCAGAACTTTTAATCTGGAATGATGCCAGCATGAATGATGGGTGAGGACATACTGGTACTGCTGGTGTTTGTAAAGAGAAGGAAGTCGTCATTGTAACTTTGATCCTTTCACCACCTCATCCAGACCCTCTTTGTACTGGGCTGGAACTGAGACCTGAGCATACGTCCATCTGATGATCTGGTGGAGGACTTTGATCAGCAGATGTTTGGCTCCTCTCTCTCTCTCTGTATTGAAGGTTTTTCTCCATTTTTTGAAACAAACTTCAGGTGGAATATGTTTTGTAGCTCTGGAAGAAGTTCATGGTTCTCCCAAGCTGATGGTCCTCAACCTGAGGAGGCTGATGATGTGTCTGTCTGCACTGTGATCCACTTCCTAACTGTCCTTCAAACTAATTGGCTAATATTTGTATCAACTTCCTGTCGGTGTGATGCCAGAACCACCCTGTTGACTGAATATGGCCCCGTCTAAAGGGGCACAACGTCTGATGGTTTGAGCCTGAAAAAGACTTGAGTCTTGATCTGTTTGAGGTTTAGGTGCAGCTCTGTGTGGGTTTGTATTGAGGGGTTTCACATACTGTACCTGGATCAACTTCCTGTCTGTTCAGGACCAGCAGCTGCTGTTAAACCTGTCCTCATCTGCAGTTTCTGAAAACATGAATCCACTTCAGAACCCCTGAGGGGCGTCTTCATAAACGTTCATCTCCTCCTGACACTAATGCATGTTCATAAACCATCACACTCAGAACCTACACAACACTTTATCATTTTGTCCCTAAAATGAAAACAAACCTGCTGACCAGTCACTGCCGGGCTCTCATTGTTTGTTTTCTCGCTGCAGGAGCGTCGCCCAATCGAAGGAGGCTGAGAGTCCACTCCAAACCACCAGTAAGACCAGCAGGATCCATCTTGATCTTCAGTTCTTCGTGGTCCTGTTCAGTAACCGTTCATCTGCTCTGTGGTCCTGCAGGTACAAACTGAAGACTGATGTCTGCAGGAAGACTCCGCAACGTGCCGCCTGCACCGCCTCCATGTTGGAGCCTTCAGGTCCACGATGTGTTCGAAACGTAGGTTTTTATAACGAACGCTGACCCAACCCGGTCCAGGTCATGTTTCTGCTAATCAGCTTCAGTATACTCTGCTGGTACTAATGCTGCTTATGCTAATTTTACTAATGCTAATTCTGTTGCTAATGCTAATTTTTTACTGCTAGTACAACTACTACAGCGAATGCTATATCTATTACCGCTAATACAAATAATACTACAGTAGTCCCTCATATATCACGGGTGTTTGGGGTCCCTCCCCCCCCCCCCCCCCCACACACACACACACACACACAAAAAAAACACAAAGTTCAAGTTCAGTAAACTTTGTCATGGTATGTGCCAGGCTGCAATCACACATCACCCGTTACTCCCAATCTCCATCCTTCAATAAACAATTTAAATTTAAAAACTTTGACATTTTAAATAAACAACTGATACAGCATTTATTGTATATTTAAAATGTTTTAAAGTATTTAAATGTAATAATTTAGAGAATTGCAGCAGGACATCAAAGGGATGTCACAGCTTCAGCTCTGCAGCACGAAGCAGAAATGAACTTCTTGATCAATTACACTGAAACAACTGAAAGTAGAAGTTCTAAACTAATTAGAATAAACATTTGTATGTTTTGTGATAATGACAATTTTACGTGTTACATTGAATTTTAAGTTGGAAATCTAAAAAGTCGATCAGTGAATCTGGACAGCAATTCACAAAGCTGCAGCAGGAGAAATGTGTGTGTGGCAGAGAAGGAGATCAGCTGATCAGCTGCAGGAGGGATCTTCCCCTTGTGGTCTGCACACATGGTGCAAAATCATTTAAAATTTATTTTAAACAATCTATGGCTCATCCATCAATCAGCCAATTGTGTCACGTCCAGTCTTATTTTGATAAACCACGAAACAGCGAATCTGCAATAAACAAACCACAAAGTAGTGAAGGACTTCTGTCCTGGTGGTACTGCAGCTCTTAAAATGATGGTAATTCTACAAAATTATAGAATCGTCTTCTCTGAGGATGTTCTTTAAATTGTTAAAATTTCTATAAGAAAATAAATCAGACTTGTCACACAACTGGCCTTTTTTCAAGAATCCATTTTTTCTGACAAACGATACTAAAAGAAAAAAGTTTATTTTATTTTTTTATGTCAAAGAGAAAAATGTTCTGATTTGTGTCGAACTTCTTCCTCAGGCGGAGCTGCAGTTCCCCGTGTGTCCAGCAGAGGACGGTCTACTCGCAGATGATCCATTCACCACTCTTTATGTTAAAAATAAAAAATAAATCCAGAGTTTTGTCGATTGTTCCTCTTTGTGTTCAACTATTTAAACTTTAATCAGCTCAACCTGAAGCCCGTGAAGTTCTGTTCAACCTCCTGCGCTGCCTCGGGGACGGTACAATTAAGGCTAAAGGTGCAAAGTTTCCACTGCTGAGACACCTCACCCCGAGTGTTGGCTGTCAGCCCTGGAGGAGGTCCAGGTCCAGCCCAGACACGACAAGACGAGCCGGACCAGATGTGGGTCAGGTTCTAGTCTCACTCGAGCAGCTTCGTGGAAGTAAAACTGTCGCATCCTCAGAAACATGATGATTAAACGTGCACTGGTTTTCAGTAAGAACAAACAAAATGTTTCTTCTTTAGATCTAAATCCAGTTCTGTATGTGATCAGTTGGAAAAGTTCTTTTTGAGTTTGTGGTAATGAAAAAATTATTCTGGTTTAACTTTCAGGTGAACTATTTTGTTTTTTTAACTTGAAAGTCAAAGTGAGAAGTTTAAGCGGTGACTGGTGGAGTTGTCAGGAGGTTGGAGCAGGTTCTGCTCCGGCTGTAAATGGACCCGGGGGAGGGCGGAAGTGTCTGCATCATTAATGATCCTGCATCATTCATGGTGTCCGGCAGAGATCCAATCCTCGGTACAGTCTGTCCAGAACCCCTGCAGGGTTCAGGTTGGGGGTCTGCGGTGGCCCTCCCCTCGCCTGGTCATGATCAGAACAACTCACCAGGTGAACATCTCCAGCGCAGACCATGGGAACTGGTGGAGCCACTCTCCCAGTAGCTGTCCTCGAACTGGACCTGGGTGGGTCCTGGCCCCGCAGAGGCGTCCAGAGAAACACCCGCCTGCTGTCGGGTTCTGTGCAGCCCGGGAACAGGACCCGAGCCCCCCTGAGGCTGCCGTCTCTGAGCAGAGGGCCCCGCCGGCGGAGCAGCGCCGCTCGTCTCAGGTAAGACCAGCACACGTCTGAAGAGCTGCAACACCTCGACGACTTCTAAATTAATTACTTTATGAATAAAATGAAGCCGTAAAGAAAAAAAAAGTTTTTCTTTTAAAATGTTTTACATAAGATTCAATTATAAAGTGATTATCTAGTTCTCTGGATGTTTAATGTAAATGTTCAGTTAAACATCTCGAGCCTGATGTGTTTTTAAATTTTTTTAAGCGTCATAACTTAAAACAGTTTTTAAGCCTTCATCTTGATCTTTAGTGACAACTTGCAGAAGAAAACTGCTTCATTTGCAAATGTTTTGTGGTAATTATTACAAGTTTTACTGTCCAGTCAGAATGTGCACCAGATGTTTTCCTCTGGAGCAGGAAGTAAAAGGATGAAGGACCCACCGTTAAAGTTTACTCTCCAGACTCGCCTCGTGTGTTAGAGGAATTAGTTCTTTCTCACTGCCTTTAAAAGCAGGCAGTGATGTCACTTCCTGTTTCTCTGGTTTCATCAGTTTTCAGTCTTTAGTGAAATAATTTTCTACATAAATGAGAAAAGTTCTTTGATATTTCAGCTCGATGCCATTTAAACATCGATGTTTAAAATCTCTTTGATCACCTGAACTTCTCTCCATGAGGACCTGTCAAATCTCAGCCCAGCAGGAATTAGTTTCCTTCCTGTCATGTCCCAGTTTCATGGCTTCATGTAAGCCCCACCCCCCACCACCACCCAAACCTCAGGACGGCCCAGTCCAGGTGTGCTGTAAATCTCAGGTGTGCCAACTGATCCACTGGCTTCCCTT
Source organism: Simpsonichthys santanae (assembly GCA_031762415.1). Classification (NCBI taxonomy): domain Eukaryota; kingdom Metazoa; phylum Chordata; class Actinopteri; order Cyprinodontiformes; family Rivulidae; genus Simpsonichthys; species Simpsonichthys santanae. The sequence goes on along the minus strand of JARVLU010000583.1, from coordinate 27,633,539 downwards.
CAGGGGAGGGAGAAGCCCGAGTGACGCGGAGAGGTCGGCAGGTTTGGAACGACGAGGTTCTGATCTGTCAGATCTTTGATGGATCTGTCAGATCTTTGATGCATCTGTCAGATCTTTGATGCATCTGTCAGATCTTTGATGGATCTGTCAGATCTTTGATGCATCTGTCAGATCTTTGATGGATCTGTCAGATCTTTGATGCATCTGTCAGATCTGATGACCTGGAGCTGATGGTTGAGTTTCACATCGTCAGACATCACATTGTCAATTCAGACGTTTACAGCAAACAGATGATGCAGCGCAGAGTGATGACCTCTCCCACACCCTCCTCTTCCAGGTTTCTTTCAACACGTGCCACCAGTCCAGTCTCCTCATCATCATTTGTTTTTGGCCTTGATGACAATTTAGAAGTGATGGAGTTGCTCGTTGTGATTCCAGTGCATGGCCAGACCACCGGTCAGGAGATATTCCAGCAGCTGTGATGCCGGCTCACTGTGGAAGAGTTTTGCTGGAATAACAACCGACGGAGCGTCATGGGAGGAGACCTGGACTAGTGGCACTTGTTGAACGAAGGGAGGGTGTGGAAGAGGCCATCGCTCTGCTCTGCATCGTCCATCAGCAGGCTCTTCGCTGTAAATGCCTGAAGTCTGACAATGTTCATTCATTCGTTCAACCTTTATTTCTACAGGTTATTCCCGTTGAGCCTCGAGTCTCACAGGAGAGACCTGAATGTGGTGTCTGACGATGTGAACTTCATCAACCACATCAGATCCAGAGGCTTAAAGCCCCAACAGTTCCGCTCTTTTGTTGCAGCAGGCAGAGTCCGCATGTGAGGATGAGGAGCAGGTCTCTCTTGTAAATGAGTCCTCGTGGCTCAATGAGACTAGTCTGTAGAAATAAAGGTTGAATGGATGAAAAGAAATTCCCAGCATGCTTGTGGGTTTTGGCACCACTCAGTGGTGAGAAGTGCTGATGGCTACAGGAAGAATGTGATCACAGGTTTGCAGACTTCAAGACACACAGAGCCTCAGCTCAATTTTTTCCTGACCCCTTCTTCGATGTGGAAGATTGCCCCCCCCCCCCCCCCCCCCCCCC
>JARVLU010000583.1:27538520-27550242 GCA_031762415.1 Simpsonichthys santanae | reverse complement strand
ATTGAAGAAATAATGGATGCTAAAAACTTGGTATGTTTGAATGATGGGAGTGGAACCAGAATTAATTTTAGAGATAAATACAATGTCAGCAATTGATTTAACATTAGTCTCAGATTCTCTAGCAGGAGTTTGTTTATGGCAAGTAATTAACAAAATAACTATAGGAAGTGATCATCACCCTGTCATGATTGAAATAAAGTTACAAATAGAGACGTATTCTATAAACAGGATGGAAAAATGGTGTTTTAGATCTGCAGATTGGGAAACTTATAGGAATAACAGTGAAGGTTGGGAAAAATAAAATGAAAAAATAAAAAGCTTTGGGTGGACAATAAAATCCAAAGTTAATGAAATCCATTTAGATAAAATAGATATATGTCAGAAAGTTCCATTACCCATTATACCACCTTGGGTACTTCCTGATGCAATAGTAGATTTTTCAAAAGAAAAACAAGGATACAATTTTTACTATACAGTACTATACAGTACTATACTGTACTATACAGTACAGGAATATATTAATCAATATTATAACTATGTACATATATATACCTGTACACGGACGCATCAAAAAATACACCTAATAGAATAGGGATAGCGTTCATTGTACCACAGTTTCGTATTAAAGTAGGAAAAAGGGTTAGTGATGGAGCATCGGTTCATACAGAAGAAATGCTCACTTTACTTTGAGCAGTTCAGTGGGTAGAAGAGGTAAAACCATTAAAATCACTCATTTGTTCAGATTCTAGTTCATCATTGTCCAGTTTGCAACACAACCAGTCAGACAGCAGACCAGATATGTTAATTGAAATACAACAAACACTATATAGGATCAACATGATGGGGATTACAGTAAATTTCATTTGGGTTCCAGCACATCATGGGGTTATGGGGAATAAAAAGGCAGATAGGACGGCTAAGGAGAGCACTAGTCGGGACATGGTAGATATTAATGTTAGGCTTAGTCTAAAATAAATAATGGGTATAATAAAACAAAAAAATGAAAGAAAGGCCGGTGGTTTTATAAAATTCAAAGGAAAATTGGAGAAAGGAGAAGAACAGAAAGAAACAGGAGAAGAAGAAACAATAATTTCATGACTAAAGACAGGGCACACTGGACTGAACAGCACATTATGTTGAACAGGGACATGTGAGTGTGGAGAAGAGGAAACAATAGAACACATTATTTTACATTGCAGGATATATCAGGTTCAATAAGTTGATTAGAAATCTTAGTAAAATGAAATTGGACATTGTAGATTTATTGCAGAAAGGATCAGGAAATAGAGGCTATAAGGCTATATTTCATTTTTTTAAACAGTGTAGATTGTATAATAGGATATAAAAGGAATGTTTTTTTTTTTTTTGGTCATGTGGTCCACGCTCCTTACCAGTTGGTGAAGGTAATGCCTCCTTCAGTTGATTGCCAACCGCCAATAAACCAAGAAGAAGAACATTTGTGGTGTTCCACCTCCAAGCAGCTTCTATGCCTGTGTGAATCATGAGATACTTCTAGAAGGACTTTCTAAACTGGTCCAGGCTCTGAGGATCAGGTATTTAAGTGTTTTATGTTGATCAGGTTCTATTCATCCTAAATAACTGGAGATGAATAAAAATTCACGCCAAGTTCAGGAAGAAGCTCCTCTGAATATCACAGCAGGTAGAAGTGGAGCAGGTGAGATGTGTGCAGCTACAGAACAGGAAGTCCCACGGAGAAGATGTTCTCTGGTGCTGCTGATGTGACCATAAACTAACAGAAATTATATCCGGTCCTCACCTCCTGGTTCAGATATGAAGAGATGTTGCAACGTTTTAAACATTTTATTCCATTTTTCTTTATGAAAATGTTATTTTGAGGTCTGATGATGTTGCTCTTCTGTGCTGGACCATCCTTTTGGTCAGTGGCTGTTGAGCTTCCTTGATATGTGACTGGTCACAGCCTCCTGGCACTGACTGAACACACAACACTTCTCTGTTTGTGTGAGTGAGAGTTTCATCGAAGAAGAATCCGTCCAGATGACCTCACTCAACCTTGTTAATTGATCTACTGAGATGTTTGAGCACGCACATCAGGACAGGGCTATTTAACTGGAGGCCCACTTCCTGCTGAAGAAGGACTAAGTCACCACAGGTGGACCTCTGGTACTCCTCAGCTGCCTCTGGAGTCCCACCAGCCAACAAGGATCGATAGGACTCCTCCTTCAGCTTGACAGCCTCCCATACTTGGGATGTCCACCACCAAGTTTGAGGATGGCCACCACGAGAAGCACCAACAACCTTACATCCACAGCTCAAGGCAGCCACCTCAACTATTGAGTTGAAGAACATGACCCACTTTGACTCAATATCCCCACCTCAGCTGGGATGTGCTTAAAGATCTCCCAAAGGTGCGAGTTGAAGATCTTTCTGATGGCTCCTTCTGCCAGGTGTTCCCACCAAACACTTACTACATGTTTGGGTCTACTGGGTCTGTTCAGCATCTTCCACCATCTGATCCAACTCACTACAGGTGGTGATCAGTTGACAGCTCAGCTCCTCTCTCCACCCGCGTGTCCAAAACAAACGGCTGCAAATCAGATGACACGGCTACAAAGTCAATCATCAATCTACGACCTAGGTCCACCAGGTGCCCAGTGCACTTATAGACACCCTGATGTTCAAACATGGTGCTTGTGATGGACAAACCATGACTAGTGCAGAAGTCCAACAACAGAACACCGAGTTCAGACCAGAGAGACCGTTCCTCCCAGTCACGTCCCTCCAGGTCACACTGTCCTTACACACGTGGACATTGAAGCCCCCCAGCAGAATAAAGAGTCTCCAACTGGTGCATCTTCCAGCACCACCGCCAAGGACTCCAAGGAGGTTGGATACTAAACTGCTGTTTGATTCATAGGCACAAACAACCGTCAGAGCCCATCCCCCCACCCGAAGGTGCAGAGAAGCCACCCTCTCATGCACCGAGGAAAACTCCAACACACAGGCACCAAGTCGGGGCTGAGTAGACCCACACCAGCTCACCATGGACAACTAATGCTCAAGTTTACATGTAAAACCAGTCCAGAGGACGGCACTGCATCACTGTTGTTTTCTGATAATTGAACATTTAGAACAACTAAAACACAACAAAACAAATAAACAAAGAACAAAAACCAAGGATGAAAGTAAAATCTCAGTAGCATTTAAAGAAAAACTGAATTTACCATAAAACAAAAACTGAGTCGTCAGTCCGTGGATGAAGCCTTCTCCTCCTCTAAGTTCAAGAGGAAGTTTCCTCACCACAAAACTGAAACGTTACGGTGACGTCCAGACATTCTGAAGAAACATCGACAGAGACGACACGTTTAAGGTGAGTTCAGAGGATTTCCTCTCCGACAAAAATAAAAGAAATCTGAGAAAGACCAGAAGTTTCTCGACTTTTAGACGATAAAACGCTGCAAATAAAAACTTTTATAGATGAGAATAATTTTGTTTCTTGTTGACTTAGAGTCTGGTTAAGAGCAATGCACAGTAAATACCACAGCAACTTTAAAAGTAAGGAATGATTTTAGCTCTTCTTTTAATCCAGCTTAAAGGCCTCCTTAAAACTGAACCATCTCAGGAAGCAGTTGAATGGTTTAAGAACCATTCACAATGTGTTCATGTTGGATCTTTCTTCCATTTGTCTTCAGGCATCCAAGGGTGTTCCACAAGGCCCTATCCTGGGTCTACTTCTTTTCATGTGTATATAAATATGCATATTTACCGTTTATTCTTCACATGAAAATGTGCTGCACGCTAAATGTAATTTTTATGCTGAGGAGACCGTCTTGTATTGCACTGCCAACACAGTATAAAGTGCTTTTGAAAAGTGGCCTACAGTTTTTAAACAGCTGGTGCTCATTTTACCACTCTCAGATTGAAGTTGTTTCTCAGTTTTAAATACATTGGTTGGAATATTGATGGTAGTTTGGTTTTTGTTCCCCACATCCAAAAGCTGATGAAAAAGTTGAAGCTAAAATTAAAAATTTACTGTAGAATTAAAGAATCTTCTTTATTTTTTTGAGGAAAGGTAACATCTTACCTTTTTTTTTTTTAATCTTCGACTGTGGAGACATGATTTATACAAACACCCATTCTCTGCACATGCACTAGTTGAATACGTTGGGTTCTGTATATCTTGGGGCCTTTTGTTTTTAACCAGCAGTCTTCTCTAAGCCCATGTTGGATGGACTGTCTTATCTACCCATAGATTCTGACATGAGTATTATCTTATTTAATGGTGATCTATGTTCTCAAGAAATCCTCAGGAGATTATTGTCTGTGCTCGGATGATTTAATTTTATTAAATGTACCTAATGATTGTACAGATTACAGCAAAGAATCCTTCAAGACAATAAATAAACTACAAAAAGATGACATTGAAGGAGTCAGTCTCTTTATGTTTTAAGGCCATTCTTGAAGGTTTTATAAATGAGGCATCTGTTTGTAAAAGTTTCGGTGATGTGATAGATAGTCAAAGTGTTGTGAATAACACCAGCTCCTCCCACATCACACTTTCAGAGTCAGAGTAAACTTTATTGACATTGCACCGAGGTACAACAGGAATGTGTACGCACAGTCGTCTGAAAGATGGACTAAGTATGTGAAGCTGCAGCTGGATCAGCGTGGCCATCTCATTCCTTATCAGAATGATAATCTTAGGTATGAAAAGGGGAAGAACCATGAGGGTAGATAGTGATATTACAAAAAAGATCTTTCACATCTTGTCTATCAGGACACGATCTGAGACATTAAAAAAAACTCTACCAGCAGCACAATTAAAAACAGATGACATCTGCATTTGAGGTCGAGGTGGTGAGATTTGTCCATGAGCCTTTTTCAGATCAGCCACAGTTCTGATGGTGTTTTCAGCCAGCAGTTCTGATAAGCTTACACAGAAAGTTCTCCGGGGTGGGGGGTGGTGGTGTATGTGTGCGATAGATGAAGCTTGTATCCTTGGTTACTCATGTCCCAGGAGAAAGTTCATAGTCAGCCCATTCCAAGGCTGGCGGGGAGTCAGATTCAGATAAGCTTGATTGTTGAATTTCTTCAGACAGACAGATTTTTTTTTCTTGCAGCCTTGAGTCCCAGATGGACGATCCACATTCCAAAATAGCCTAATTGTGGGAGTACATTCCACTGATCCATGCTATGAGTCCGCTTCAAGGTCAAACCCACCACACTGACGAGTCCCAGAAGCCGCAGGCAGCCTGTGATTCTCATAAATCGCTTCCACCTTACGGTTTAGCTGGTAAATCTGCTGATTTAACGAAGTTACGGCACGAATCAAACCTTCACACTGGCCCGGAAGCTTGGTCATGGCAAAAACTGCTCCCGAGACCTTCTTCAATTTCCGATAGAACAGAGCCCCTCAGATGCCAAAAAGTAGAGCTCCTGCTATCATGAATCCAATTATGTACACGTCTTCAACATCCTCCACGGGCAGGACTGAGAGACACATCACCTTCCACTCTCCCCACGAGTCCATGATGTATCCCCCAGGGTGCGTCTGAGCAGGGCACACCAGTTCTCCCAGACCTTGTCGTTTTATTGAAAAAATCTTGTCAGTAAAGTTGATCGTCCATGATACCAGATCCATAATCTTAATTTAAGTTTGGGAGATGAGTACTCGAGGTGTTTCACACAGACAAAGAGCAGTGCAGGATAAAGGGAGATAAGGGAGGAAAGGCAAGAGCAGCCACTCTCGACCAGAGCAAGAGAGTAAAAAATATCAGCCTGTTTAGAAAAATCAAGGTGAGACAGCAAGAGAGGTAAGTTCTCCAGCACTTCTGAATTCGGGAATTTTTCCTTCAGTGACCGCCGGAGGAAAATTGTCATCCTCAAGTTCAGCATTGGACAGCTCCTCCCGTGCGTCTGCAACTGCCCCGACGCCTGCGGATGCTCGTTCACTGGAAATACAGCGGACAGATTTATTCAACAAAGATGCCCGCTCAATATAAGGCTTCAGCATATCAATATGACATAGGTGTGATGTCGGCCTCCGATCAGGAGTAGAGAGCAGGTAATCTCGATCTCCTACTTTCCTCTTGACCGTATAAGAGCCACTGTAGCGCGCTTGTAAGTTGGACCCAGGAACTGGAAGTAACGCTAACACTTTCTCCCAAGGCTGAAAAATTCTCATGGTTGTTCTTCTATCAAATAAAGACTTCATTTTAGCCTGTGCAGTTTGAAGGTTTCCTTTAGCTATCTTGCACACACGGCTCAACTTAGTCAAAAATTACTGACATAGTCCATTAAATTTTGATCCGAATTTTCACATAACCACTTATCTTTCAATAACTTTAACGGACCATGAACAGCGTGAGCAAAAACCAAGTCTGATGGGCTAAACCCGAGAGACTCCTGAACCACTTCCCGTATAGCAAATATTTGAAGGTGTACTCCATCATCCCAGTCTTTTTTGAACACCAAACAATAGCTACAAATCATTGTTTTTATTTTTTAAATGTGCCTTGACTTTTCGGGTGATAAGCACTGGAATGACAGTGCTTTATGCCAAGTTGCTGTAAAACCTGTGCAAACATTTTCGACATAAAGTTAGACCCTCGATCAGTCTGCACAACCCGAGGTAAACCAAACAATGAAAAAAAAAAAAAACTTTGTTAACGCTTTCACCACTACTGGCGTAGTTATTTTGCGCACCAGAAAAACCTCTGGAAAATGAGTAGAGGTGCACATCACTGTTACCAAGAACTTATTTCCCACTTTGGTTTGAGGCAACGGCCCCACACAATCCACTAATACTCGTTCAAATGGTTCTGAAATAGCTGGAATGGGATACAAAGGAGCAGGAGGAATCGTTTGGCTTTCCCGATTCTTGGCAGAAATTACACGAATTACAGTAGCGCACGACATCCCTCTTCAAGCCCAGCCAAAAGAAATGACGCAAAATGCAATCGTATGTTTTCCTTATGCCAAGGTGACCAGCCAATGGATTATCGTGTGCTAACCGCAAAATTTCTGAGTGATACGTAGTTGGAACAACAATCTGAGTAACAACATTCCACTCCTCAACAGGAGAGGCACTCAAGGGCGTCCATTTATGCATTAAAAGCCCTTTATCTAAGAAATAGCCAGTAGAAATTGAGTCAGACTCATCAGTTAATGATTCCCTAAATAAAGGGGCCAAACTTTCATCAGTTTTTTGGAGTTCCAACAACTGTCATCTAGACAATGATAGTTCTTTCTCCCCCAACTTGTCCTTTTCCACACTTGTCTTCAATGGGACCTGTTCTGCTTCCGAATTAGGTCAAAGTCATCTTTCTCCTCCTCCTTTTGACGCTTAAGTGCTGCCTGCATAAACGCGCATGACACAAACACATCTGAAAACGTACGAGCGAGCTCATCTGGACAGGTGCAAAACACTGGGCTGGGTGTAACGTCTGAAGTTACTAACACTCGGCCTCCAGCCAAGTCGTTGCCCATGATCATGGAGATGCCTGCTATTGGAAAGCTAGGATGCACCCCAACCACAGTGTCACCAGACCATAGCTCAGACTGGACCACAACTTTATGCAGAGACACACAAATGTCCCGCATGCCAAAACCATGAACTGGCACTTCTGTAGCCATCTCAGTGCCCCTACTTAACGGCAAGATCCCCCCTAAGATAAAAGACTGAGAGTCGGCTGTGTCCCGTAATATTTTTACAGGGATTTTCTCATCCGTTGGGGACACCGAGACTAACCCATCCATAACAAAAGGTTTAAAATAAGCATATTCGCAAGGCATCTTTGTGGAGAGTGACTGAGTAACATCATTTACCGTTTTAATTAGAGCAACCGGCTTAGAGGTCTTTTTTGTTAAAACCAGGCAATTGGCCACAATGTGTCCTTTCTTTTTACAATAAAACACGTTACATTAGTTTTTAAATTCGTCCCATGCTCTGACGAAATTTCACCCCCACCTCGCACAGCAGGTATAGCCGAGTCACTGAGTGAAACAGTGGTTACACCCTCCTTTCCGTTACTTCTAGATTTGTCAAATTTATGTGAACGCTCAAAACTACTCGTGTGTCAACATATACTCTTCCACGAGTACTGCAGCTACTACTTAGTAGTAGCAGCTTTTGACACATCTGACACTTTATTTTCTTTCAAGTACGTGGTAATTTTCTCTGGCAAGCCATTCTTAAAGTCTTCCATTAGAATGAGCTGTTTAAGTTGTGTCATGTCGGCCACATTATTAGCCGCGCACCAACAATCAAAGAGAATTTCCTTATCTCTAACAAAATCCACATAAGTTTGATTATATTGTTTCATCAATTTTCAAAATTTTTGACCCTACCAGTTCATACGCCCGCAAAATAGCCCTTTTAACTCTTTCAAAATCGAGGCTATCCGCCACAGACAGAGATACATACGCCTCTTGTGCTTTGACACTTAAAGCACACTGCAACATTAAGGTCCAAACATTTTTAGGCCATTTAAGCGCAAGTGCCACCCTTTCAAATAACGTGAAATATTTACTGACATCTCGCTCGTTAAATGGAGGAACCAAGTGAACATTTTTACTTACATCAAACTCATTAGTTTTCAGCTGCGAAAACTCAACACCAAGCTCAAGTTCCTTTAACCGAAGTTCAGCTTGTAACTCCAGTTTCCGTTGTTCAAAATACAGCTCTTTCTCAACGCAATCCGACTCAATTCAACTTCAAGTTCCTTCAAACGAACCGGGTCATCCATCACCAAGGTCTTTGATGGAGACCCGTCAGGAATCTTTGGCAAAATCGTAGCAGGAAAAATTCCAACCTGAACTAATGCTGCTAAAAACTCCCCTTCAAATTGTTCCTCTTTTTGAACGTTTATTTACGTGGCCCCTTTGGCCCCTCCCACAGGTGGTGAGCCCATGGGAAGGGGGACCCACGTCAAAAACCCCGGCCACCAGGCACTCACCAGCGTGCCCCACCTCCAAGCCTGGCTCCAGAGTGGGGCCCCCGTGACCCACATCTGGGCGAGGGAACATGGTTTCCATCTATTTTCCTCATCATAAGGGATCTCTGGGCTGCACTTTGTCTAGTCCCTCACCTAGGACCTGTCTGCCTTGGGTGACCCTACTAGGGGCATGAAGCCCCTGAAAGCATAGTTCCTAGGATCATTGGGACCTCAAATCCCTCCACCACGGTAAGGTGGCAGCCCCAGTTCAGTCAACTAATAAATTTAAATCAACTAAACTAAAGCAAAAGTTTATTTAGTAGGAATTAATTTATTCACCCAACTTAAAAGTTGAAGGCACAGAATCTTATGTTGAGTCAACTAGTTTTATTTTATTACAGTGCAGGTGGAGAGACGTGGGGATGGACGTCATTCACCTCCAGAAGGAGACCTTTAGAGGTCTAACCCTGAATACTCCTGAAATAGCTGACCTCAAGGATGACCAGAAGAATCTAATTTAGAGGGGCTGTTGGTCTCTTTTAGGTTTTGAAGATCCAAATTTATTGTCAATATGATGCTTAAACACAATAAAAAGAATATAGGTTGTCTAATGCTTTGTCGTTTTATTTTCTGCCACAAACTGGGCTACTTTAGATTATATATTTTAACTTGTTTGTCTTATTATGTCTCATTTTAAAATAAATACATATATATCAGCCTATACAAGTACTTTGTTTTATTAATCTCAGTCTATTATTATTATTATCACCTGATTGAAGACAAATATTCTCCTATTAAAGGTCTAAGTGTGTCCAGTACCAGTGTAAGAGATCCGGATGGCTCGGACAGGAATTCCCGCCAAGTGGATGGACTTGCAGTGGAGAAATTTGAACCCAGCATCACTCATATCTTCATCTGTCAGCTTCTGGAGAACCTTCCTGGAATTTGGTCCTGCAATGCCAAGGACACCCATCGCATCTGTTACGTTACTGATGTCCACTTCGTATCTGCCCACTGCTGCCTCCGTTTCTATCCACCTGAGTCAAACACAAAAAGCAAAGTGTTTTAATACATAAAGCTCACTCATATGAGTCATGTCAGCCATTAGCTCTTCACTTTGTGACCACTGGAGGTCTCTGCATTGCAACAGAACTTGGTCTGGGTTTGAGTATAGTGATCCTGACAGAAGTGTTACAGTGGACTTTCCTGCCTCTGACTGGAGCTAATGAAGCTACAGAGCAGCTTTTAGTTTCTGCGCTTAAACAAGTCCTCTGGACTGAACTGAATGGTTTTATACTTATACTTCTCTGTCAGCTTCTTGAGTTCTGCGCAGAGGATGTGAAAGAAGTTACTAATGTGCATGACTGCGACTGTAAGATCCTGCTCGGCTTTAAGATTGGATGTTTAAATTGTGGCAACTGGCAACCAGCTAAACACAAATTTTGATGAAACTACAGAGTTGAGTTCTGAGTGTAACTTAATTTACAGCTTTGCAATCCAGAAACATGCCAAATAGGATATTTTTTCTCATTTCATACATTGGTTACAACATCTGACTTATGGTGTCGTAGTTTTTAAAGTTACTAACAATAACCTGAGAATAAATACCAACCCAGCACTATACAGAAGAACCAACATGGACAAACCATCTGAATACATAACCCAAAAAAGTTGATCTATTTCTGTCCCAAGACTACACAGCAGCCCATGGGGCTCACCTAGCCTCTTGTGTTCAAGTTCAACATGTCATTTCAAAAATTCAAACTAAAAATTAACAGTAATCCACAGAACTTACTGTTCCTCTAACATTTCATCATGTAACCTAAATATCACTGTAATATTGAAACGTATCAACCTAAACCGAAATTAACTTTCATTTTTAGAGCAGTTTCAATTTCAGTGTTGATTTTCAAAGTAAGGGCAGGCTCAGTTGCTGGAGCTGTTGCCTCTCAGCGAGAAGGTCGCCAGATCGAATCCCAGCCCAGGACCTTTCTGGGTGAGAGTTTGCATGTTCTCTCTGTGCATGTGTGGGTTTTCTCTGGGTACTCTGGTTTCATCCCACAGACCTAAAACATGCATGTTAGACTGACTGGTAACTCTTGGTGGTTGAGCCGGATCCTGCGGGAACAAGATCCGGGACTCTATAATTTTGACCGCTCTGATCCGGCAACTCAAATCTCTGCCTAAAAGTCCAAAGTCATTGCACATTTTAATTTTGATTATTTATTAAAGATACAACGAGAGGAGGCGTTGCCCAGTCTGTGGAGTGGATGTTCCAGCCGCAGCACGCTCCTGCCCAGCAGAGACACGGACTGCATGTCCAGCAGGGAGCGTCTTCATCCACCTCCAGCTGTGCGCCCTGAGAGAGTTGTTTTATGGACAGCATCTCCAGACAACTCTGCAGGACGCGTACACAACTTCTGTGTCTGAACTCCTGCACCACGGTACGTAACATTTCAGACATAATAAATGAGGTTACAGTTAAAAAACAAACAAACATAAAAACAGAATGAAATGTTTGATGTGTATTATTCACATCACGTATCAAAACAATGGCACTAATTTGTCAAAATAACAGCTATCAAAATGTTGAAAAGGTAGTCCAATTTATTATCTAAAAAAATGGATGGATTGTCTTTAGCTGGACAACAGAGGAGTGAAGCACCTGAAGGCAGTGGTGATTGAGAATGGAGCAGAACAATGCACAGGACTGAATTCAGCAGAGTTTGGGTTGGACTGTGTGTGTGTGTGTGTGTGTGTGTGTGTGTGTGTGTGTGTGTGTGTGTGTGTGTGTGTGTGTGTGTGTG
>JARVLU010000583.1:27490461-27505070 GCA_031762415.1 Simpsonichthys santanae | reverse complement strand
CAGGCCTAAACTTTAACTCAGCACTCCTGAAAAATAAAGAAAGATCTTTAGGATTTCAAACCTTAGATTCACAGAAATATTGAATAAAAATGGAATAAATGATGACGCTCTTAAACAGGAAGTCGGATCCTTGACTCCACCTGTCAATCAATCCAGCTGGCTCGTCTGAAACTGACCAATCAGTGACTTCAATTTGTCCTGAAATGAAACGCCCCTCTCCTTTATTATATTTCAAAACATAAACTGAGTCTGGAAAAATGTAAACGATGATAAGGCCGACCTCATGATCAGCTGATTACAACAGTGGTAAACAGGAAGTACCACATGTTCACCTGTACAGGTAACTGCAGGTGAATCCTCCAGTTTCTGTCATGAGGACATTGATGGTTAAATTAAAGGTTGATGCTTGAAGCTAGTTGTGATTTGTTTTCTGTGATTTATATTTAAATATATGTTGCATAAGTTTAGTCTTTGTTTGCTTTGATCCTTTAAAAGTCCTATAAGTGACTGAGCCCCTCGTTTATGGCCAGACCACCCTGAACCCGCCCGGTCTCGTCTGATCCCTGAAGCTGAGCGGCTCGGGTCTGGTTAGTCTTCAGACCTCCTGGGAGCACCAGGTGCTGTAAACGTTTGTTCTTCTCACAAACATGTTGTTCAAACAAGAGCTGTTGTCAGTACTGGGGGCGACGCCCCCCTAAAGGTCAGATCCTAGTAGCGCCCCTGCTCGTCTCAGTTCAGTTTCCATACATTTTAGAGGACCAGACTTGAATGTTGACTCCAGCGTGGGTCCAGGTCTGATGATAAACTGAGTTGTTTCCCAAAGCGTGGCTGCTCGCAGAGTTCAGAGGACTCGTGACGTGGAGACGACTCCTCCAGCAGCTTCACGCTGGGTTTGGTCTCAAACGGCCGTCGACGAGTTCTTTAGTGTTTGTGATCCGGTCTCATGTGTGACCTGGGACAGAGACACCTGGATCAACATGATCAAATCTCCTGCACGCTTCATCTCGCCTCGTCATCGATCGGGCCTCCTCCTCCCTCCTGAAGTCCTGCAGGTGAACTCCGGGCGCCCACAGGTGGATCTTTGCTCGGTCAGGCACGGTAACTGGAGGTGAAAATGTTTTTCAGACCTGGTTCAGGTGTTTCGATGACTCGTGCCTCCCACGCTGCTCCAACACACATGTTTATTCTGTTTACACGACCGCTTCGCTCGTCGTCTGTTCCCTCAGAGGCCGGAGCAACTACCTCCTCACTGATGTTCAGCTCACGTGTGGTTCACCTGCCTGTTGGCTCGCAGCGTCTGAAATGTGTTTTCTAACTCGGGTCTTTGTGTTTTGCCGTCAGGTTCGCCGTCATCGCCTCGGGCTGCGCCAGCTGCCCCCGCCTGGTGTGCCGCAGGGACGGCTGCGGCGCCGAGTTCTGCTACCACTGCAAACAGGCATGGCACCCCAACCAGACCTGCGACTCGGCCCGCCAGCAGAGGGCGCAGTCCCTGCACACCCACTCGCCCAGCTACACGCAGGAGCAGGGCGCCGGTGAGTCCCCGTCCCCCACAAAGACCAGTCAGACCCAGTTCAGCCTCAGAACCCAGACCCAGTTCAGCCTCAGACCCAGTTCAGCCTCAGACCCAGTTCAGCCTCAGAACCCAGACCCAGTTCAGCCTCAGAACCCAGACCCCGTTCAGCCTCAGAACCCAGACCCAGTTCAGCCTCAGAACCCAGACCCAGTTCGACCTCAGAACCGGTGGCTCAGACGAGACCAGAGCTTCACACCTTTCTGAAACTTCCTGCCAGACTTTTCAAGTCGTCTGTCGCTCGTCTGAGTCGTCTTCTCGTGGTCGTTGTGTCTCCGTGCGCTGGCTTCATGACAGCTGCTTCCTGCCAGACTTTCATCAAAGTCACCAGAAATGTTCGTGCAGGTCGTGTGAGAAGACGCACGCTGCAGCTGTGCACGATTCAACTTCAGTCTTCTAAGTCTCTGCAGCTTCGCCACAAAGTAACGTCAGAGGTCCCAGCTTGACCGTCTGCAGCGAGCCCTGTCTGCCACGTCACAGAGTTTAAAGTCACGTGCACTTTGAACCATCGTGATCCTCCTCAAAGCTCTTGACAACCTCAAAGTTTTGCTCCAGTCATGATTCAGCAGCTCCGTCTTACTTTGAGTAACGGACAGTAATTCATTGCTCCATCAGTTTCTAACGCCGTCATTTCCTCGTTTCGTTTGAAGCGTTGGTGAAATAAAGTTCCTTCTTTGTGCAACTTCCCTAAAACATGAGCACAAGTGACGTCTTCAGGGTCAGGATGGTCATCTGCTCATGAAACTTCCATTAGATGCAAACCTGAAGCTGGTCACTGTTAAACATAAGACAGACTCAACTCAGGCTGATGAAGCTGCTTTTGTAGGTTTAGTGTGGGTGGAGTCTCACTGGGAGACCAGTTTGTGGCTCTAAACTGTGAGAAAATACGACTTCTTCATCGCCGTCTCTCTGGATTCTGACGACCAGCGAGATGTGGCCACATTTTGAGCTGCAAATGTTATTTTTTACAAATCAAGGCCTTTTTTTTTTAAATCTGCATGTCAAAATGTGTCCAGCAGTTTCATAACAAGTACCGTATTTTCTGACGTACTTTGTATAAGTCGTATTTAGCATCACCACTGAACCATTGTGTTTATTAAATGGTCAAAACAGCTTCAATTTGCCTGGGTGGCCATCCATCCATCCATCCATCCATCCATCCATCCATCCATCCATCCATCCATCCATCCATCCATTCATTCATTCGATATAATATTAGATTTTTATTGTCTTGAACCAAACGACACCTGATTTAAATGAACTTGTTTGAACTGAGTCATAATGTGAATAAGTTAAATCTTCAGTTGGACACAAGTTTAACTTATTTTTTGTGAGCTGCCTTCATTTATTTATTTATTTATTTAAAATTGACGCAACACAAATAAGCTGAAGTTTCTTCTTCATGTCTCTGGTCATCAACATGAGCTAAAACCTGTCAGCTCCAGCTCGGCGCTTATTTTAAATAGTTACACACAATTATTTCCTGTTAAACATGTTTTTGTGTTTAAAACTTGTTTTTAATTATAAACTTTTATTTTTCTGAATATATTTGTGTCATTGTGGCTGTTCAGTGGAATTAGACATCAAAACCCAGTTTTATTTATTGTTTTCAATAATTATTTACCAGTTTACTTAATAAATATATCTGTAAGGGCAATTTATAAAGAAATTTAAATAAGATAATTTAAATTGCATTTGTTATTTTATGATTATTATATTGTTTTGTTTAAAAATAAACATTATTATTAGTTTTTCTGCAGACGTGAACTTTTAGCTGATGCAAAAAACAAACGAGAGAAAAATATTTTCAATGAAAACGCCACGAGCTAAACAAATTATTGAATTATCAATGTTAAAACAAGAAGCGAAACTCAAGACACTCGATAAAAGCTAAAATCAGCAAGACAACTAAAAGCTAATGTAGCAAAAAACAATAGCTAAATGCTAAAATTAGTAAAGCAGTTTGTTAAAATTAAACTTTGAAAACTTGCTAAAATAAGCAAAACCAGCACAAAAATCAATAAAACTGAAACAAATTTGTAGCTAAATATGAGCTAAACTATTGCTGAAAACTCAACATAGCTATAGTTTAGCAAAACTGTAGCTAAACTGTAGCCAAAAACAAAAATCAGCTAAACATTTGTTACAAGCTAAATGTAGCAAAACAGTCAACAAAAAACCAAAGTGAGCGAAATTGTTGCCTCAAGCTCAAAGCTGTAAAACATAAACTATCAGCTAAAACTTGAAACTGACAAAATTGTAGCTCAAAGCTAAGATTAGCAGCTAAAGACAGCTACAGAACTGGAGCGCTGAAGATGTTTCTGTGAAGAAAACGTTTGTCAATAAAGTTATTTAAGCCTTAAAATGAGTCAAACATCAAACGACGCTGATGAGCAGTAAAATCCCACGGAGAGCCGAAGTTCGGCGGTCAGAGGAGCTGCTGTCAGCTGATCAGGCCTCGCGTCTTTCTGCACACCTGACGGCTCCTCTGACCTCAGATCAGCTGCTGGTTTCACGTCACGATCCAAACTCTGAGCAGCTAAAAGAGTCGCTTTCTTATCGCCCGCCACCGTTACAGGCAGGCGATCGTGTACAGTCAGCGTCTGGTTGTCTGTTAGCAAAATATCTCATGACTCTGATTCAAGATGGCCGTCCCAGCCAGCTGATCTTGTAAAGCACGACGCGGCCACGACTCAGCTTTACAGATACTGAGCTACACTTTGGCGTGGTAGTAGCTGAGAGTCATTGTTCCTGAATCCTCCTCGAACCGTCGGATCAGACTCGTCTCTTTTCTGTCCCCAGCCGACGACATCAAGCCCTGCCCCCGCTGCGGCGCCTACATCATCAAGATGAACGACGGGAGCTGCAACCACATGACCTGCGCCGTCTGCGGCTGCGAGTTCTGCTGGCTCTGCATGAAGGAGATCTCCGACCTGCACTACCTCAGGTACGCTCACCCCGCAGGAGGCGCCGGCTCTCCCGTCGCGCCCTTCAGACCCACAACTTCCTGTTTGCCTCCTGCAGTCCGTCCGGCTGCACCTTCTGGGGGAAGAAGCCTTGGAGCAGGAAGAAGAAGATCCTGTGGCAGCTGGGGACTCTGATCGGAGCGCCGGTCGGCATCACCCTCATCGCAGGAATCGCCGTCCCCGCCATGGTCATCGGCATCCCGGTTTACGTCGGGCGCAAGGTGAGTCTCCGGCAGAAAGCAGGAAATGAAATCCCTCGTTAACAACTTTATTTATAAAAACAGACGTCAGGAAATACAAAAATATTTAAAGGTGAAAACTTAAAAAAAAACACAGAAATAAAATTCACGTCGTTAGAAGTCAGACCAGAAGCAGGAAGCTGAAGCCACAGATCAGCGCCCCCTGGTGGCTGGCTTTAAGCCCCGCCCCCTCCATGTAAACCAATTGGACATTTTTTCAGGAACAAAACTTTATAAAAAAAACTCTTCAGATATTTGTTTCCGGTGCTGATTAAGTTATGTATTTAAAATACTTTCAATTAATTAGTAAAGACTTAAAGAAAAGTCGGACTTGGTCTTTGATCATCAGAACCAGAACTTTTTCCTGCTGAGGCTCAACAGAGCTTCTGCACTGCAGCTTAAAAACCGTTAGCTCCGGTTATTAGCGCAGCACGACACGAGCTGGTGAAGTTTCTATCATTGTGTTAGTTTAAAACATTTAAAGATCTTGTGTTTTTCTTCAGCTGCATTTGTTCTATATTAATATTTAATATGATGTTTTCTGTTCCCTTTAGAAAACGTTCCGTCAGCGAACGTTCATGGGAATTTTGTTTCTGGTTTTGAATATTTTCCTGTATTTTTTTAGACGTTCATTAAAACAGAAACAAACTTTTAAAGAAGTCGCATGAAGAGGAAGATCAATGTTGTCTGTTTTATTTGTTTTTTTTTTTTTTTGTTTGAGAGGTCAACAAAACGAGCGGGAACGGTGGGGGAAGATGAAGGGACTTTTCTGACAGGAAGTGATGTCACGCACTGACAGGAAGTGATGTCACACTCGCAGTGAAACTTCTTTTGAAGTCGGCACAGAAAGTTTCTGTCGTTCTGTTTCAGTTTTTTTTTTCTTTGTCCCAGATCTGAAGAGAATAAAAATGTTTTTAAAAACTTCAGGTGTAACAAAAATAAAAATAAAAATAAAAGCTGGACCAAAACCTGCCCGTGCAGCGATGATTAACGTCTAATGAGAAATCTTGCACTGGATCGACTCCTAACCAGTTGATTTACCTTGAAGTTACGTTCAAATTCATAAAGTGGTTTGAGAGATATTTTGCTAACAGACAAACTGGGTTGACTCCTAAAGTTAATAGTAAGATTTTTAGCATAAACTCTGTGTTGAGAGTTACTCTCAGCTACTACCACACCAAATATGGACCTAATGTCTGTAGAGTGAACTGGTTTATTGGAAGTTTTGTGTTTTATTGGCTCAGCTGGCTGTGGCGGCCATTTTGTTTCAATTTGACTCAAGAAGTGTATCAGTTGTAAACACAGACCTAATGCTTGTTTCATTTAAATCCATCCTCTGGTTCATGAAATATTTTGCTAACAGACACAGATTGCTACACATTTTATCAGTTAGCCCTCAGAGTACGAGCTGCGAATGACCCTCAGCTACTACCACGCCGAATATTAACCCATTGTTTGTCAAACCGACGGAGTTAGAGCCGTTTAACTTTTAGCTGATGTCAGCTGTGGCGGCCATCTTGGGTCGAATCGATCTTTTTAAATGGAAAGTTTTATTAAAATTCACACTTGATTAATTTTCTAACAGCAGATCAAATTGAAAACTTTGGGTTAAAAACCTCAACGGGACCTGACTGCTGCTTCCACTTCGTTACTTTATATCAGGGCTGTTCAACTGGCGGCCCCGGGGCCAAATCAGGCCCATGGGTGAACTCCGCCCGGCCCCCCAGGTGGGTTCATTTGAAACTAAAAGTAGATTTTAAACCATAAAACAAACTTCATGAGAATAACTGCTGCATGTTTGGCCCCTGAGCTCTTGACTCTCAGTAACTGCGGCCCCTGATAAATTTAACTGAACAGCCCTGATTTATGAGAATCAGGAAGTAATTTATTTTAACTAGAGCTGGCCTCCATGTTGGTTTGTGGGTGTTTGGCGCCCCCTGGTGGCTCGAGGTGAACCCTGCACTCGTGCTCCATCACTGATCCGTTTTGTGTCACCAGCCGTCGTGGTTTCCCTCTCTGAACGTGTGTGACACATATAGAAGGACATAATGCAGCGACACTTACAGACACGCAGCTGAAGTTTGCTGGTAGTAGCTGAGAGTCGTACCCAGAGACGCTCTGTACCTTTTCAACATGAGATGACTCTGAAGAGAAGCTCGGCTTGTTCTGTTTGACGAGCTGAAGCGTTAACGAGTTTGTTTCCCACCTGCTGCAGATCTACGCTCACTACGAGCTGAAGAAGACGTCTCACCATAAAAGGAACGTGGCCATCACGGGGGGCGTGGCCCTGTCCATCATCACAGCCCCCGTCATCGCAGCCGTCAGCGTTGGTGAGAACACGAGTCCAGTCCAGATTTTTTGTCTGCTGCTCGTTGAACGTTTCAACAAAACGACTCGTCCTTCTGTGTTTCCGCTGCCCGGTGCTTTCCAGGGATCGGCGTTCCCATCATGCTGGCCTACGTGTACGGCGTCGTTCCCATCTCGCTGTGCAGAGGCGGGGGCTGCGGCGTCAGCAGGGGGAAGGGGCGTGGCGTGCGGATCGACTTCGACGAGGACGACGGCCCAATCACAGGTGAGCGCTCGGAACGGGCGACGTTCTCTGACGGCCGAGGCGGTCGGCTCTAAAGGAGGTTTCTCCGTGCGGTTGTGCAGTGGCGGACGCGTGGCGGGCCCTGAAGTCCCCGAGCCTCGGAGAAAGCAGCCTGGACGGAGCGGTGAGCGGCCTGAGCACCACGTCCCCCAGCGAGGGGCTCTCTGTGGCCCCCGGGAACCTGGGGGACACGCCGCACTTCAACACGCTGGCTGGGGGAGCTTTGGGGACTCGAACCGGCAAATACAGCAGGTACTGGGGTCAGGAGGGTCAAACCCAACGGGCCTGAGGACCAGTTCTAACAGGTTCTGCTGGTTCTGCTGGTTCTGTTGCTCCAGGCTGGAGGTCCAACCAGGGGAGCTGGTGAAGGAATCGTCCCAGAGGGAGACGGGCAGCCTGGGGGCAGGAAGTGACTGCGCCAGCACCCGGGGCATGGCCGGCTCCATCATCTCCTCCTACACCTTACCTGACAGGTGAGTCCCATCTTCTCCACCCAGTTTGTGTCTCGCTGCTGTAAATCTTGTGGTTTTACCTCAACCCCCCCAGATATCACGTGCACACGGTCAGATGGTTTCATTAGTCTTTCAGTTTTAAGCTCTCGTTAATCAAATTCATCGATCAGTTACAGATTCACCTGCTTCGTAGATGACGTGATGTATTATTTATCAGATCACAGCAGCTGCGCAGCTTTTAAACTGAACTACAACGAGGGACACATGGACCAGGATGAATGAAGACTTTTTGGTCAGAAGTGATGAAGTGAAGTTCTCTTCAGCTGCTCTGAGCGTCTTCTCTCCTCCCGCCCTGAAGAGCTCAACTTCCTGCGTAATCACAAAAACGTCTACAGTTTATGAACCGTTTGACGAATGAATGATTACATCATCCATGTTCAGGTTCCAGACGTGAGCGAAGGTCGGAGGTTGTTGTTTTTTTTTTTTTTAATGGTCCTACGTTGAAGACTTAAAAACTTGAAAAACTTTAAAACGTGCGTCCATCAGAGTCTTCTGTCGCTCTGACCATGTTTCAAACCCAGCTCACAGTTTTCCTGTGACAGCTGTTTGTTTGAGGCTTACTTTTCAGTTTCTGTCTGCCTGTCATTAACTGAGCTGTCAGAGAGTGATAGAGACAGGTCTGTGGTTACCATGGCAACCACAGTAAGCTGCTGGAAACGACCTGTTCTTGGTTTTCTCTACACTTAATATCAAAGTGTAACAATGTTCAGTCAGGTCGTCTGGACGGTGTCTTTTGTTGCTGAGACGTTTCATCCTTCATCCGAAGGACTTCTTCAGTCTGAGGAGCCACAAACAAACTGAATCCCACAAACAGCTCACTCCCAGACTGGAGAAAAACCAGTTTGCTGGTGATAAGATGGCCTCTGGAGCCCACCTTCTCCCCCGTCACCCCCTCTAAGGCAGAACATGTCAACGTGGTTCAGGACACCAAAGTTCATGCTCGTTGTTTATAACTGGACTAACGAGCATGGACTGGTGTTCTGAACCCACGTTTCCCAGTCTGGGAGTGAGCAGTTTGTGGGATTCAGTTTGTTTGTGGCTCCTCAGACTGAAGAAGTCCTTTGGATGAAGGATGAAACGTCTCAGCAACAAAAGACACCGTCCAGACGACCTTTACATCAACGTGTTGACGTTTCTCTGAGCGTCGATGAAGTTCTGTCTCCGGCAGCAGCTCCATTCCGACCCGTCAACATTTCTTCAGAACTCAGATATTATCTCTTCTCGACGGCTGGAGGTCTTCAGGGGCGTGTTTTCAGGGGCGTGTCTTCAGGGGCGTGTCTTCAGGGGCGTCTTGTTGACTGACTTGTCTCGTTTCGGTCTCTGCAGGGACTGCACCAACCTGGAGATCCAGGTGGACATCGAGACCAAACCCAGCCATCTCTGCCTGACCAGCGAGGAGGACCTGACCCCGCAGCCGGGCCCCGCCGTCATGGCAACAGCCTCAGGAGGGGAGGAGCCTCAGGACTGCAGCTCCAGAAGGGGCGGGGCTTTGTCCGGCTCCGCTCTGGGGCTGTCGCCGGGAGTGTCGCTCAGGGAGGGGCTCAGAGACGTGACGCTGGCTCAGCCGGAGAGCATCCGCAGCGACCTGGAGATGTCGGACACTCAGTCGGACGACATCGCCGAGCTGACGTCGGACGACTGCGAGTCGCCGCATCTGAAAAGCTGCCGGCCGCCGCAGCCCCCCTCCTGCCGAGTCCTGAACCCCCCCACCGATAGCCTTCACCGTCCCGCAGAGAACATCCTGTTCGTCTGAGAGAAGCGCACAACAACTGGAACAGACGCTTGCGTTCAAACCCTCAGAGCTTTTCTTTCCTCCCGTTCGCCGCTGCCCCGTGTGAACGCCGTGTGAACGCCGTGTGAACGCCGTGTGAACGCCGTGTGAACGCCGGGCGGCGGCCGTTTACTTCCGTTTGTCTTATGGATCCACCTGCCGGCCTCCGTCAGGGTTCTACCTCTGACCTTTGTAAGACGACGACTCATGTTTACTTCTTGGTGCAACATGCCTTGGCTACTTCAGCAAAAAACACAAAAACTAACAAAAAAATAAATAAACTTATCAAAGTGAAAAGGTGACGCAGTAGGCGGAGCCAGAGGCGTTGCATAAATCTGATTCGAGGAGGACTGCAGCTTTGTGTGCGTCCATGTTGCTTCACATGTCGCCGGGCAGTCGGTTTCTGTTCCGCTGCTAAATTTTCCTTCAGACGACACGACAACCGAGGAGGAGGAGGAGGGAGCACATGATGAAGGGCAACAGAAACTGTTGAGGGAGCTCTGATGATGATGATGATGATGATGATGATGCTTGAAACACTAAAAATATGTTTTTAGTCTGGTTTGTTTCAAATATAACTACAACTCAACGTTTTGCGTCGTACGATTATTAGAAATGACATAAATCTAAAAAAATGTAAAAGTTAAACTGCTGGTTTTCCAGGATTAAATTTATTTTTTAATTTTCTGTAACAATATGCTGGAAACGACTGAACGAAACACCAGAGCAGCGACTTATGGCACCAAACAACGAGATTAATTTAGGTTTAAACTATTTATGCAGCAGCTGTAGCTTCAAGATTCAAATTTATCACTAAAATATAAACTGATCAAATATAAAGATGAGGAATATGAGAAGAATATTCTCAGAAAAAGCTTCTGCTGACGTGAAGACATTCAAAATTAGAGTTTACTAACAATTTTTTTGTAGAGATTTGAAATACATGAAACACTAGTAAAATAACTAAATATTGATTATGAGACATTGATTCTTTTTTGCGATACAACAATCAAATATTTATATATTATTAATTTAACTGTTGGCCTCTAAACTCAAGGAACTATTTCATGTCTTTAAGTTTTAAAGGTGGATTTGATTTATAAATTTAGAATTGTTTGGCAGTTTCAATCGGATGTTGCTAAGTTAATGTTTCGTGATTTCTCGTAATATCGCGATACACGTATCGGATTGTATGTTTGTGATTACAGCTTATTCCAAATGGAAACCTAAAAAATGTATTAAAACTCGAGAAGAAAAGGATGTAAACATTTTTAAATTTAAACTTCTTTAGATGTTTACTTTAACTTGGAACTCGTGTAAAACAAAATATATTCTGCCAGTATTGATGATGATGATGATGATGATGATGATGAGTTAATTATGACCTAATTTAGTACCATGTGTTTGATTTTTTACTAACACAGTGTTCAACATTTTGTTCATTAAGGAACAAACAGAGGTGAACTGTACCCTGGGTAAAAACAAACATGACTGGGGTCCAAATAAAATTCTTATGGATCAATATATTGATATTTGTGCAGCACAATAATCAATATTTTGGAGCTAAATATTAATATTTATTAAAATAAGTTTCTCTCTCTATTATGGAGCCAATATGGGGCAGAGGCAGGGCAGCCGCCTGGGGGCCAGAAAGTCATGGCTTGACCCCCCAGCCATGCCCACATGCCGTGGTGCCTCTGAGCAAGACACCCAATCCCCAATCGCCTCCCGGGCGCCCACATAGCCGCCCACTGCCCCACCCGAGTGCATCTCACATGTGATTGGTTAAATGTAAAGAACTAATTTAGCCTTTGTATAAAAACATGACGATGACAAGCTCAGACTTCCCTCTTGCTCTTAATACTTCATTTAACCTCATTTAACATTCATAGTTTGATTTTTGCAATCTATTATTTTAGGATTGTCTAAAAATTTCAATTCACCAAATTTTTCTAAAATGTTGCATCGCAATGTTTTTGGGATATCATCTAATTAGGATTTTCAAATCTGAATACAGTAATTTGTGGATTATTTTTATACACAGTTTGTGACTTTAGGTGAGTAGAAGAAGAAGAGGGTGTTGGACCTTGGTAAACTCAAAGCTGACCCATTCCTAAACAAATTATCGATTGAGCAATATATTGATATTGTTCTTTTTACGATACGATATTTGATACATTACTACTAAATTATAAAGTGTTATTTTTCTAAATATGCACTTTTATCACGTTTCTTCTTTTTCTTTATTTAATGGCTGTGTGTGGTTTCATTTAATATTCATAGTTAAAAATGTTGTATCATTGTAGGATGGAGCGACACATTAATATTGTTCTTTTTGTGCAATATGATAATCAGTATCAAATATCAATAGCTTATTTAGCAGTAAAAAGACTTGATATTTGGGGGCTTCACACGACCATATTTAATATTTAAAGTTAGTTATTGTTCTCCATCATTTTGGGAGAGTTTAATATTTTCATTTAATACATTATCGCTGAATCGATATATTGTGATATTTAGTAATATCATGATATAGCTTCAATAAAACATTGTTTTAATAAAACTGTATATCTTTCCCTGAAGTCAAAATTATTTATTTACTATTATTAATATTTTGACAAACTAAAAATGTGCACGTCTCATTTGTCCATCATCAGAACTCTCCCTGTTTGTTTCTGGTGAGTCATGTGACCCGGTTGGTGCTGGACAGCCTGCCGGCCTTAATGACACTCGCTGACCAGCACCCCCCACCCACCCTGACTGGTTGTGGTGGTTTCTGTTTGTGACGTCACATTTAGGTGTGAGGGAATGAAAACCTTATGAATGTATTTGTTTGTTTGTTTGTTTGTTTTTTTTGACTGAGCACTTGTGCACTTTATCTGACTCTATCTTATTTATGTTTCGTTTGTTTTGCTGACCATCATCTCTCGCTGTGACCCAGTTTACTTGAGTGGCGTAAAAGTCTGTGGTCCAACCAAAAGAAAGCCGCCTTTTTTGTTGGATGTAAAAACTAAACGTTTGCCTCAAAAACATTTTTTAAAACTTTTGTCAACTTTCTCAGTGTTTTTGACTTTGCTGACATTTAAGTTGTTTTCATGCAAGAACCAGACATAATTTATTGTTTTGTATTTGTTTTGATAAACTTTGTGTTGTGCTGTTTTTAAAAGCCAGTATCACTTTGAGAAATGGTGTTTTAGAGACAAACGCTGACGCTGATAAGCTTTTCTCAGTTGGAGCCTGATGTTTCGACGCTTTGGATCACCTCTGTGCTTCTGTTCAAGGTTCTCCCATCAGGTGTTCCTTTAACGGATCCATTTGGGAACCTTCTCTCATCTCGGAGTAGCTTTATGGATTTCACTGCTTACGTGACGTTTTTCCCGTCTGCACTCGTCACTCGTTTCTGCCTCTTATCTGTACGAAAACACATGAATGTACCACAGACGAGTACCGGGACTCCCTTAAAGAGTGGATGAGTGTTAGGAACACAAGCGCGTTGATCTTTTATTTGAAACGGTTTATAAACGGCAATATTTAAGTGTTATGATTCTGGTAATACAGCTTGTGTTGTTCCTGTCACTGTTATTAAAGGCCCGACCTGATGAGGGCCAGTTCTGGCAGGACTGAGACTTGACTTGTGGAGCTTTTGGAGAAAATTAATAAAACACAATCTGATGTTGCACCAAATCTGTGGTTTGTTGTCAGTCGTGTCTGCAGATCAGCTGGAGGCGTGAAGCTAAACACCCACACTTGCCACAGTTGGCTGGTGCTGGTGAACCCAGTGGTGCAGGCGAGAACTCAGAAACATGTGAAATAAGGAATTTATTAACAGAACAAACAAGCTGACATGGCAGCAAAACAAAAACAGAATGAATGGGTGGGGGGTGCTCACTGACAGGTCATCACCGGTGAGCAGATAATTCCAGGACTAGCACAGAGACAGACTTGCATACAGGAAACACCAATTAGACCAAGTGATGACACCTGTGGGTAATCACAGATGCCAGAGAAGGAGAAAGGATGCAAGACATGAACACGACACAAGATGGGGTTGTATACTAGAGAAACCCAAACCCTGTATCAGGGGAAACACAAACAAATATGACATCAGGGACAAGACCACAACTCCTACCACACTCACCAAAACACCTTTTCATATTTATTTTCGTGTGATTTAAGTATAAAAGTTAGAAGAGATACTTGATACTGTCTGGTACTTACCGGGTACATACTTGATACCACAGATGTACCAGGTTATTACGGAGAGTATGCCTGACAAGTACTCTAATACAGTAAATATCCAAGTTTGTATCCAATACCATGCACACACACCCAGATGTGTACCCTGTAAACATAAGGTAAGTACAAGGTACACACCCAGTATTTGTCTTGTAAGTGCTGGAGTATAATTGTATCCTACCTACAGTATAAGTATCAGATACAGTAGATATCTAGTAAGTAACAAGTCTGTACCCTGTAAGTCTCAAGTATGTACTGGTTTGTAGTATTTGGGAGGAAGTTGCACAAAGGTCAGAGAAAGAGAGCCTGCGATCGTGAGGTCGCCTGTTCATGGTCCCCAGACCAGCACATAAAATGTGAGATTTAAAAGTGCAGCACCCACATCTGCCTCCACCCTCGATGGGCAAGGCCCTACCCTCCAGCCTTAGATGACAGCCCTCTGCTCCCCATGATGGGAAAATACAGAGAACAAATGTCCCCATTTAGCAAAGTTAGTAGTGATAGAAGTAAGTTTCTGGAGCATAAGGTTCATACCTGATAAGTATCCAGGTACATATAAAAATGCCTGGAATGTACCCGTAAGTACTGTATGTGTATCCAGTAAGTTTGTATTGTGTACATGCCCAGGTAGGTCTTATTGTTCCACATTTTCCTAACAGAGCACTTCACTCTCAGACTGCAGGTTTACTCATGGTCCCTAGAGTTTCCAAAAGCAGAATGGGAGG